>JAQISU010000226.1:3570000-3970000 GCA_029339505.1 Unio delphinus | reverse complement strand
ACATAAGAAGACTTTCAAGATGGCTGTTGTGGCAGCAGATCAGCACCATGTTCCTTTACCACTAAAGAAACACCAGAAGAAGTCTTTCAATGAAAACCCCATGTTGCTATATAACAACCCATTCTGGAGAAATGAAAATATGGTTTTCAAGTTGGCCATTGTGGTGGCCTTTTTTTGATATCATATTAACACCATTTTCAACTAGGCCTAACTTAAGACAGAATTTTCAAGATGGTAACAGTAGCTGCCATATTTGCCATTTACACGCAGCTTGACAGGTTAAAAAGCCATGTAGTGAAAACTCTATCACTTTCTGTTCAGGAGATGAGGCAATAACAAGATTCATAAGATGGCAGGCATATTTTATGATAGATCAGCACCATTTTCATTCTGGACAAACTATATATCCTAAGAAGACAAATGTTGCTATGACCATCCATTCTGGAGGAATAGCTATAACAAGATTTCCAACTTGCACCATTTTCATTTATAACCAGCTAGACACTGGGATAAATGTCTGCATCAAGTTTCAAGGCAATCCTCTTAGCAGTTGAAAAAGCAATAACAAACCTGTGCTAACAGACAGATGACAGATGGATGATGGATGAAAGAACATCTGATCTATGTCCAGTAGAGCTGAAAACACACCCCTACCCAGAATTCTTGACTTCTGTGTTAAGTGCATTTTGGAAGGTTTTGCCATCCAGGTGTACGAGTGGCATGAACATCCACCACATCTGCTCCCTCCATATTTGATGCAACAAAAGCAACAATAAAAAAGGCAACACTGTGTACCATGAACATATAATGCTTTTAAATTTACCTATAATTTACTCAGTAAATGCAACGTGAACCAGCAAGATATTGTAACTTGATTAAAAGACTTTATCTTTCACTGAATTTAGTACATTGCTCTTATGAATTTAATCTTATTTAATAATCTTGCTTGTCTACCCTCACCTGATGTAAGAGCACTGGACTGATTTAAATAAAATACTTTTGGACAATACCATTTATTTTGTTTATTCTATGCTTATTAATTTAAGTGAAGAAATCTGATTCCCCTTTGTGCATTGCCATATAACAAATACATTTATTATTGTAACTCCAAATTTAAATATCTTGTGTCTGAAAAAGCATATACTATTTAAGTTTCAATTAACATTTCCGACCTTGTGGGAGGAAATATTGATACAATTTAGTACATTCAATTAGTATTCTAGAATAGTATGATAGTAAAACAAAACCAGGATAAAATGAAAATAATACAAATAACTGGATTGTATAAAGGCTTGCAAATGATACAATGCTATATCAAATTTCATCTTGCTTATAGCCCAGTTTGATATAGAAAACTTGGAACTGTAATTCATAGTGTGGCAAATGATAAACTCATATATCATGTTATAACTTCATCATGCATTTTACAAATTTTGATACAGGAAACTTTTGGGAACTGTGTAATTCATAATGTGAGCATTATTTAAACCTGTCGCCAATTGATTTCCAGTCCTGAATTTGAATTAGAAGTTACAAAATGTATGTATGTATGTATGTATGTATGTATGTATGTATGTATGTATGTATGTATGTATGTATGTATGTATGTATGTATGTATGTATGATGTATGTATGTATGTATGTATGTATGTATGTATAAACACATACACATACATCCTAAACCCTAAAATTAAGATCTTTTGTGAAATTAAATTATTATTGCTTTTGCCAGGAAGAGAACCTGAGTTGGCATCTTAATTTATGTCAACTAAATTAATTATTGATATTCCTTGGAAATGACAACAAAAAATGCACTAATCAATAGCAATGAGGCTGATTAGTTTTTAAAATTTCCACAGTATGATTTAGATAAAAATGAAAATGACATGTGTCATGTGCCTTCCTGTATTAAACAATAGCAATATAATTACTATAAAACTGTTATTCAGATCCATCGCAAACTGCACAGACCCAGATTATTGCTGCATTATGAGACAGCACATCGGGGTCTATGTAGTTTCTTAGGACTAATCAGCAGATCAGTCTCTGTTGTTTATAGTTTCATCAAATTATATACAAATATATACAATAAATGCAAATTATAATAGTCTAATAGGAAATTATGATAACATATAAGGGTACAGGCAATGTTTAATACATGTATTTATTTTTATTATTTCATATATACTTTGTTATATGTGTGTGATTGGGATTTGTTAACATAGCTTTAACAATTTTTCAGTCATATCACTATGATGTTTGCACTGTGGCAGTTTATAGTGATGTCTAGCACTGGGGCATCACGAAGCAGACATGTAGCACCACCCAGTCACATTATCCTGACACCAGGCTGACCAGTCCTAACACTAACCTCTTAGTGCTGAATGGCAAGCGAGGTAGCTGTTAGTACCATTTTTGTAAACCTTTGGTATGACTCGGTCGGGTTTCGAACCTCCCGCATCAGAGGTGGATGCTCTAACCATTTGGCCACCGGAGCGGTTGTACTCACTTGTAAGTCAAGTCCTACTGTAAACAACATTGACCCTAATCTGTCATCACATAATGTATAAGCAGATCAGGGTCTACATATTTCTTATACTGGCTACTCATGAAAAACTGCATAGACACAGATAGGCTGGCACATTTTTGTAATGGCACATATTGGTATGTGCAGTTTGCAGGTGGAACTAACTTTAAGTAAATACAAAGAGCCTTGATTAAACCTGTTCCCAGCAGGTGAAAACATCAGACCCTATCAACAGTCCAATGAAAACATCAACTTTAACACCCTATCAACAGTCCAGTGAAAATATCAACTTAGCACTTTATCAACAGTCAAGCAAAAATTTCAACTTTAGTAAGGTAAAAAAAATTATAATAACAGCTCAGGAAATCAGGAAAATATAAAGTGTTATCATTTATCCCACAACCTCTTTTTTCTTTTTTATAAAAAAAAAAATCAAAAAGGTGTTCCAGGACTAAATTTACTTCCAAAGATACAAGAGCTTCAAAGATAGGTAATAAGTACGGGTAAACAACTTCTTCTATTAAAACTGACTTTTTAGTCTGGAAAATAATTTTCATGTATTCAAATAAAAATAATTTTGGGAAAATATTCTAAAATAGAAATTGCTTTTCAAATACCGGAATTCAATGTATCATACACAGGTGAATATGTTCACTTTTAATGTACTGTTGGAGTTACCTAACACTGAGACAGCCCCCAAAAAATGTTAGTGGCACTTAGCAACCATACTATGTATATGCACCAAAGGTAATGAAATGAAGTTGGTGACCCAACATGATGCAGTGTTGTTTGGGAACACTTTCAAATGTGTTCCAACAGCTCTAATACTAGTACACTATACAGACTTTGTCAACTGACAGTGGTAAAAACTGCCATTCACACAATACCATCTATTGACAGTGGCAATAATTGCTACTGGCACAACCCATCAACTGACAGTGTCAATAAATACCACTGACACAATACCATCAACAGTGGCAATAGCTGTCATTGACACAGTACAATCAATTGACAGTGGCAATTACTGCCAATGACAATCCCATCAACTGACAGTGGCAATAACTGCCACTGACACAATACTATCAAATGACCGTGTCAATAACTGCCATTAACACAGTACCATCAAATGATATTGGCAATAACTGCCATTTACACCATAATATCAACTGACACTGACACATTACTATCACTGCTAACACAAATATCTTGGGAGGAAATTGTAACTTTGTTTCCTGTCTGAAACTTTGAAAGTTTAAAGTTGTTTAATAATTTAAGAGCAGTGCATTAAGTTTCAAAGAGCAAGAAGCAGATGGAAGGGACCAGTGCTGCTGGTCCCTCAAATCTGGAGAAATCACAAAGGGGACGAGCCCTTTGAAAAAAGAGAACAGCAATCAGAAGGTTATTAAAATGTGGAGAAAGTGAAGTGGAGAAGCTCCACTGGCAGGGCCATGTTCAAGGTGATGCATGCCTATAAGATTTCGCCACTACTTCCAACAAATGACAAAGTGCCATTGGCAAAAGTTGTATCCTCTTTCCGCAGGTTGAACAATGCTGCTGAAAGGAGGTCAGTATATAAGTCTACAGCTACAAGTGACCTGGTCTTTTGTTCTACAGATTCCACAATTTTCAATCAAAATGCAAGCCCAGGAACCCATAAAAATGACCCATGCTTCAGCATATAAGTGGGATCTTTCATTGGCCAGGAAGGGGTATGGACCTTCTGGCTAGAAACAGCTACCAGGGCTCACAGCTTAGAGAGAGGGATAGACCACCACCTACATTGTCTAGCAAGGTCTAGGACTGAGGTAGATAACTTGGCAGAGCATCCGACTTGTGATCCAAGTGTGGCAGGTTCGCTTCCCACCCAGGCCAGTTAGCTCTGAGCATCCATGGGAAATGTACTTAAGCTTCCATAGTCTTGGCCTGTCTTGTAGCCTGGAGTATTGTTCTCAATGCACTATCATGAGATAATGAAACTGCAGCCAACAGCTTAAACTGTACCTGGGAAAACATCATTGTTAAATGTATGGATCCCTAATAGGACAAATGTAGCTGACAGGTAAACCACAAAACATTTTTTTTTTCTTCATAATATAGCCAGCATCTATTTCAAGGTTGTGATCAATTTTCTTATCAGACAAGTGGCACTTTTTTTTCTATTGAAATTTTATTACCTGGCATTGATCGTCTGACTAAGTACATATATTTCCACTTGAAAATATTGCAAAGGTAAATGCTTGTTGAGAATATGAGCTAGTTGATGCCATCCAGAGAATAAGCTGGTAGTCGGGTAGGTTATGGGGTGGGGTGAGGTACATTTTATCTTATAGATGTTTGATAAAACTTATGTAATTTATTTATGATAAAATAGTAATACAATACCTAGTGTCCTAGTACCTGCAAACAACAAATTTCCTTATCTGCTGAATAACAATATGCCTGCAGATCAGTTTCTCTGCTGTTTATTCTACTAAATAACAAACTGCACAGACCTAGATATGCATGCATTAGGTGATAGAAGATCGGGATCTATGCAGTTTGCACTTACACTTATCTTATAAGCGAGTATATACAGTATCTGTCTTGGGTATGCATAATTTTGGTCTCCATAAGAAAGCTAGCATTATAATCCAAAACTACTTGTTTATACATGCCCCGACTTCAGCTTGCTCCAATGATACCCTTTCCCTTCTTTTACATCTAATTAAAATGCTTGGATGGGGGACCATTTATTACACTTGGGGCAGTTCATTATGAATTTGTACATTTCTCATTAAGATGACATGTATTCAACTCCAATGAAAGTAAAGTAAATTCAAAGTAGATGTAATTTTCTTGGTATTAAATGACAAAATTGTTAAAGCTCAGTTATTACCTTCAATCCTTTTACCCTCCCCCACCCCCAATTATCATTTTAATCGCTTATAGGTCAAGTCCAACTGTAGACTACACAGAAACACATCTACCATTACATAATGTACCAGTAGATATGTATCTATGCAGCTTGTAAGGACTAATCTACAGAACAAAAATCAGATATCATGATCTGCTGGTACATTATGCGATGGCAGATCAGGGTCTATGTCATTTTTATTTGGATCCAACCACTATGGCAAATAAGAAAACTCCAAATTTAAATATAAAATGCTACCGTAAAGAAATGTTTGTTTTCTGAAAAGGTCCGCTGTATTTTAGAACTGAAACTTTGGGGAGGAAATGTCCCCCTTACTGGAGAAAAATCATATTTCTGAATGCAGAACACATTTAAGGAAAACTGTAACCTGAATTTTCTTTCACAAATTTGAGCAAATCTTGTAAATGTACATTGTGAGGTGTGTGTGTGTGTGTGTGTGTGATTAGGATTTGAATGTAGCTTTAACAATTTTTTGGTCATATCACTATGATGTCTACAGCATGGCAGTTTATAGTAATGTCTAGCACTCATGGGGGCATCATGCCACAGATATGTATCATGATGTCCCACCCAGTCACATTATCCTGACACCAGGAAGACTTAAGACTCCCAACACTAAACTCTTAATGCTGAAAGAGGTAGCGAACGTGAAATATAATACCTACTTGTTCTGGTGCTTTGGTTATCTAGGAGATGATCAACCCGAGTGTTATTGGCCAGATCAAACAAACAATAAAATATGAAATTAATGGATGGAATAACAGAGATCTGAGCATAGATATACAATGGAACAATACAAGCCCCCATATGGAAAATACAATTTAATTAATTACATAAACAAAATAAAAAATCGAACATGACAGTCGAATGATACATTTTCTCTTAGAAATAGGATTATAACATTTATACTAAATGCTATTAGCCATTGTGTTAAATAAAACAAATTTCTTTATAGAATCAAGTAACTGATCAAACTTGAATTGCTAGCATGTCAGCATAACCTGGTTTCTTCTGGTCCTTTCCAAAATCAATGTTGGTGACAGGTGAACATTGCCATATTTCTTTTCCTTCTCTCTAAGCTCCAACCTCTACAGGTCTTCAATTGTAACTTGGTTGCAGTCTACACTCCTTCCCACTGTACACGACAGGTATGTAGCAATTGTTTCCTTGCACTTTCCCAAGACATGCTCCCTTTTCATTGAAGCTGAATCTCTGAATCTCTTATTCCATGTCCCTCGACTATCCCAACTCTAATTCCTTGGACAATTTAAATGAGTAAAGTACATGTACTTTTAACTGAGCCAGCTCCCCTTCCATAGCAAGACTTCTGAAGTTTGCAAGGGAAATGACTTAAAGCCTTGAATTTTGGATAGGAAACACACCACCTTGTTTAGCTTAGCCAATCAGAATTAACTTTCTTACTGACAAAATCTTAACATTCCCATCAAAGCTAGAATTATTCTCACAATTCCGCCTTTATTAATGACTATTTCTCAACAATGTTATTCGATGACACTTATTTCCAAATAGTCCAAGATTGCTCAAAATTTGATCTCTGACTTGTATATTAACGTATATGTCAGACCATTATCCTGGCAGGTCCTAATTATGATGCAATTGTCCACCCACATAGAGCATATCACAGGCAGCAATTTATTGTAAGCAAAGCACATTATGTCAATCTTAATGGTTATATGTCATGCTGACTGTCAAAATGTGCTGCAATAAAATAAAACATGCACAAAAATTTTGCACCTTAGAGACGTCCTAAAATAGACACTGATTTTGTTACTCTTAACCATCACTTTGACATTATCCACTGGATTAATTTCCTACAAAATTTAGGATTTTATATTTCAAAAACCCAAAAATGTAAATTTAATACATATTCTAGTTCTACTTCACATCCAATTAGCATTACCCACTGAGATATCCACAGATTACCGCACTGACAAATAGTTAAGGTAAACAATACATTTACACACTCTTATGCAATAATTGGTTTTCTGAAGATTAATATGTTCTTCAGCACCCAATAGGTCATACATGGCCACCAGTGTATTTCATGGAGGAAGCATGTGAATTTTGGTAATAACAACATGTTTCCATTATACAGGCATCTTTTCTATATAAAAAAACTGAATTTATAGTTCAAATGTCAATATGAGTGTAACATGTTTTTAACTTTAGTTTTTCATTATAATTTACTGGTAATTTTGTTTTACTGTGGACTGTTTAGTTGTATTTATTTCTCTATATGTACACTAGTGCAAGTTAGATCTGAATGCAAACTGTACAGACCCTTACCTGTACTCACATAATTCAGTGGCAGATCTGGATCTATGTAATTTGTTAGAACTATTTAGTATAACAAATATCACTGACCCCTATCTGCTTGCACCTTATGTGATGGCAAATCAGGGTATATCTTGTTTGCAGTTTGACCAAACTTATATGTTAGTATAAATGGTAAGGAGAATGAAGAAGAAAAAAAAAAACAAGTAGAAAAAAATTAGCTGAGGAAACTTGAACACAATTAATCAATTATCAAGATTTCTTCAGTTAATGAAACTTGAAAGGATGTTGATCTTCCAAAAACCATTCCTAAATAAGCAAAATCTACAAACAAGACTAATGTAGATAAAAAAATAAGTATTTTGCCAATTAAAACACATTGATAGGTGTGAACTTCAATCCCTGAATAACAATGTCAGCAGGATTTAGTTTAAGCCTTGTTTTGATAGCCATTATATGCCTAAACAGGACAACAGCCATTACATGCCTAAACCGGACAACAGCCATTACAGGCCCAAACAGGACAATACAGCCATTACATGCCTAAAGAAGACAACAATGCAGCCATTATATGCCTAAACTGGACAACAATGCAGCCATTATATGCCTAAACAGAACAACAATGCAGCCATTACATGCCTAAACAATACAAGGCAGCCATTATATGCCTAAACATAACAGAAATACAGCCATTACAGGCCTAAACAAGACAACAATGAATCCTGTGCTTTTCCTTTGGGACCATTAAGTGATGTTTTCAAAAGATTTTTGGTCAATGATTGGTCAGCTCATGGAAATATGGCTGTCATAGCTATGAATATTCCTGAATTTGTTGATTTACACAAATATTAATGAACAATCCCATGGCCACAATATAATTTTGACTGGTTCGGCTTGTCATTTCTGGGCACACTACATGCTATATATGGTTTCCAAAAGTAAGAACCAGGAAAGAACCATGGACCATTGGGAAGTTACTCGCAAGCTTTCTCACATACCCACATCTGTCAAACCAATACTTAACTCCCAAGTCAAGATGTGTAAGTGACCTGTAACAGTGAGTGCCTTAGACAGACTCTGCCACCAGGGGAAAAATATTATTTAAAGTAATTATACTATTGCTCCTATAATAGTAAAATCAATGGTGGACACTTGAGCCTTTGTCTGGTCCATTAGTCAAGTGAAATTGACTTTTATCTTGCTTGTTGAACACTGACAACAAACACAGATCACTATTCCAATGGTGGTGTTGTCGACAATATTTGTCTTGGGGGATACCACTCTCCATGTGCAAAAGTGTATCATTATGACCCGATTCTTTAAGTTAATCAAAAGTATATCAGCGTAACCTATTTCGCAAGCTCTAACCATTATGTTAAATGTGTTTATCATGACTTAATTCTCACACTATAGCCTTTAAGCTAATCAAAAGAATATCATCATGACCTAATTCTCATATGCAAGCCATTTTTAAGCTTTAGCATATACAGCGTAACCTCGGGTTACAAACGCCTCGGAGTACGAACAATTCGGGTCACGAACAATGATTTTCAACAATATTTGTCTCGGTTCACGAACAGTGCCTTGAGTCACGAACCAATGCCATGTGGTATGTACGCTAGTCTTGCACACGCGCACAGCCTCGGTTTGTCATTGATACGCAGTTACCGTTCAATGTTCCTTACCAATGGCATAATTTTCAAGGTATTTCACTGTTTTTAGGTGTGTACCCCCTCCATTATGAGTTCCAAGAAAGCAAAAAGTGACAGTGATAGTGCTGGTAGAAAGCCGAAACGTATCACAGTGGACGTGAAGAAAGAAATATTTGCGAAACATTAGAGTGACGTTCGTGTGTCTGACATTGCTAATGAGTACAGCATGGCAAAATTGACAATCTGCACCATCCTCTAAGGTCCTGGAATGGATTGTTTGCATTTACATTGATTTCAATGTTTCGGTTCACGTACATTTCGAGTTCTGGAACTAATTAAGTTCGTGACCCGAGGTTCCACTGTACAGAGTAGTTCAGTTTCTGTGATACCATTTCCTGCACAGTCATGAAATTTGATGATATTTGTCTTCAAATGTACTACACACCATGGGCAAATCTTAGCATTTCAGAGTGACCAACTATTCAGGTTCCAGTGAACACAGTATATCTTCATTTTGCTCCACACCCTAAACATTTCTGTGTATACAATAATGAAATCTGATTTGCATTTCAGAAACATGAACAAATTCAACAGATCAACGTAATAAACTGTAACTTTTTTCTAACATTATACGTTGCAATTAGCTGGCTAAAACAGAAATGTGCAGGCTCAGTGTTCAGTGTAAAAGACTTTTTTAAATGTAAGATTGCACTGATTCCAATTTATTTAAAATTTTAATTTAAAAATTTAAAAGTTTAAAACAGCTCACTGATAAATTTAACAGGCATGGTAAAAGTGAAACATTTTGGGCAATTTAAGTCAACTTAAGATCGATGTGTAATCTTGTACATCATTTCAGAGAACCAAGATATTTTTATTATAGTACATTTGATACCCAAATGAATATTTGTAATATTTTTTTGTTGTAGTTAAAATAATGTTGGATAATAACTGACATGTTTCATACTACATTAAAAGCCTTCACTATTTCACAGTTTTTTTGAAAAGGAAAATTACTTAATATGTGAAACAAAAAAAAAAAATAACTGACATTAAATTCTTTGCCAAAACACGCAATTAAAACATACATTTATTCAAAATAAAGTTAAGTACAATATACATACACTTTCTCGATATAAAAAAACCCAATCAATCCATACCACAAATGACTGATTCCATGTGTCGTAACTTATCCCATGGGTCATAACTTATCCCATGGGTGTAACTTATTCCATGGGTCATAACTTATCTTATGAGTCATAACTTATCCCATGGGTCATAACTTACAAACTTTCAAGCTTCCCATCCTATAACCATTGGCATGACAAGACAAATGTATACGTGCAACTGAGACTTGCCCTGGGGTTCTTCCTTACCCCAAAGGTATTTAGCCCCTGGGTCATCACTTAAAAATAATCCAGATCCTCACAATAAAACATGTACATACTTGCTTGGTGTGAAAATTAAGACAAATGGACATACCCATGCACATGCACATATAAAATAACACAATCTGGAATATTCCAAGTTTTGTACATTCCGATGTCTATGAGGTGAATCTATCAAGGGGTATAGGAAATATACTAGTATACAACTAAAAAACTGAATCAAATCCCAAATGATTATTGTTCTTGTCACCACTACTGCAGCTGGTGCATGAAAAGTGACTAGGTCTCACTTCCAACTGTTGTCCACTCCATGGTGATAGATTTTTATTACATTTGGCAGCCCTCAGAACAGGACTTCTAATCCTAAACATTGAATGCATTTTTGTGCCATTTGGGCCTGTAATGGCCATGGAAACAATGCTAACTACCATACCTGCATACAAGTAGGATCCACCTGCAAACTGCATAGAACTACATGCTGTTGAATATTACATTAGCAGATCTGGGTCTACAGAGTACTATTCAGTAGAATACACTGCACAATCCCTGATCTGCTGGTACAATATAAAATATCAGATTAGGGTCTATGTTCTTTGCAATTGGACTTGATTTCTATGTGACTATCTACGGTAAATCCTATTGGCATCTTAATATAAGGACTGCAATCTACACTTATCAATGAGCTTATAAGTGGCATCATCCACACATCTTATTTGTTGATCTATAGATATCGAGGAATAGCTTTAGAAGGGTAAACATCCTTTTCAAATTTCTTTAACTGAAGAGTATGTAGCTTAATTACCAAAAAAGCCACATAATCAAATTAAGAAAGTTAATACAATTTATACTCCCATGTAATTTTTATCCAGCTGCAAGTGCACAGACCCAGATATCTTTGCTCAGCTAGTTGATCCTAACAAACTGCTTGGATTCAGATCTACCAGTGCAACAGCCAATCTTCTGGGTCTAAGCATTTTGCACCTAGATCCAACTTGCATGTGATTATATATATATATATTGTACATACCAGATGTGTGGAAAAACCTGCACAACCAAAACCTATACCTAAGAAAGAAAACTAAAAAATTGTCTAACTGTAGTGAAATTATAAACTGCTACACTTATAATACTGTGATTTGAACCTTAAATTCACGGTTCCAATGATGTACCTTTGCAAACAGTACTGAAATAAGTCTGAAGACACAAAATGTACACTAGACAAAATTATGGTTAACTAAATGCCAAGATTATTATATTGCCAATTAACACCTGATACAGCAGCCAATGCTAGAGCTTAAGAGCAGTCTACTAGCCCAAGCTAGTATGTTTTCCAACAGACCACTAGTTTCCATAATTTCAATTGCCCAAGGCTAGTAAATTTCTGTCAAACAAGTAGTTTTCATAATTTCAATAGCAAAGGCAAGTAAATTTTCTACCAGGCTAGTATTTTACACAATTTAAACAACTCAAGGCTAGCACATTTTCTGTCAGATTAATAGTTTTCATAATTTCAATAGCCCAAGAATCAGTAAATTTTCTGTCAAACCAGTAGTTTTCATAATTGCAATTGCCCAAAAGTGACAAAGCATATGCCAGCAAAGTTTTATAGCTGATGTTAATACACCCTCACTTTCATTTTGAAGCATTACAAATCATTCTGGTTAAGCTTCACTACATAGTATCAAGACTTAAAAACTGCTTATTTTTAATGAGTGTATTAAACTTCATCTTTCAAAGTTTGATTATCCCAGCCGTTGTTTGAAGGTGGGACAGGATGACACACAAGCATACATATGTGGAGGGGAATGTTATAAAAGTGTACACAGTGCAAAGGGAGATGGTTGAAACAGGGCATTTTTTTTAATGCATATGTGCTTTATGGTTATCCCCTTATAATGATTTTATTCAACAGCTAAGAATGAGGGATACTGTTGTTGTTGTTATTGTTGTAGTTGTAGGGTTTAATGCCATTTTTCAGCACATGATAGGCTATATATTTGGTGGCCAGTTTTAATGGTGGAAGAAGAACCTGGGAAAAGCCTCAGAAAAAAAACCATTGACTCACGAGAATCTACTGGCAAGCTTTCTCACATACCCACATCGGCCGAATCTGAGACTCGAACCCATGCAGACAGAGGTGAGATGGTAGTGATCCATAACAGTGAGCGCTTTAGACCACTTGGGGCCCCTAGAAGGATATTGTACCAACTTTTGCTTGATAAGGTTTTAATTGTCAATAACACAGACCCAAATCTATCTGGACTCTACACATGCTAATCTGGCAGATCTGGGTCTATGCAGTTTGTTCTGCTTATGATTTAAAGTGAACAGAGTATGCATTATATGATCTACTAGGCTTTACCTGATAGCAAATATGGGTCAAGGCTATTTGTTTCAGTGATTTCAAGAAAACAATGTACACCATGAACTGCAAGTGCTTTTGATGAAAGCATGTCTAGGTCTATACTGTGTGTTATACTAATGATTTGAACAATACAATGCACACCATGATTGGACAGTGTTTTTTGTACTGGCAGATCTCTATGGTATTTGTTTTACTAATCATTTAAAGGAAACTGTGTGCATAATGATGTGCCAATGCTTTATGTACTGACAGATCTGGGTCCATGCTATTTATTTTACTAATGCTTTAACAGCTACAACATACACCATGACCTGCCACTGTTTTATGTAACATAATATCTTGGTCAATGCTGTTTACTGTTGATGTACATAATTCACAGTCAGATACAGTATACTGATAGGGGCAAGCAACTGTATTGTAGTAATAAATATTATTAATAATAATGGCTTTATTTATATAGGGGTAATAGAATTAATCTACCTGTAAAACCTCTAAAACACATATCCATATATAGAGAGTGCAATCAATCACTAGCAACTTGTACATACATGCACACATACATTCACACACAAGTTTCCAATCCAAATAAATTAGCTACAGGTGTAAATTGTATATCAGCTTACCATCAAACAACTTGTGTCAATGTTCACCATTCCATATTCAACTAGTACAAACAGGTAAGTAGCAGGAAGAGATGAATAAACCCTGTCTGTTAATTAAGATTTACTTTGTACACTTACTTACTAAATCAGGTCAAATTGCAAACAGCAAAGATCCTTATCTGTTGTAGCATAATGCATGCAAATCAGGGTGAATGCTTTTTGTTTTACTGATTACTCCTAACAAACTGCACAGACCCAAATCTGCTGGCACATTATGCAATTGCAGATCTGGGTCTGTGCAGTTTGCACTTGGACTTCTCTTATAATGGAGTTTATACTGTAGATTTCAGCCTAATAATACATCTATTGTGAAAAGCCAATATACCAGAAAAATGTTTAATTTATTTTGGAAGATTATTTCATATAATAGCCCCTGAGTAGTAAACTCGAATTAAATACTTCATTCTTTTTGTTATAGAATTTGAAAGTTGGTGGTTGTCACCAATCTTAGGTTTATGGTATTGCTAGATTTTCTCCACTGAACAGTATTCCTCAGATAACCTGAACCTGTCTTGACAAAACACGTATACATCATTTTGGTTTCTCAAAATTGAAGTCATTCTTCATAATGTAGGATTTTTAAAGTCACTTGCTCTATATAATGTTTCCTGTTTGCCACTCTAGTATTTAATATACTGGCTTGTTTTGAAAAGTTTTATTATTATTAACATGAGATACATTTCCCAATATTATATTACAACAGTCAATGAGTCTGATGTCATAGAAAGTGACACAGTATTGATTTGGAATAAAATACCTTTTTTTTCTCTTCTTAAAAGCCAAAGATATGAGTATAACTTGTATAATTAAACAATTACATTACTGTTAAAAAAAAAATCTTCCTCGAAACAACATTCTGTTTTTGATTATTACTGAATGGTTAAGTAATCTATCGTAGATTCTGCTCTATTTGTTTGTTATTAACTAAACCTTTGTTTCCTCAGCATTGATAACCATGCCATTTTCTTTACACACATTAAAAGCCTCTTTAATGCCTTCTGAAGATTATTTTCTGAATCATTTTTGAGCTTTGTTCATGAGAGAGAGAGAGAGAGAGAGAGAGAGAGAAGGGTATTAATCATTAACATATAGATCAGTGATATCTAAGTGTTCAGTATTTTTAAGGGAAGGTCATATATGAAATAACAAACATAACTGGTCCAAGTATTGATCCCTGTGGCACACCACTGTCTTTTTTATTTAGGTGTACATACATTTAGAGTCACATTTTTAATATCTCAGTTAAGTAGGAAGCAAACATCATTTGTGAGCTATGTCACAATACTGATAGATCTTATAGTTTTTCTAGAAGTTCATGATTACAAGATCAAAAATTTCTTAAAAAATCAAAAATGAAAATTAAAAAATCAACCATTATGCACACCACTAGCTTTCCTTTATATGAAGCTTGCAATAATGTATTATTGTTCACTGGTATGAATTCATTTGACAGGAATGATTTTTTTTATATATATATAAAAAAAACTACTGGTCATTATGTAGAAGTTTTGTGGTCACTGAATCAAGTCATAATTGAATTGTGCACATGGTTTTCAATCAAGTTTGAAAGAGTTATAAGGATAGAAATTGGCTAAAAATTGTTTAATTCATATTTTGCCATTGTCCCGTGACAATGAGTTACCTTTACAGTTGTTGTGCTGTAGTGCTTATAATAAATAGAAACATCATCCAAATCAACATGACAGTTGTTTTCTGTGTTTACTGTGGTATAATATATCTAATAGCAAATGATAAAGCTAACATAATCCGTTTCATTTAATTATTTTACTTTATTAATACTTCTGATGTTTTCTTTTATATCTTTAATGTCAATGTCCCTGCATACAAATATCTTCCTTTTCTGTATCGGCTACCAAGCTGAATAAACAAAAATGAAAGAAAAGTGTCTTTACAACAGCGAAAGTACACTGTTTTTGTTTTTAAACAAGTTAATTTTTTGTGTGATTAGAAACAATCGATTCCTCAGCTGTTCTTTAGAAAGTTGAATGTTACGTATTCTTAAAGTTTTACTAGTTTTACACTGTGCTTGTTAGGTGCATATTTGTCAAGTGACGATTATACACTCGTAAATACAAGAGAAACAATGCTGATACAACAATTTCTACATTTATCATGGTATAACCTGTCATGTAACAAATCAGACAAGCTACCTAAATGTTCAATGCCATGTGATACAGCAAATTACAGTCTATACCCTGTAAAACAAGAGTCCCATGAAGTGACTTATGCTCTAGTTGCCAAAAAGAATTTCCATGAATTCAAGATAAAACCATTTCTTCCTTGTAAATGCTGAGTGCTGAAACACTCTCTGATATTCTTCAGCAAAAAGATTTTCAAATTAGTTGCTGTGGTGGGCATGCTGGGTTTCAGATTGGCACCATTTCATTTGGAACCAAGCCAATATCATTAGAAATCTTTTTACCAGTAAAAACACCATGTTTTTGTCACAGTGGTAAGATTGTCAAGGTCACCAATGTGGTGGCAATATTGGAGGTCAGTTTAGCACCATTTTCATTTATGGCCTACTAAACATCATACAGAAGTTGCTCATTGAAAACTGTATGCTGATATCACCGCTCATTCAGGAAAATTAGCAATAAGAATCTCAAGATGGACTCTGTGGTGACCATATTGGATGTTTGAACAGCATGTTTTTCCTTTAGAATCAACCCAACATCAAAAGTAGTTGTTTTGTAAAATCCTCATGTTGATATTGTCCAGACCATGTTCTCAACACACCTGTGCAACAGACACCTCTGATACAGGACATATTGCAGTTTTAAATCTTTCATTTGACTACAATTTTTTTTAAAGCCAAACTAAGTTACTTCCTGCCATTTTCTTTGTTTTATTTGGTCTCATGACTCTATTTTTAGCACTATAAAGTAGTTTGTTCACAATAGCGTTAACATGTGCTAGCATTTTGACTAAATGAATTATGCATCATGTGAAATATCCATATCAACTGCATCTACTGTTTTTGAAACTGTTCACATGAACGGACATGAACATTTTGAAAGAAAATTTTATTTAAATTTTTTACAAAAATTTATTTTTTATTTTTAAGATGGAGAAAACTGCTGACTCGTCTATCTAATCATGCCAACTCAAGGTAAATAAGCTATACCTTCCAGGTGTAATTGAACAGATCATGATCTACCCCTACAGCCTGTACTATTGTTAACTAGCATGTCATTGTAATTTTGAAAATAAAATATCTGACCAACAGCTGGTGGTTGATGGTTTGACTGCTGTGAGGATTCATCAATCTGTTGATTTGATTAACACTATCTAAACAAAACTGAATGATCATTTCTATTAACAAAATAAACCCCACTAAATTCTAAAGTTTATGATTAGCCATCTATTATCAGGTAAAAAAGAACATGTCACATTCATCAAATTATGAACTTATTTGTCTAAAAGCTGGTTCAGATTTGATAACCTTTTAAAATTTAATAACAAATTGTTTGTAGATGTTTGTAGATACATTTAGCTGGTAAAATTTAGCTGGCTAAACTTAAAAAGTAAAATGAACTTAACAGAAATGCTGATCAATACTAGTATGTGATCCTTTAAAAAAATGACTCAAATACTTCATTTTTTTTAAAATTGAATTTTAAACTCAGTTTGAATACTAGTATTTCCAAAAATATTTTATAATAGAAATATCATTTTTATCTCTGATAAGACAATACACAAAAAAATGTCCTAATCTTTTGGTGGGAAATAAGAGGCAAGAGGGCAAATAGGAAACAAGAATCCTATTATTAGAAACATGACATTCTACGTAAATTCCAAGATTTTTTAGCTAATACCAAAAAGCTATGGGGTACAAAATGCCCTATATAATAATAACTGTCTTAAAACAAAATACTGCACTGGATAAACCCATAAAGAAAAAAATCTTTCCACTAAGATAGCAAACTGTTTCCCCAGAGAAAAGTGGTGAATTACAAACAACACTAACCACAATATGTTACACTCAAAGGTCTTTCCAACTATGATATGTCAAGTGTTGTTGTTGGAGCAAGTATCTTACTACAAGAATTTACATCCTCTGGACTTCAGCCCACTAATTGGAATTTGATTGGCTGGTGTAAATGAAATGCAGTGCCATGTGACCAGGCTAGGCTTTACACTGGTTAGCTGTCTCAGGGAGGCTGGCTGATTGACAGGTACTGCAGCTGATATTGACTTTACTCTGGAAGTAACCCAGCTCATTCAAAGTTTGTGCCTAACAGAGGGCCTATTATCATATGCTGAAGGCGTGATTTTGTTGAACATAGCATTGCTGATATACTTTCTATATTGATCAAACTTTCACTTAACACTTGTTGACTACATCCAGAGTGGATTAACCTATGTGGATTGGCTTGACAAGGATTTAATTGGATTTTGAATATAGGATTTACAAGGTAAGGGACTCTGAATTAAATAATATTGCAATTTAAAAGAGATTTTATTTAAAAAGTGTAGTTAACAGTGCATCAGTAAAAAGAATAAGTTTTAAGTTAATTTCATGAACAATATGTAATATATATCATTTTTAGAATAAAATAACTATTTTAAAATTATCCTCAATAAATGTAAATATTAGAACTATTTGTAACAAATTCAAGAATATAAATTTACAAAATTAAAAAACCAAAAGCTTTATTAGTAACATTAACTTGGATCTGTACTTTTTCATATTTTTTATAAAACAGAAATAAATATCATGAATTAGAAGAAAATAAATTATTTGATTAAAATCATAAAATGTACCAGGAACTCTACATAACCAAATTTTACTTACAGTAAAGTGAAAACAGTAAAATACATGTATGATAGCAAAGGGCAGACTCTTCGACTGTAGCTGTGTGGTTAACTTTCCATGGAAAATGTTCAATCTTTGATCATAAATTTAATTGGTATAAATTACAATATTTTCTTTGCTAATAATCTGTCTTAAATCTGTATGAAAAGAAACGTATAGATTACACCTATTTTATTGTAGCCATGAGTGAACTGTGTAGCCAAGACACAAAACTGATTTTCAAGTAATGGCAAATTCTTCTGCATTCAAGCATAATATTAAAAAGTTGTGTGAACAATTTATTTTATCAATACAATCTGTCATTAAAAAGAATTAGGTAACATCAATGGTAACTTGTTAGACTGTCAAAGAAAAAAATTATCCTCCAATATGGGGACTTACGGATTGGCCAGGAGGACTCAGATTCATAATGGATCTTGCTGGATTCCCCAAGAAGATTCAGCTATGCTATGGAGACTTGTTGGATTGCACAAAAAGATTAAGCTCCACAATGGGTACTTGCTGGTTTGCACAAAAAGATTCAGCTCTGCTATGGGGACCTACTGGATTGCCCAAGAAGACTCTGCTCTACTATGGAGACTTGATGGATTGCCCAAGAAGACTCTGCTCCACTATGGGGACTTGCTGGATTGCACAAGAAGACTGCTCCACTATGGAGACTTGATGGATTGCTTAAGAAGACATGGCTCCACTATGGAGACTTGCTGGATTGCTCAAGAAGACTTGGCTCTCCTTTGGGTACTTGCTGGATTACCCAAGAAGACTCTGCTCCACAATGGGGACTTATTGGATTGCACAAGAAGACTGCTCCACTATGGAGACTTGATCAATTGCCTAAGAAGACATGGCTCCACTATGGAGACTTACTGGATTGCCCAGGAAGACTCAACTCGCCAACTTTTGAGAACAGTAGTATGATCAAAAATTAAGAAGACATGGCTCCACTATGGAGACTTGCTGGATTGCTCAAGAAGACTTGGCTCTCCTTTGGGTACTTGCTGGATTACCCAAGAAGACTCTGCTCCACAATGGGGACTTATTGGATTGCACAAGAAGACTGCTCCACTATGGAGACTTGATCAATTGCCTAAGAAGACATGGCTCCACTATGGAGACTTACTGGATTGCCCAGGAAGACTCAACTCGCCAACTTTTGAGCACAGTAGTATGATCAAAAATAAAAGTCTTGATTAAGGCTAAAACTTTAATTTAAAATGAAATCTCAGAAAATACTGAGAATTTTACTAAATTGTGATGGGACATTTTGAAGTTACAAGTATTTTGTAACTGGTAAAGTGATGAGCTGTCTTGGGATGCATTTTTCAGCTGGGCTGCGATTATGTGGTAGTTGACACAAATTGCTATTGTCCACTCATGTGGTAGTTGACACAAATTGCTATAGTCAGTGGACGCTTTGCTATTTACAATGTATTAGCATTTCACTGATAGGTAGGCAGAGTTGGCAATTCATACATTATTTCTAAATAATGGATTGCCCTTTTTGACACAGATTTTTAATTTTAGGTATGTTCTTTCTAGATTTTTCCATGCATCATTGTGTTCTTTCAAGATGGTATATTTTCTATAAAGAACAGATGACCCATCTTTACACAGAAGCATGAATCTAGCCTCACATTATTATACTATGCAAAAAAACATGATAATAAGCACACAGAATATGTTTTTGCTGAAAACAATCAAGTTGAAATCTGCCCATCTTAATTAGGTGGATGTGTGACCAATGATTTATCAACTCAGTTCTAAGTCTGCCTTCATGTCTTGCAATCTTTATTTTCATTGGATCCTCTTTCTGCTGAAATTTATTAATAAAAATAAATCTTTAAAATTGTTTCTTGGTATGTTTTAATAATTGTAAGTGCATATACTAAACAAGTGTATATAATAAACATATGCATATAATAAACAAGTGTATATAATAAACAAGTGCATGTCATCTCCACTAATTTAAAAATCAGTATATTCGCTTATGATCCAGATATTATAGTTTTCATCCAAAGCCACTCCAAATGACTAAGTGGTTGAGCATCCCTCTGCTGTGAGAGGTCGCGGGTTCAAACCCAGAGCAAGTCATACCAAAGACTTATAAAAATGGTACAAGCAGCTGCCTCGCTTGGCACTCAGCATTAAGAAGTTACGTAGTGTAAGGACTGGTTGGCCTGGTTTCAGGATAATGTGATTGGGCTGGACATGATGCTACATGTCTGCAACAATATGCCCCAGTTCAAGACATCATTCTAAACTGCCACACTGCAGACATCATAGCAATATGACAGAAATATTGTTACAGGTACAAAGGTGCATACCCAACTAATAACAACCATGATGGAAATCTGCCCAAAGAATAGTGCACCAGAGATCTACCAGTAGTTGAACACTGTTCATTTAAAATGATGATGAATAATCAGCAAAGATCACAATTTGTCAGTGAGTTATGCTCTGGCATATCTGCAATTCTTTACTTATTCATCCAACAGTATACTCTATAGTATAATGTTTTCTTAAAATTAAAAATAATGTTTTGCTTTATTAAAAAAATCACAGTCATTGACAAAAACCTTTGCAGCCAAAGGTGGATGAAATTGGATAAAAAAATTAAAAAATGTCAAAGTTATACAAATTGTAGATGTTGTATATTTGAAATATTATATATAGATTTGTCCAAGAATCAGGTATTTATCTCTTTACAGCATGTATAAAGGGAGGGTTATAAAGGGGTAATTTAAAAAGACTCTTTTTATCTCGAAGACAGAATTTGTTTCGAGTTTAAAGCTGAATAACAAACTATTTTCCCCTTTATCTTCCTTAACAAGAACTAGGAACTTCTGTTTTGGAAAATAAAATCCTGGAACAATCAATAACTGATACAGTATTCCCTCAATATAATGCTGTCCTTGAGAGAAATAAAGAGTATACTATTTTACAGTGAAGTACATGGTTTTGTTTTTTATGGTTTAACGCCTTTTTTCAGCACAATATAGGCTATACATGGCGGTCAGTATTAATGGTGGAGGAAGAAACCGGACAAACCCTGGAAAGAACCACCGACCCACAAGAAGCTACTGGCAAGCTTTCTCACATAACTACATTTGCCGAATCTTAGACTCAAACACACGCAGACAGAGGTGAGATGGCAGTGGTCCGTAACAGACAGCGCTTAAGACCACTCGGGGCCCCTGAAGTACATGGTATAGTACTCCTTCATTTTAATGATATCTACCGGTATGTGAGCCATAAAAGATATTACCTTACAGTGAGACTGTCTTAGAAAAACATGAAACTCATTATAACACCGTCTCGGTAAACCATACCACCTTTAAAGTGAGGCTGCCTTATACTGAAGTACATGAAACATTTACATTTAATACCACTGGCATAAATGCAGTGTAGCACCATGGAACATTCCCCAACCCCAATCTGCCAGTGCCCCATATAATTTGAACAAATCCTCTTATCTTGGTCATTGATAGAGTAGAGAGGTACAGAAAATGTCCCTTGGACATCTGAACCAAGATGGAATACTGAAACGGGATAGAAGTTTTTGAAATTCAACATGAACAAGAATTGTGAAATAAAGAATGGTCATATAGTCAGGGACTGCTCCATAGGTAAAACATGATGCTAATACAGTGGTTGAGTTATCAGATGGACCAGTGTAACTAAACTCTAGATTGTGGACCAGTGTAACTAAACTCCAGACTATCTGGTGATCTCTTTTGTATCTGTTGCTACTGTAATTTCATTATAAATGTCAGTGCTGAAATATATGTGACCATTTTGTCATATCTGTTCAATTTTATGACATTTCAACCATTTTGAATGAGGTATTGGGATTACATTTACCAGGGAAATCAACACCAAAGTACTGTTTATTGAAACATATATGTCAACAAACATTAATGATCACATTAAATCATTCAACACTATTTGTATTCAATCCAAGATCTCTCTGCTGTCCTTCACAGTTTACCATATGTATTCACTTATAAGTTGAGGTCAACTGCAAACTGCACAGACCCAGAACTTCCATTGTATAATGTGCCAACTGGGTTTATGCAGTTTGTTAGGAGTAATTGGTAAAACAAACACAAATGGATTGTGATCTACATATGCATTATACGACAGCAGATCACGATCTTTGTTGTTTGCAGTTTATCTAAATTTTTAAGCAAGTATATATGGTACATGATGTGAACAGATGTTTTAGTACAGTATACATTAGGGAATTTCAAAAGCCACTGAAATGTTGGCTTGCTAAATTTGTACAATATCTTTAATTTTTCTCTTTTAAAGAAACTAGAAATTAAAAGTCCAGGAAAATATATATTCATGTTCAAATTTTCTCTTTAATATCCCAATTTCTATGAAAATAGGATGCAATATTATCTGGAAACAAATCTAAAAATGTCCCTGAATTGGGGAAAATGAAATCTGGCAAAGGTAATCAATTAAAGATTGATTGTTGATTGGCTTGATTTTAACAAATGAACAGGGGAAATACAATGTATCAAGAAATTTCCCAACCCTGCCTGTTATATATGCATGGGGTTTAATGGATATTTGGTACAATCATGGTTACATAAGGAATGGTAACAATGAGGTATTAACAATAGCAGCATTAATAAAGGTAAACAAGTTGCCTTAGACCTTACAGTAGTCCTGAGATCACAAACCTGACTACAATCTGCCTAACAGCCAAATGCAAGATATTTTGGTACATATTATGCTTGTTATTTGAATTTTTTTCCAATGCTGTTGAATGCATACTGGCATGTCATAAAAGCAAATGTTTCAAGTTTCTTTTTCTAGTGTTCTTCTCTTCACCCATATTTGATGGCAAATCAGCAAATTTTATCCAATTCACAAAGGTCCTTATGACAGACATTTTGTGTCAAAATGGCAAAGTATATTCATCTGTTTCTTAAAATAAAATTTGAGCATGTTTTTCTATTGTTAGTGATAGTTTTACATTACTCTGTGTGTGTGTGTGTGTGTGTGATTTCTTGTTGTTGTAGGGTTTAACACCATTTTTCAGCACAAGATAGACTATACATGGCACCAGTATAATTGGTGGAGGAAGAACTCTGGAAAAGTCCAGAAAGAACCACCAACCTACAAGAAGCTACTGGCAGGCTTTTTCATGTCTCCACATTAGCTGAACCTTTGACTCAAACCCATGCAGACAGAGGTGAGAGAGTAGTGATCTGAAATGGCGAGCACTTTAGACGGTGTGTGATTGGGATTTTTAACGAAACTTTAAAAAAATTTCAGTCATATCGCTAATATTATATCTGCAGTGACAGTTGATAGTGATGTCTAGCACTGGGGCATCATGATGCAGACATGTAGCACAATGTCCCACCCAGTCACATTATCCTGACACCATTCCTAACACTAACCTCTTATTGCTGAGCGCCAAGTATGCAGCTGTTAGTACAATTTTTGTAAGTCTTTGGTATGATTCGGCAAGGGATTGAACCCACAACCTCCTGCATCAGTGGTGGACCCTCTAACCACATGGCCACCAAAAAAGTTTCAATATCGCTTGTATAAATTTTAAAGTCTTCAATGTCATTTATACCTTCTGTAAATTTTTTCAAATCCAACTGAGTATCCTGAAAATCATTTAAGTGTGTACTGGTGGCCATATTTGATGATGGATATATATATATATATATATATATATATATATATATATATATATATATATATATATATATATATATATATATATACATCCAGTCTTGCAGAAAGTCACTAAAAAGCATCAAGCTCACAAATAAAAACAATGTAACTAATGATAAATTATGGAGAAAAAAAACATAGTGATTCTCTGCCTGAAACTAAAAAAAAATTCTTTTACCATTTTGCCTCTATTGGAAAGTGACCACCACTTTATTATGGCCAGGTTTAAATCGCACAAGGTGTGGTCTCATATGATGTGACCAATGTATTTATTGCTACTGGTCAGTTCATGTCTATTATGTACCTTGTGATGAGAACCACTGTAATATTGGCAGTGGTCAGTCACTGGTCCATTATGAACCTTATGAT
The DNA here is from genome assembly GCA_029339505.1 of Unio delphinus. Lineage (NCBI taxonomy): Eukaryota > Metazoa > Mollusca > Bivalvia > Unionida > Unionidae > Unio > Unio delphinus. The sequence continues at coordinate 3,945,285 of JAQISU010000226.1, read as the reverse complement.
GGGGAAAATTGTACTATCAGAAGTGGTCAGTTGCCAATTCATTACATAACTGTACATGTGTATTTGTACTTTTTGAGTCTACAAGCCTTCACATACAGGTAAACCCACCTACATACAGCTAATTTTTTCATTAACCCAATTACTGCTTACATAAACTGTATTGTCCCAGATATCTTTCCAATAAGTGATTAACAGATATATATATTATTCACTAAAGGCAAGCAAATTTTCTTTTTCTTTTGTGCTCAAATGCATTGGATAGCAAGAGGTACTGTTGTAGAGTCTTTATAACAGATTTAAGTACCTGTATAGATATTGAATCCTTGTTACCATTTATATTTGATGTGTTTTGTGATTAATCACACAGAAAATGTAAACATTTACATAATTCTCCTTCCAAATTCAAAATAAAATAGCACATTTTTTAAAAACGCATTCGTGCCTGGGTGGATTTGAACTGGGGTCAGCTTTGACATGAGGCAGCCAATTTACAACAAGCCATATAAGCATATAAGAATAACTCTGAATTTCATGCTTATCTTGTTATAGATGTGGCGGTGAAAATTATTTTTTATATTTCGCTCCAGTGAATTATCACTGTTATTTTACTAGAAAAATGTAGTAATTCATGACTGAGCATGAATTTAAAAAAAACAACTTAAAACGTTATTCCCAAATTAAGAAAAATCAATTTTTACTTTACTTACTTGAGTAGATAGAGTGAACTTTCAGCCCATAATATATGGTAGACTACAAGATGCTTAGAACAGCTGGATCATGCCATGTGGTGTGCAGAGGCCATGCTGTTCATAGCATAAGTGTGGCAAGCAGCATCCATGTAATGCTCAGGTTACATGTTAATTATCTACCTCTACTGACAGGATCAGTAACAAGGTCCCATAGCACATGTATTAGGACTATACTGAGATGATGAACCATAAAAAAATTGAAACTGTGCCTTTTTATTGGGGAGAGATCACACTCCCCCCTCCCCCACCGTACTGTAAAGTGCAATGCCAATTTTTGGGAATGTTGTTACTACAAATTACACATTTTAAATGACATAACAAATAAATATCCTTTTTGGTAAGCAATAAGACCAGCTTTCCAAATCTCTCTTATACAAAAACAGCTTTTCTATGCCAACTCACAAAAATAAATGATTTTACCAAACAGTATCTTACACTGAAATAGTGAATATATATTAAGACAAATACTGTATGGAATTGCTTATAAGTCAAGTTTCAACAGAATAAGCAGATCCTGATTTGCCATCACATCAAGGCCTATACTGTTGCTCCTGATTATTCAAAACAAACTGAACTGATGTAGATCTGCTAGCATATTATACAACAGCACATCTGGGTCGGTACAGTTTATGGTTTGAGTCAACTTAAAAGTGAGTACATACGGTATTCTGTTCAACCAATATACTCTGTAAATGGTTATCTAATAAAGCTCTTGTTCCTCCCTCCCCCTCCATGATCTCACATTCTACTATTCTCCTTTAAATGGATACATTACATTGCTTTCCTTTTCTCCTCTCTAATCCCATGATCTCTCAAAATACCCTCCTTCAAATGGATACGTTAATAGCTCTCTTTATCTACTTCCCCACCACCTCCCCATGATCTTTCACAATACCCTCCTTTAAATGGATTGATTACATAACTCTTGTTTTAAATGGATTGATTACATAACTCTTGTTCTTTCCTCCCACTAAATTCTCTAAACAAATATCCCATAAATTTGTATATGCTCACTGCTGTTTCTCTCTCATTTGTAACTAGTGACAAATACTAACTATATAAAGTACCCCAGTATAACACAGTATACCATATAAACAGTATACCATATAAGAAATGTCAGTTTTTGTTGTAAATTATAGACTTGTGGCCTGACAAATATAATGTAAAAGGTCAACAGTTGCAACATTTACATCAGATTCGAGGAAATGGGTCCTATTAGTCCCAATCATTTGAAAAGTGGACCAATGGTGTTGTCATAATGTAGACATTTATTCATTATCAAATGTAGTGTTGGAAGTAATGAAATTAATGCACGGAGTATATGGAGATCTGAGCAGAGATATATAATAGAACAACACGAGCCGCTGTATAAATATGAATAATTTAATCAATTAGATACAACATAATAAAACTGCACAAGACCAATAGCAGGATGCACCTCCATCAGTAAAATAAACTCAAAGTTCTAAAATGCAAAATGCAATTATCAGTTACATTTTTTAAATTATAGATATGGCACATTTCATCATGAAATCAAATGTTTAGAACTTAAAATGTCATGCATGCCTTTCATAACTGGTTGCTCTTCAGAATCAACATAGCTTGTGGGTTTGGTCAACTTAAACAGAAACTCTTCCGGGTTCCCTCTTTCCAACTTATGATGTTTCACACTTGCTGTGACATTTACCTTAAGAGGCAGCAGGTATGGTTATTATAGATGACAACCTAAAACATATATATATATATATATATATATATATATATATATATATATATATATATATATATATATATATATATATATATATATATATATATATATATATATATATATATTATATATATATATATATATATATATATATGGTGCCACATTATTTCAGGGTATATCTAGGTCTATGCTGTTTGCAACTGTAGACTGGTCACTATTATTGCACTAATGAAAAATCACTTACAGTACTATAAAAGTTATTCCTGAAACCATTCTCCTTTCAACTGAACAAATTTCCCATGAGAGTTCATGGATGATGAGAAACTAATGGCAATGCTGACAGATATAGAAACTGAGAATGCTGAAAAACAACAACACAAAAACATAATTTCAATAAAATTTGCATTTGTTGGACCCAATATTGTTTGTAGTGTTAGGTACAAAAACTTCTCTAATCACTCGGTCAATTGAAGCATGGAACTTATTGATTACAGATTAGAGCTTAAATTTGAGCCATGTGGAAACTGCCTTAATGGTAAGGTCACAGAATTGTGTTCTGCCTGGTTAGTCATGAAAACTTGTGCCTGGAACCCATGGGATACTAGAATATCAGGATTGGGCTACCATATGCTAATTCAGGCATCCCTAAGGGCTATTCTGTATTATGATGACTTGCTCTACTTATTTACAAATTGTAACAAGTCAAATGTTTTACAAAGATTAATATGTTTCAATTACTCGCAACAAGAAAAATTATAAATCTTGATGCAAGTAGTTTCATTATTATGTAATGTGAAAATCCCTTTTCTGGGCTCAAGTGGACAAATAGATTTTTTTTTTTCCTTGTAATCAATGGGCTTCTTTTGGATTTTGAAATTTTTCAGTCCTCGTGGAGTAGGTTTCTTTAGCTGCCTTACTAGATTACTGTTGGCAAAAATAATTTACTAATTTAGATGGTCATAATTATAAAAATAGTTCAGGATGTGAAACAATTTAATTATGGTCTATAAGACAAAATCCTGTCATGAAAATGTTCTATTTGAATGCAGTTTTCAAACATCTTAAATACCTGCATTTAACAGCTGCAATCAAATGCAGAAAACTGCTCTTATTCTAAAAAAAATAATCTGATAGATTCATTTTGTCAGATAAATGGATTTAATTCTGAAAGATTCCATGTGTATCAAAATGTTCTGTTTCCTGACATTATAATTAGGTATGAAAGCCGTATCAGGATAAAAGGATATCTCATAAATACACCATGTGCTTACATTAATGGATTATATTGCAGTAAACTTGTAAAACTTCAAACTTTAGAAAAGATATATTCACAGTCAAGTATTTTATAAATTCTTGACAAAAAATATTACTTACAATACAACATATGAAAGCTGGATGAAAAGATTTGTATACCACATGTAGTAAGTAAATACTTTCGATTACTACTTTAAATGTTACCTAAACAATAGTATGCAACATTAAAAGAAATTTGCATATATCATTACAATGAATCAACAAAATTCGTATTTTGCAATAAAAAGAATCACTTCACTGGGACATTTCAAAGAAATGTTTGCTAATTTTTGTAAACAACCACCATGTCACGGAATTGTATACGACTATGTTCAATATGTATATGTGGTCAAAAATCTAGTCTCTATTTCGTTACTGCGTACAGACTTACCGAGAGTAGTTTATTATTTTTGGGGTATTTTTAGTTATTTCGACATAATGAGCGAACACTCAGCTCATGCTGCACGTGCGAAATTGCCTGCAGTTTAAAGTACCTAGCTGCGCATATGTCACAGCTAGGGGTATATAAGGACGAAATTATAAGACAGAAATCACATTACGATCCAGTCTTGTCAGAAACGTTTCCATCCTAAACGGAGCAATCTATCAGCTAAAAGAGCTGACATGGTGTGGTGCCATATTGTGCTGAAGTGTTGTGACGGAGTGTGGTGACGTGTTGTGCTGAAGTGGTGCAGTGTTGTGGTAACTGCGTGTGTGGAGACGTGTTGTGCTGAAGTGGTGCAGTGTTGTGGTAACTGCGTGTGTGGTGCCATGTTGTGGTGACTACGTGTGTGGGCTTGTCTATGCTGACCGTGTAATGCCCGTGTGTGGTGCCTGTGTATGGTGCTTACGTATGCTGCATATATCTCGACACAAATCTCGTTCCATGAACGAGAGCTTCAGAATTTAGGTTTCACCATTGCATATATCTCGTCATATGGACGACATATTATTTAAACACTTCTTTGCAGTCTCGTTATATGAACGACACCTGCATAATTGTATTATTTATTTAATAACTTCTTTGCAGTCTCGTTATATGAACGACACCTGCATAATTTTATTATTTATTTAATATCTTCTTTGCGGTCTCGTTATATGAACGACACCTGCATAATTTCATTCTACACAAAATCTCGTTCCATGAACGAGAGCTTCAGAATTTAGGTTTCACCATTGCATATATCTCGTCATATGGACGACATATTATTTAAACACTTCTTTGCAGTCTCGTTATATGAACGACACCTGCATAATTGTATTATTTATTTAGTAACTTCTTTGCAGTCTCGTTATATGAACGACACCTGCATAATTTTATTATTTATTTAATATCTTCTTTGCAGTCTCGTTATATGAACGACACCTGCATAATTTCATTCTACACAAATCTCGTTCCATGAACGAGAACTTCAGAATTTAGGTTTCACCATTGCATATATCTCGTCATATGGACGACATATTATTTAAACACTTCTTTGCAGTCTCGTTATATGAACGACACCTGCATAATTTTATTATTTATTTAGTAACTTTTTTGCAGTCTCGTTATATGAACGACACCTGCATAATTTTATTATTTATTTAATATCTTCTTTGCAGTCTCGTTATATGAACGACACCTGCATAATTTCATTCTACACAAATCTCGTTCCATGAACGAGAACTTCAGAATTTAGGTTTCACCATTGCATATATCTCGTCATATGGACGACATATTATTTAAACACTTCTTTGCAGTCTCGTTATATGAACGACACCTGCATAATTTTATTATGTATTTAATAACTTCTTTGCAGTCTCGTTATATGAACGACACCTGCATAATTTCATTCTACACAAATCTCGTTCCATGAACGAGAACTTCAGAATTTAGGGTTCACAATTGCATATGTCTCGTTATATGGACGACGTATTAATTATGTAATATCTTCATTCTAGTCTCGTCATATTGACGACGCATTCTTTTCATATTTGCATCTATCTCGTTATACGAGCCTTTTATGTATATTAATATTTGTAAATTCATTCATATACTTCTTTTTTGTCTTAGTTCCATGTTAGGAACATTTATATAAATAGATTTTTCTTATATATTGTAAAATATTGGTGTCAGAGTTCATTTTTAAAATTGCGTTTATAAAATAAACATGTTATTAACGCAGTTGTGTTCCGTGTCTTCACTAATCCAGTTCCGACTCGGTCTGTCTTGTGACACACCAAAGGAGAAATGAACAGTCATGACTGATTTTTATTACTTTTTATGCAAGCTATATTTTGAAAGGAATAATCAGAATGAATGAAAGAATTTTATTATGAACATAATGTTATGCAAGTTGTACTTGCCATATGTTTTGTTAGCTAATACCCATAAAAACAAATCAGGCAGTTTATTACTTTCTTGTAAATTAAACATTAAGTGGTCTCTCTCCATGTAGATTTCCAATATACCAATGCCTCTCTATAAAGTTGGTATGGTCACGGGTCAAATTTAATTGCCATAATTTGTTTTTCATTGCTAATTAATTTATTTTACTTTAAGATTTTGGCTCATGAAATCAATGACAATGTGATCTTCACATCATTAAATACTCTATATCTGTGTTATAACTAACTACTAATTACTATGTAATTTCACAACAGTAAATATATTTGTGTTGTAATGCACTACTAATTACAATGTAGTGTCACATCAGTAAATACTCTATACTTGTGTTGTAATTAACTACATGTACTAATTACAGTGTAATTTCACATCAGTAAATACTCTATATTTGTGTTGTAATGAACTACTAATTACACATGTACAATGTAATTTCACATCAGTAAACACTCTATATTTGTGTTGTAATGAACTACTAATTACAATGTAATTTCATATCAGTAAATACTCTATACTTGTGTTGTAATAAACTACTAATTACAATGTAATTTCACATCAGTAAATACTCTATACTTGTGTTGTAATGAACTACTAATTACAATGTAATTTCATATCAGTAAATACTCTATACTTGTGTTGTAATAAACTACTAATTACAATGTAATTTCACATCAGTAAATACTCTATACTTGTGTTGTATTGCTGTAACACTCTAGTTCCCCACCTTTTTCAGTCATGAAATTTCAAATCTTTAATCAAAGGTTCTGTGCAAATATGATGGAATAATTTCTGAACTCAAATGTAAAGCCTGCAAGTTTGACTTGTATTTCTGTGTGATCAATTACCTTACAAGAAGAAAACCTTCCACAAACTGTTCATTTTCTCAGTGTTGATGGAATACTAGTTCTAACCATGGATGATCATGGACAAGAAAGATGCCATATCATATATGGCTTAATGATTAAACAATGGTATAAAATGAAAGGCGAAACTAAACTAAATCAAAATAGAATAAAATCTGCTTTCATCGTGTTCATGATAACAAGCCAAATACCATGCCAAGTTTGATTTCAAACATTTATGACCTTCAAAACATTTTAGGATAAACAATTCATGACACAAGGGGATACATATTTTTTACTCCAACTGTGGCCACATCCATCGTTCCCTCTAAGCGAATGGTAGATGTGCGTGCAGTGCTTGCTGCATGCGTGCAGCTTAGAGGGAACGTTGGCCACACACATCTCAGTAAAATTTTGACAGAAAAAAGGTGTATATAAAATTTACTAAAGATATTCTTGATTGTAAGCCACAGCTAAAACTTACATATAACGTCTTCTAGATGTTAATTCAAAATTTATTTTAAGCCATTAAATCTTCATAAGTTATTGAAATTAAAATTCTTGCTATATGGATATAAGGGACAGAAGCAGACATATGTCTCCTCCATAAATAGGGCAGTGTTTAAAAAAAAATGATACAGAAATATAGTAATGTGCAGGACTTTGCAAAGTAATATCCACATGTAAGCTGACCATTAAATATGTCTTGGCTGGCATCATATTTTGGACTGCTCATATGGCCTAAGTGGTTAGTGTCCATCTTGGATATGGGAGGTAATAAGTTCAAACCCCAGCAAGACACATATGAAAGATTAGTAAAATTTACGATAGCAGCTGTCTTGTTTGGCACTCAGCATAAGAGGTTAGTGTTAGGACTGGTCGACCTGGTGTCAGGATAATGGGACCTGATGCTGTATGTTTGTGGCATGATGCATGCCCCAGTGCTAGACATCACTATAAACTGCCACATTATAGACAATATAACAATATGACTGAAAAATTGTTAAAGCTACATTAAAAATCCAAAATCACACACATACTTACAGTTTTAATTAACAACTAACTTCAGAAGTATGTGAAATTCAAATACATTGACAAGTAAAATATGCATGAATATAAGTCTAAATGCAAACAAGACAACCAATGCATAATAAGCAGGCAGATCAGGGTCTCTTCTAAGAAAATTGCATACCCAGATCTACCATGCATAGTGCTATGACAGATCAGGGTCTATACTGTTGGCAGATAAACCTAACTTTTGAGTATATATAGTACTGACTTCAAAGATCATTCACTGAAACCAGATACATGTTGTTCCAAGATTATAAATTGAATAACGAGAATAAGACGGTTACATATGTTGGGAAACCAGAATATTTTGTTTAAAACTGTCCTCTTCAATGAGCATTGTTCAATAAAACCAGTCTGTCTATTAAAATATGGCTTAACACATTAAACCCTAGCGCCGAATTTACGCCGGACAGGAGGTAGTAGCCAATTACCAAGGTCTGTAGCGTCAAGGTCATACATGATACACTAAAGTGGGTGGTATCATAGAAAGGTAGACAGATTTAGCTCTTCAATGATACCAAATAATCTGGACGTTTTAGTTGCACTACAAAATACAGAGGAAAAAATCTAATTTTTCAGACCTGTTTTTTTTTTCTCACCCAAAATTTGCCCATGGTCAGAATCCTATGACTTCACATACCACTCAGTCATGGCTGCTTCCACACTTCACACATGAAAATTTTGGTAATATATATGTGTGCAATCACACAATGTGCAATTTTTATACCATCTGTACTCATTTATAAGTCGAATCCAAATGTAAACTGCACAGACCTAGATCTACCAGTGCATTATGTGATGCAGATCTGGGTCTGTGCAGTTTGACATTATCAATAGAACAAACAACATCAACCCTGATGTGCAGGTGGATTATGCTACTGTACATCAAGGTCTTTGTTGTTTGCAGTTGGACTAAACTAATATAAGCGATTACAAATGATACTCTCATACCAAGTCATTTTAATAGGTTTCGCCAATGCTAGTTGTCAAGACCCTTGATACAATTTCCGGAGCTTCTGTCCCCACCTCCACCACAAAATGTAGCTCAAACATCTATTATCTCTATGAACAATTTAGTGCCACATGAGAATAATGAATAACTTGGCAGCAATACACACATATGCATCCAATATGATTATATCAAGAGTGAAACCTTTTGAGTGTCTATTACATGCATCTTCTAAAAGACCAGAGTTCTTTGATTCAAATATTAGCAGCAGAATGGATGGAATCTCTTTCCCTCCAATCCTTATTTAAGTTAAGATTCCTGTTCTAATAGCAGATGGCTGGGAAAGCTGTTGCTTTTAGAATATCATTATACAACCATCAGTTAATCTTTTGACAGAATGGTTTACTGATAACAAGGGAGTTATATACTACAGATCTGAGACGGATGCAACTGCAAATGGATGCTATCAAAACAGGAGTAAACCAGTCAAATTTGATAGCATTATGGGTTTGATTATGTACTTAAAATGCATTCCATAACCAAGTTCTTCCAAGATCTTACTTAATTTTACAATACAAATCAATTCATGTATGTATGAGTATATAGACAAAATGATTTTTAAAAAAATTTGTAACACAAAATTATAAGGATTTTTCTGCCAGCATAGTTGATTAAAAAATCCCACATTCACACACACACACACACACACACACACACACACACACACACACACACACACACACACACACAGAATTTCTGTAAATATGTTGAATATATGATAAGACTCGAAAATGCACAATATAAGATACAAGGCTGACCAATATTGGATAAAGATCTTTTGCTGTACAATCAACAGTTACAATTTATGATCTATCATTGACATTAATTGAATCTTCTGTAAAGCACTGATTATTAGACAGGAGTTAAGTTTGCGACACTTAAAATGGTCAGCTTTCCCATTTTTCATTGAACAATACACAAATGGAGTATGTCTTCAACCTAACCCCTTCTGAATCCGCTGTACTTATTGTCTAGTATAATTAAAAATGTTTTTTTAGTTTACTCATTAACTGTCCCTTCAAGACAGTATTAATGTCTGTATATATCAAATGAATTTAGGTTATCATTGGTGTAGCCAAATGTTCAGATCTCATTACAGTAAAACAACCACCTCTTTCATGTGAGAAAAGAGAACTATGATAACAGCTGCTTACTTCAGGTCAATTTATTCAATATTAATGGTCTGTGGGACTTTGAAATACAGATCATATAAGACATGCTGCTGCAAACTGCATGTGACTTTAAGACAGCTTCAACTATACTCAAGTTCAAGCAAGATGTAGATTCCAATAAGTACTGCATATGTGGATGCAGTCTGGCTTTGTCAGCATATGCTTCCATTAATTCAAACTGAATCATCTCTCTGAAAGGAATCATCTCTCTGATCCTTGCTCTAAACAGTCTGTGTTTAGATAACAAAACAACAACACTAACAACAACAACAACAACACTAACAACAACAAGTACCAAGACAAAGAATCTTGTGCATCATGCTAATATTGATAACACCATGTTACGGACATGGCTTTAACAAATTCTCGTATTTTAACATTTAGTTATTTTAACATAGGAGTAACAAAATTGAGTACAGGTAAAATGAATCATTCCACCAACAGGTAACATTTATATCCCATACACTTGCAACAGTCATGAATTGTATAGTAGCAACAGTATAAAAAAAATGTTACATAATTATCAATGTTGTATAGTAAGTACTGGATGTTTAAAAAAACCTACATTATAATCATTATTGTAAAGTACCTACTGTACACAAAATGTTACATAATTAGTACTGTTGTATAGTAAGTACTTGCTGTATAAAAAAAACCCACATACTTATCCATGTTGTACACAAAATATAACAGAATTTTCATTGTTGTATAGTAAATACTTGCACTATATAAAAAAAATACATAATTATCATTGTTGTTGTTGCTGTATGGTTTAACGCCATTTTGCAGCACACGATAGGCTATACATGGCAACCAGTATTAATGGCGGAGGAAGAACCCAGAAAGAACCACTGACCCACGAAAAGCAACTGGCAATGCCACACTGGCTGAATCTCAGACTCGAACCCATGCAGACAGAGGTGAGGTGACAGTGATCTGTAACGGAGAGTGCTTTAGACTACTCGGCATTTTGGGTCCCCTATCATTGCTGTAAATAAAGTACCTACCGTACACAAAATTTACACAAAATGTTACATAATTATCATTGTCATATAATACACAAAAATCTTCTATAATATTTGACATTGTATAGGACCTGCTATACAGAAAATCCCTATGCATCCATTATTGTTGAATAGTAGCTACTGTACAGATAAACCTTTCACACTATCATTGTTGTATACAGTACACACTGTACACAAAACATTACATAATTATCATTGTCATATAATACCTACTGTATACATAAACCTTTGATGCATGTGGCTATTATTGTTGTATAGTACCTACCGTACAGGTGTGTGTGATTTGGATTTTTAACACAGCTTAACCAATTTTTCAGTCATATTGATATGATGTCTGCAGTGTGGCAGTTTATATTGATGTCTAGCACTCAGGCATCCTGTCCTACCCAGTCATATTATCCTGACAACAGGCTGACCATTCCTAACACTAACCTCTCAATGCTGAGTGCCAAGTGAGGCAGCTGTCAGTACCATTTTTTAAAACCATTGATATGACTCGGTTGAAGATCAAACACACGACTTCTTATATCTGAGGCGGATTCTCATACCACTAGGCCACCGGAGTGGTCCTACCGTACACAAAATTGTTCATAGCTATCATTGTTGAATAGTAACTCATATAAACAATCACCTTACACATCTCTCTCTCTCTCTCTCTCTCTCTCTCTCTCTATATATATATATATATATATATATATATATATATATATATATATATATATATATATTGCTTACTGTTGTATAGTACCTATACTCAGTACACAAAAACCTTACAGAGCTATCATTGTCGTAAAGTACCTACCAGTGGTGAAACAATCCACATCTGCTGCATATCTATATATGATTCATGATTTAAACGTATAATTCAATATATTATCGATACACACATCAACTGGATGGTATTCAAATGGTAGGATGGTGCCATTTGTTATGTGTTCACATATTTGTTGTACCTTTAGTGTTCCTGTTATGTGTCAGTGACTTTTATTCAGCCTTTTAGGACATTTCAGTTTTATTCATTTGAACAGATTTTTAGGACATTTCAGTTTTATCCATTTGAACAGATTTTTAGGACATTTCAGTTTTATCCATTTGAACAGATACAAGGGTGACACCAGAGTCTGGGTAAAAAAGAACTTTGTTTGTTTGTTTGTTTTAGGGTTTAACGCCATTTTCAGCACACGTTAGGCTATACATAGCGGCCAGTATTACTGGTGGAGGAAGAACCTAGGAAAAATCCCGGAAAGAACCACCGACCCACAAGAAGCTACTGGCAAGCTTTCTCACATAACTACATTGGCCGAATCTTAGACTCGAACCCATGCAGACAGAGGTGAGACGGCAGTGATCCGTGATGGAAAGCACTTTAGACCACTCGGCTACTCGAGGCCCCCCAAAGAACTTTGTTTTGCACTGCAAGAATACTTTTGAACAATTTTTGGATCAATTGCATGCCTTCACTCTTTCAACGAAAATCTTCTATAGAACAATTCAAAATATGAAGTGGAGACAACTAAAAACCATTAATCCCTGACATTTTACTTCTTGCTGATATGAAACAACTGCTACAGACATAGAAACTTGTTTCTGTGAGCAAAAAAAGAAATCATTAAAAACATCCACTCCCTTTCGACAAATTTACAAGGTGGCTATAACTTGTGTGATTTGGAATCTGCCCCCTTTCCAATCCTGTTCGAACTTTCTAAATAAAAATCTTGGCACATTCAGTCACTGATGACATATCGGATTAAAACAAGATGTTCCAAACAATTTAAGTACTTTCCAGATCATTTAACAGTCACTTTAGTGCAAAGCTTACCTGTTGCTTAGGATGTATTTCTTTTGAGTTTTATGCCAATATTTCTGACATGTCATGTGCAAAGATTACCTGTTGCTATGATGTATTTTTCTTTTGAGTTTTATGCCAATATTTCTGGCATGTCATGCACAGCTAAAGTTAGTTCTGATTTGTGGCTACTGTTTTACTCTGAACTTGAAATAGCAATAACTGCCAATCAGAACTGATTCTAACATATTTCTCTGTGTGAGACATCAAAAGTGTAGCACATGAATTCAAATCAAGAAGACATGTTTCACTGTGTGAGACATAAAAAAAAGTAGTGAAGATGTGATTTCACATAAAATTTGCTATTATAAGATTGCTAAAGTACCGATATATGTTATTAGCATCATATGCATACTGACTGAACAAAATAATCAGCATGGACTTGGCAACTAGGGTAAGGTGGGTGGGGTGGTGATGGTTCGATTTCAAACCAGGTGAGTTAGTTGCTTTGTTGGCAAATTTGCTGAAGATGCGTAGGTGTTGTCAATAGGTGGGGTTTTTTTTGTTAGTGATATAAATAAATTCATGTGCCTGTAGATCTGTCTCAGATGAATTAACAAAGTAATTAACATAAAGGCAAACAATAATTATTAACAACAAACTGAAGATTAAAGTAACTTACATAGGATAATGTCAGTTTGTATTGATTCTTCTCCCCTTGTATTTATAGGAGTATTGATATGGAGAAGAAAAAACTATTGACAAACATATATATTGATTAATCATTTCACCCCCAAGTACCTATAGCACATAAAAACCTTTCATAGGTAAAAACATTGTATTATACTGTACACAGAAAGCTTACATAGCTATCTTTGTTGTATAGTACATACTGTACACAAAAAAACGTACACAGCTATCATTGTTGTAAATAACAACTCTATGACAATTAGTAACTATGTTGTGCCAAATACAAATGTATGCTGCAGATGAGGCAAGACAAAACTAATGGAAATATGTTGCAGATGAGGCAAGACAAAACTAATGGAAATATGTTGCAGATGAGGCAAGACAAAACTAATGGAAATATGTTGCAGATGAGGCAAGACAAAACTAATGGAAATATGTTGCAGATGAGGCAAGACAAAACTAATGGAAATATGTTGTAGATGAGGCAAGGCAAAACTAATGGAAATATGTTGTAGATGAGGCAAGACAAAACTAATGGAAATATGTTGTAGATGAGGCAAGACAAAACTAATGGAAATATGTTGTAGATGAGGCAAGACAAAACTAATGGAAATATGTTGTAGATGAGGCAAGATAAAACTAATGGAAATATGTTGTAGATGAGGCAAGATAAAACTAATGGAAATATGTTGCAGATGAGGCAAGACAAAACTAATGCAAATTCTGATCATGAGAATATGTTATAACTTACATCTGCATACCAACACTTTCAAAGTACAAACCAAAGATACTGACTGATTGACTTCATTTAATTCATAAACTGTTTTTGCTGTATTCTGCACTGTTTGCTGCATCAAACTTAGGGACAACAGGATTAAGAGACGTAACAGATGAACAACCAAAAAATTATTTTATATTTTAATTTGGAGCATATTCCATGCATTATTTTAGCATCCCCTTTGACCTATTTTTTTTTTAATTAGTTTCCCCTCTCCAGACTGACTTCCTACTGTGTGACCTCTGTACTATAAATCAGGTGTGCTAACCTAAAGTTATTATTTAACCAAGACTGCATGTATGTGTCATCCTGACAGCATTTATCAAGTTTAGTTGAAAATAACTGAAAATTATTTTAATAATATTTTTTGTGTATTTATTCTCTGAACCCATCTCAAGGATCTTAAGAGGGTTCAAAATTATATCTTTCTTCAGAAACTGGTACAGGCAATTTTAATATCAAGTTAAGTCAAAATACAACCATTGGTTTAGGAGGAGAAATAGTTAACTTGAGACAGACTTACAAATAGAAATGGAGTCTTATATCACACTAGTCACAATGTTAAATCATGGGAAATAAATAGAATGTTCTTAGTTTTCAATAAGTTTGGTTTGACTGAATAATAAGAAACTTTATTTCTCAATCTTTATTGTAGTCTGGCTTTCAAATCTTATTAATTAGGTGCAATAGAAAATAATTTAAAAAACCTAGAGCTATTAGCATGAATGCATCACAAAAGTCCACACAAATTACAATTACAGGTACTCAGCAGGACCTCTAACAGCTGACCAGATGATATTATGTGGTGAAACAGTTATGAGAATGGTGATATAAAGGCCAATATTCCTCCAGAAGATAAGTGGAATTTTAAGCTCTCTGTAAGTGTACAGCTATTAAGACAAATCTGGATGAAATCATACAATCTTTGGTAAAGTAATTCAGTTAGGAGGACTGATGATCAGAGAAGATGACTCTTGTAAATGAACTGGTTATATGGAATACTGGAAATTCATTTCAAGGTTTCATCTGAATAAAGATGCAAGACAAATTTGGTTGAGATATAATTCTTGCTACCATAATGCTTTGGAAACTAAAGTCAAAAAGACAAATAATCAATGATATTATGAAATGATATAAATCAAATTAATTAGAGGTTTTAATAATATAAATATGCATGCTAAATCTGGATGAAAAAAAAATATTCTCAATAAAGTTATGTTGCAGAAACCAAAATTTGACATGATGTAAAATTAGAGCCATAAATTCTGTAAATGATATAGTAAAACATCTGAAATTCAAGAACTTCTTGATACATGTATAATGCTGCATGTCAAATCTGGTTCCAATCCAATATCGCTTGATAAATTATTCACGAGAAACCAAAGTTAGGAGGACTGGAGAACAGGGGCAGTAATGCCTCTAATGATGCTGAAGTTTGGATTATCAAATTTTTCTTGAGATGTTATCAATATAAATCTGGATGAATCTGACAATCCTTCATAAAGTTAAGCTAAGGAAATATAAGTGAGAAGGATAGGCAATCAGGGGTCATAACTCCTGTCAATGATTTCACAGAATGATGGAAATCTAATTATTTCAAGGTTTAATTAGTATAAATTTGTATACCAAGTCCAGTATATACCAGTCAAGTTATCTTGTTGAAACCTAATTCTTAACAGACAGATGGATAAGCTCCTGTCAACTTTGCTGAACTAGGCAATAACCAAATAAAGTCTTAGGAAAAAAACTAACCAAATCAAGTCTTCAGAATAACACTAATGAAATAGTCTTAGGAATAGCACTAACCAAATAAAGTCTTATGAAAAACACTAACCAAATCAAGTCTTCAGAATAACATTAACAAAATAGTCTTAGGAACAACATTAACAAAATAGTCTTAGGAATAACAATAATAATAAAGTCTTAGAAAAAACACTAACCAAATCAAGTCTTCAGAATAAGGCTAATTAAATAAAGTCAGCTTTGTGTTTATTCACAAATGAGAGCTGTAACTGCAGCCACTCTTGTTTATAAATCTTAGCCCTGTTTACTTGTAAAAAATAAGATGATATAACGATGCCAGTCATTTTCTAAGATTTTATTACTAAAAGCATAAACTGGAATATTGGACCGGTATAATTACTTTTCTGCCAAAAAGAACTTGGATTCCGTGAAAAGCTCTTTCTTTCTGCAAAATATTCCAACAAATTGCCAACACAAAAAAATCCTTCAATGATATAGTAAACATGCTAAAAAATGCAAAATATTGCACTCTAATGAAAACCAGAGATTTTTTCCCCTGCACTTTCTAGAAAAATCTGGTTAATTATTGTTATCCATGAAGGAAAACAGATTGGTAAGACATCAAAGATAAGGAAGGATTGCATGAATCATTATGACAAGGGATTGTTAGCATTATAAAGTACATTTAATCAGTGACCATGACTTAGGCTGCGTAATTGATTCCTAAGGTCATAAAGTTCACCCCAATACCAAATGATGCCTTCCTGAATAATACCACAAAAAAGGACAAAAACAAATTCATACCACCTTGATCAGACTCCCTGATTTTGACTCTAAAACAAGATTTGAAGCAGGAGGTCCAGTTATTTGGTGGGAACCATTTTTCTTCTTTCAGCCTGGGTAACCTTTACTTTCAACTTACTGCTCTTTGAATCAACATGTGACTTTCCATCAAATTTAGTCATTGCAGGTGGTATAGGACATGATTCATTTTTTTAAAAATTTTGTTGAAAAATTGTCCTTCCTGAAATCAATTTGACCATAATCTTGTAACTCCAAAATCAATAAGGTGTCTTTCTTATCTTAAACAAAAACGATCTTCAAAGCTTGTCAATGCTTCTGGTATTGAACTCCAAACCCCAAAATAATTTTTTTATTTCTTACTCATCTCAAATGTAAGCAATTCAAAATGTTTAGTCAAAATAGGTGATTTCAAGACCCGATTTTTACCTAATACGGCAGTCTAGTATGTTAGAATTAAAAAAAATATATAGCAAGAACTTTGTAAAATGAAAGTATTGCATGAAAAAAAATTTGCAAATGACTTTTACAGTTAAAGTTCTGGCAGAAAAACCAAATATACCAGTATGTGGTACAATATCAGTATAGAAAAAAAGCAAAATATCCTAAATATTCCACTTCAGTTAAGTGCCCTACAAACTGCCTATATAATCTCCACAGCCTTTAAGTCTCACAAAAGCTTAATGGAGACAAGAGGATAGACACCAATTAAATGCCGCTGGGAGCAGAATAAATTTATTTACTTTATGCTTTCAGATTACCTGGGATAACCTGCACAGTTTGCCTCTGTCCTCAACCCCCTAAGACGATTATATAATTCTTGAAGATTTTCTGACTTTTGTAAGTACCGCTTTAATTGTATCGTATTGATATATTACATTAAAGATACCTATGATAAAAATGATGCAAAACCTCTGCACATGCATCAATGTTGCATTCTGGGCATGAGATAGCAGGTTTTCATCAATTTTTGTTCCTAAGTTGTCACCCAAATCTTCACCATCATGCACCATTGGGTGCACATTTTTAGCCATTACTTCAAATGAATTTTTTTTCCTTTCATTTTGTATTAGTTTGTGTTTTCTGCATTTGCAGAATAGAGTTTCCTAGTTCACATATCCTAGGTGCAAGAATTTACTGTATGCAGCTGTACAAATTCACAGCAAACAGCAAATAACATTCACAAACAACACTTGATAATATATAATGTAACTTAAACATGGTAATACATATTGTAACATACAACATGGCAATACATATTGTAACATACAACATGGCAATACATATTGTAACATATGACATGGCAATACATATTGTAACATATGACTTGGCAATACATATTGTAACATATGACTTGGCAATACATACTGTAACATACAACATGGCAATACATATTGTAACATACGACATGGCAATACATACTGTAATATATGACTTGGCAATACATACTGTAACATAAGACTTGGCAATACATACTCTAACATATGAAATGGAAACACATTGTAACATAAGACTTGGCAATATATTGTAAAATATTGTTGTTGCTATTATTATAGGATATAACACAATCCTTCAGCACAAGATAGGCTATAAATGGCGGCCAGTATAATGCTGGAGGAAGAAGCCAGAAAGACATTGCTAAAAACCACCGACCCATGAGGAGCTACTGGCAAACCTTCTCACATACCCAGATTGGCCGAGCCTGAAAACATATTATAATTTATGAACTGACAATACATATTGCAACATAAGACTTGGCAATACATAAATAAGACTTGGCAATACATAATGTAACATAAGACTTGGCAATACATAATGTAACATAAGACTTGGCAATACATAATGTAACAAGGCTTGGCAATACATAATGTAACATAAGACTTGGCAATACATAATGTAACATAAGACTTGGCAATACATAATGTAACATAAGACTTGGCAATACATACTGTAACATAAGACTTGGCAATACATAATGTTACATAAGACTTGGCAATACATAATGTAACATAAGACTTGGCAATACATAATGTAACATAAGACTTGGCAATACATAATGTAACATAAGAGTCAATTTAGTTTAAATTTTTTAAAAAGCAGTGGAACCCTGATCTGCCACTGCCTTATGCAAGGGAGATAACTAGATCATGATGGTAATGTTTGCACATGGATGCATATTTTATGTGTAAATATGGTAGAAATTATTGAATGGATTTGAATCGGTAGTCATCCTTCCTAACTAAATCAGTTACTTAGGTTCCATGAAATTCTAGATCATTCTTTTTCATTGTTATAAGCTTGCCTACATGAAATTCTACATCATGCTTTTTCATTGTTATAAGCTTGCCTAAAAACTTTCACACTGAGTTGTCACACTTAGAAAGATGCTGCTGATGGGCAAATAAATTATTTCTCTATGCTGTGCATTTCTCTATTTTAAAAAATGAATAAATAAATTGAAACAAAAAAAAAGATGTGTGCCAACCAGAATAATGTGTGCTGGTTACAAGGTCATATATTATGTAATGAAGTTAATTCTTCTATGATACCACTTGGGCTTTATGAAATAAGCTAACTGTTTCAAAGAAATTCTATTTTTGTTTCTGTGGGGCTAAAGCCAAAAATAATGCTTCATCTTCCAATTTTATTGATAGGCTAATCTGTGGCTAAACATTCTCATTTGCATTCATGCTCTTGGTACTAATTATATGGAAGAGAATGTGAACCAGTCTAGAAATGTGTGAACAAAATATATACGGGTTTGGTGGTCCATAATTGGTTAATAATGAAAAGTAAAATTTAAGTACAAATATCTTTTGAGAACTTATCCTATCAGTAATTTTTAAAAATTATTGACAATATTCTAATGATGCAATTTTACTATTTTTACAGACTTGAATTAGAAGTACTCAATACTGAAAGTAGCACCTGATTCATTTGGTGCAGAATCAAAAACATATGTTTCATGCACATGTAGATAAAACAAATGCCCCCGCTCATATGGTGCTCCCCAAACAGAAGCTTGCACCAAGGATAGTTGTGCACAAAGAAATATGGGTCTGATCATTAGCAGCCAGGAATTTTAAGTTATTAAATTTTGAATATGATGGTGTTTCCATGTTTACTATGGGAGTAGAATTAGAACTGTAATTCCTGAAGAATGCTTAGGTACATATAGCTTACAAATTCATTATCTGAGATAGAGATGTTCTGATTTTCTGACATTTGCTTATGCTGTTCTCTTTCAATTGTGCAAGTTTACTGGTATACTTACACTTCTGATAGCATTGCCCAGTGCCAAAGTTGGCATTCCAGTGGATGATATATCATCACCTGTTTCCTGGCCAACAAACCACTAAATGGTTAATGGTACAATTACAAATCTAAGCTGCGAATGAAACAGTCCTTCTGTTACTTTAAAAAAAAAATACATCGTTATATTTGCCATAGCTGACAATGATATTAACATGTTTGACTGTCAACAAGAGCGAAGAAATTGTCTATTGAGGTACTGGATAGTGACATACCTTTACACTGGCACTTTTCAGATGGACTGTCATGTGGTGTTATTGGTAAAAGCTGAATTGTTAAAGCATGCTAAAAATCACATATACATGTGTAACTTTGACCCAACATTCCAGATCATTTAAATTCTGTCACTCCACAGCCAATAAAGCTGGGTCAGTGTGTTATTGTTGATTAAGGAAGCCTCATATCCTGTTCCCTAAAGTCTCAGAGGCGTAGCTAGAGTGTTTGGAGCACGGGGACAAGATCCATGTTTACGCCACCCCCCACTCTGAAATCCATTATTTTCATTAAATTAATTAAACTAAGCCCATTTTGGCGCCCCCACTAGTCTGGGGCCCGAGGACATCTGTCCCCCTCTCTCCCCCCCAGCTATGCCTCCATAAAGTCAAGATATCTACTCCTACCACTTTCAGCCTTCCCTAATAGACAGGGTTAAATAAAATGAAATCCCTTTCCTCAACTTAGGTTTTATTTTAAGGTAATTTGTCAATAAATCTACAATAGAATCAAATAGCTTCTCTTCATCGGAAAGCTAGATGAAGATCTTAAAAAATTTACTTGCTTTTAAGACGAGTCCAACTGTAAACTTGATAGACTCAGTTCTCCATGCAAATCTGGGTCATTGCAATTTGGAGTAATCAAACAACAATGACCCCTATCCACAGTTGCATTATGCTATGGCAGATCTGGATCTTTGCTGTTTGCAGTTTTACTTGACTTGTAAGCGAGTATATATGGTAGTGACTATAACAAAGATGTGAAGTGGTTTAACAAGCAAAAATTCAGAACTTAACAAGATCACCAGGTTAAAAATCATTCTTGAATAAATCGGACAAGTTTTATATTTTTTTTGAAATTCTAAAAGGTCATTTAAAAACATCTGTAATGCCAATGACTTTTACCATCCACATTCATGATATAAAGACATGAATTACCAAAGTAAAAATTTAATATGAGTGATCTATAAGTTTACATATCCCCCCTCCCAATCCCATCTCATCCCACTGGTTCCCCTCTTATGTTAAAAGCCCTATTAGAATTACTCAAGGACTATGCTCTTTTCATTTGTATGCCACTCACACTAGTACTTTACACAACATCAATGTATAGACTACTTATGGTTCACTTGTTTCCATGGAAACATACAACATATTAAATCCTGGCTATCCAATTATAAAAGACATTTCTGATAACCTTGTTTCACATGTAAACCAAGTTTGGTAGAAATATTTTGAATGATTTGATATCTATGCTGTGAAAATTAAAAAAAATTATGGACAAACACACAGACAGATAGATGGACATAATGATATCAATATCTGCCCATATTTTATATAAGGGTATATATAAAAAAAAGACAACCTGAAGACGATAGTCATCAACATTCCTGCCCCACCAAAATTTATGTTAGGCAACAAAATTATTTGTCAAAGATTTCATTCAAAACTAGGAAGCTTGTATGTACAAAGTAGTCTGGGAAAGGGATTGATTTTGCGAGTACCGGGTATTGTTCAAGATATGAAAGCATGAATTATGGATCAATGCTGAATAGGCAAAAAGGAGAAAAGTTGAAACTGATGAAATGTCAACTACAGTGAAAGGCACATCTAAGCACTACAATATGTTCAAACAACTTTGCCTAAAAACAAAAGCTTTGATCATGGATGGATGGATAGGTGAACAAATGAATGAAAATATGGAAAAATACAGAAACTGAATAATTCTTTATAGAAAGAGATACATTCAGACCACTAGACTGAAAAGTGTACCAACTTTTCTCAAGATATCTTCAATAGATTTGGAGTTATGCTTGAGAAATGTAAGTGTGAGTAAATGATGGATGAATGGACAGAAACAATTGGACAAGAACATCAGAAATGCTGAAATTGAATTTTTGCAAAATATAGCAAAAGGCATGTCTGTACCATTAGTTTACTATATGTACCAAGTTTAATGGAGATACCTTGAATGATCTGAGAGTTATCCCCCCCAAAATGAAAATCTTTATTTATCAACAGACTGAGGGACACGGCAATAGTTGTACCGTATATACTCGATTATAAGTCCAACTGCAAAGTGCACAGAATGTGACTTTTGTTATGAGTGAAATAAACTGAACAATCAAAAGACCCTGGTCTGCAGGTACATTATGCTATGGCAGATCTTTTTGTTTGCAGTTTGACTCAACTTATATGTGGACATAGATGGTATCCTTCTGTATTACATACTGAGGGACAAAAATCCATAAACTTTTGAATGTTTAGAGTTAGGTCTTGTAAATTTTGTCACTAACACCAAGCATCCCATCAAAATTTGATTGCTTGACAATATTCTCAGCAACAAGAGTCCTTCCAAGGGATTGAAATTCTACTGGCTGAAGAAATTACTCTAATAATAAAATATAAGACCGTTTCTTCTCTTTAATTGCTGACTAATGAAAACATCTCTGATATTCTTGCGAAACACAAAGTTACCAAATTTTGTAACAAATATTTTCTTGCATGTCTGTTGTTGTTGCTGTAGGGCTTAACGCCATTTTTCAGCACACGATAGGTTATACATGGCGGCCAGTATTATGGTGGAAGAAGAACCTGAGAAACCCCCAGAAAGAACCACCGATCCACAAGAAGCTACTGGCAAGCTTTCTCACCTACCCACATTGGCCGAATCTGAGACTCAAACCCACGCAGACAGAGGTGTCAGTGATCCATAACGAAGAGCGCTTTAGACCACTCTGCCACGCGGGGCCCTTTCTTGCATGTCTGAGTTAAGAAGATAATGGACCTGTATATGCTTCTCTCAGAGAGGACTGAATAATTTCACATTCCATTGCCTTGGAAACTAATAACTTCTCGGGAGCCATCGGTCACATTGGAAAGCACCCATCTTGACCATTCAACAAACCTCTGAGAGTGCCTATAGGGACAGCTGGAAAAAAGAATACATGATAAGAGAAGGTACAACTTCTAAGGGTTGTCCCCTGTTCCTTAGGAAAGGAGGAGAATTAGAGGGTTAGAAAACTTCCGCAAAGGGGATCTTCAGTGACCAAGCCTTGGATCTGACAGTGAAGGAGGAGATTTAAATTCAGATTTTGGTTGGATGGAGACTGTATCTCTTCAA
The DNA here is from genome assembly GCA_029339505.1 of Unio delphinus. Taxonomy (NCBI): domain Eukaryota; kingdom Metazoa; phylum Mollusca; class Bivalvia; order Unionida; family Unionidae; genus Unio; species Unio delphinus. Next base: position 3,921,584 of record JAQISU010000226.1, on the reverse strand, counting down.
AAAAACTTCAACATGGTCCCTGAGCCATGTCGTCTGTGGTTGGCCAGGAGCAGTTGTAAATGATCTGTGTTGATGAACTTTAATATCATGGGGCGCCACAGTAGGAATGATCATCCAAAAATGGTCTCAGCTTCCACAGAAGCAGCCCTGAGAAGGTCCTAGAAATGGTTAAATAAGACCTTCAAAGGGTCCAACACAACATGACGGTGGATGTGCAGACATTCTGCCAACAAAACATAAAATGAACATGCAAGTTTTAGCTGACCTTCCAACACACGCTGCAAAGAAGTTGGATTTAGTGTGACCTCCTTCAGCAAACTGAATAAAGTGGCTGACCTGAAAAACTATAATGAATAACATTGGCTTTCTGTTCAGTAGCTGTTTTACCAGAATAAATGCCGAGGATACCACAGAAATATCCACATGAGATGATCTGGCATCCTATGGGAAAAACTCTTTACATGTATGTCACTTTGTGGAACTTACCCAACAGCTCAAGACAGAGACCAGCAGTGTCATGTAGGTATGCACCACCCTCAATGTCACCAAGCAATTTCTTGACCTTAAGAAATCTCTAATATAATTGTCTTCTATGGTAGAGGATTGATCAAGCAGAAGAATAGGTTGGGTTATCTAATGAAATCATTTGCACAAAGGAAATACTCTTCTTGAATTAAGATGGTTTTAGCCACAGGCCTTCTGGTAAGAACCAGTAAAAAAAAAATAGTTTTTACTGCCTTATCAAAGCATGAGATCTCCTCCACAACTGACTGCAAAAGCTATAGAGCCTAAAAAGTTGCTTCCACATTAAATTGATTGGATTTGATAAGGACAGATAAGGCATTATGTACACCCACACAAGATGTTGGATGGGCATCACTAGGACCCTCCCATGGGATGGAGGTGACATAACAGCATTCTGTGCCACTGGGCTTATTCCATCCAAGTAGTGGCTCTGTCTCTGTATACTGTATATGAGAAGATCCAGTGGAAAGACAATGATCTTTTCTGAATGGTATTGATGATGCAATGCCTTCAGCTTTCTTTATAGATGCCACCTAATATTGAGATGATGTCACAGGATCCATTAGTCCACTGAGGCAAAATGGACCATTTCCATGTCTTAATGACATCAAATGGATGAAGTCTGTCCATACAAAAAGCAGACAGTAATGATAGATTATGAAATGCTACTGTTAAACATCCAATTCACTTATGACCTTCACCTAAAACTGTCAATTGATTTCAAACATAAACCACCATAATGATACACAAGTTTCAAGTCTCTTATCTTTATCTCAGGCAGTTTTTGAGTTTTGAAGCAGACTTGAAAATAAGAACATTGTGAAGTGATCCTTAAGAAAGGATTGGTCATTTGATACAAGAGGTATCTCCCAGTTGTAATAGATATGTGAATCAAGTTTCATGCAATCATCTAAAAAAGATTAAAGATTAAGCTTAACATGTGTCATGACTTGATCTTAAAAAAAACTAGTGTTACAAAGCAGCCGTTAACAGAATTGTGCTTAAGGAACACATATGCCCCAACACATTACCTGAAGCTAACCAAAACACCAAACTAAACCAAGATGTGAAGAACAGAAGGACAGCTGGAAAAAAAGGGTAATACAGTATCTACCATTCTGGACAAAAGAAACAATGTATCTACCATTCTGGACAAGGGTAATACTGTATCTACCATTCTTGTAAGGGGGGGGGACATATATATCGGTAGAGTGTTTTTGTGATTTTGAACACAGGACTATGCTTTGGTTACACTGCAAAAAAATATTTGTCACCTGATAAGTCTCGACTCTGTTAACAGATATGTGAATAATCAGTAAAGTTTCACACCTCTAAAATATGTCATTCGTTCTTGTGTAAACAACAACTCTAGAGCTGAGGTTTACAGTGAAAATTTAAGCATGCCTGAAACAAGAAAGAAATATGAAATTAACATGCCTCTAAGTTTTTATTACATAATAACCTTTATGACTGTATAAGGTTCCTTTAAGTTCTCATTTCCCATAAATTTAAGTATTACACACTGTGAAGTCCTCATAATTCATGGCTTGAAGTAAAGGCAATTTGAAGTCCTCAAAACCCATGACCTGAAGTACTGAGCACTGTGATATCCTCATAACCCGTGACTTGAAGTATAAAGCACCATGAAGTCCTCATAACTCATGACTTGAACTTTTGTTTTCACTTCAAAGCTGTGTCCTTTCAAAAGTTCATGTACAGCTAAAGAAGTCTACCCCCCAAACTGCATCACAATATTACATGCATCAAATATTTTGTGGATTAAGATAACTTCTTCAAGATTCCAGATATTAAGTATTTTATCAAAATTTCTTCCCAAATACTGGAAAAAATCTCAAGGAGCTGGAGTTAAAATTTTTATTTAAAACATGCACATGCATATATCAGATATTCTGTAAAACCTATATAATATACTGATGACACTCAAAACACCATGAAATAGTGTTGTTTGTAAACTAGTGTCCTTTGCATACAGGTAAAACATATAGTTATAATTTTAAGAAATGGTTCTTAAATGTTGTCTTTTGAGAGCAGATGTACTAGTTTATATATAACAGATAACCTTTTCCTATTCAATACAGTATATATTTCACTGTGTGGTACAAAAAAAACATTAACACCCCCATATTTCGGAACCAGAAGATGAAATATATCTGGTATTTAGGCACCATTTTTTAAATAATTTAGTTTATTACCAAACTTAACTCATGAATCAAATCTTACAAGAGCAAACTTGCTCCTTTGCACATTCAACCAACCTAACTATTCTTAAGTTCGCCTCAACTTCAATTGCGTTCATACACTGATTATAAAAACCTAATTTTGGATAATAGTGGGTCTGAGATGACTTAATCTCTTTCAACAAATTATGTTTTTGAAATTATGTAAACTACTTTACCCAATCTGGCTTCAATGCAAATCTGATTGCAGGATTAAGTATATCAGGTTTTCAATATTGTTGACAGTTAGTACAGGGGACATAACTTCACTGAGAAGAGAAGTAGTAAGTCAAAGATCTTTGGCAAAATATAATTTCCATATCTAAAGGCTAATGTGGTTTCTATATATTGCATTAGCTCACAAAGAGCTCATTTTTCTTACTATAAATATGTATTCTGCATCCACACACAATTAAATATCACACATCTGTATGTACACACTATTAAAATATCACATGTTTTCTGTATGTATAAACAATTAAATATTACACATCTGTATGTTCACACTATTAAAATATCACATGTTTTCTGTATGTATAAACAATTAAATATTACACATCTGTATGTTCACACTATTAAATATCAAACATCTGTATATACACACAATTAAATATCACAATTCCTTCTGTATGTACACACAATTAAATATCACAATGCTTTCTGTATGTACACATAATTAAATATCACAATGCTTTCTGTATGTACACATAATTAAATATCGCAATGCCTTCTGCATGTACACATAATTAAATATCACAATGCCTTTATTATGTACACATAATTAAATATCACAATGCCTTCTGTATGTACACAAATATCACAATGCCTTCTGTATGTACACATAATTAAATATCACAATGCCTTTAGTATGTACACATAATTAAATATCACAATGCCTTCTGTAGGTACACAATTAAATATCACAATGCATTCTGTATGTACACAATTAAATATCACAATGCATTCTGTATGTACACAATTAAATATCACAATGCTTTATCTATGTACACACAGATAACACAATGCCCTGGAATTTTTGTCCAGATATTAGATTTTCGCTCTTTAAGATCTAAAGCAGAAGTCACTATACTTAATACCAACAGGATTACCTTTCCAAATTGTAGGGTAACATCAGGATTTGGGTAAAAGTGGACAAAAATCAATGTTCCAATAATAACAAGAAAAGAAAAGAGAATGTGTAAATTTCAATAATTTAGTCATGTGTATGCCTAACATTGAAACCATAGCAACTCATCTTGCATACTGATGCTGCTTTCAACACAAAAGTCTCTCTGAAACAGGTATGTTTGGATTAAATTGCAAATAACAAAGAAACTTTATCTTCTACCCCATCTTAGGTGAAATTGAAAATAAGCTCCCACCTTTCACAAGTAAAAACCATTTCACCACAGCCTTCCATGCTTCACACTTAAGTATAGAATAAAGAGTATGTTCTATGGCAAGTTTTCTATACTTCACACTCAAATATATATAAAGAGAGTATGTTCTATGGCAAGTTTTCTATACTTCACACTCAAATATATATAAAGAGAGTATGTTCTATGGCAAGTTTTCTATACTTGAGACTCAAATATATATAAAGAGAATATGTTCTATGGCAAGTTTTCTATACTTGAGACTCAAATATATATAAAGAGAGTATGTTCTATGGCAAGTTTTCTATACTTCACACTCAAATATATATAAAGAGAGCATGTTCTATGGCAAGTTTTCTATACTTGAGACTCAAATATATATAAAGAGAGTATGTTCTATGGCAAGTTTTCTATACTTGAGACTCAAATATATATAAAGAGAGTATGTTCTATGGCAAGTTTTCTATACTTGAGACTCAAATATATATAAAGAGAGTATGTTCTATGGCAAGTTTTCTATACTCGAGACTCAAATATATATAAAGAGAGTATGTTCTATGGCAAGTTTTCTATACTTCACAATTATATAATAAAGAAATATATCTTCTAAAGAAGGTTTAAGTACAAGTACTGGCACATAAAATAAGATGCATTTTGGTTATTAAAAAAATCAGGAAATTTATGGATGAATAAGTAGATAGAAATGGTAATAAGGATGACATACCCACCTCCTCTTCTAATAGATAAGGGCAGTTATGTTATAATATTGACTGGAAGTTTACAATAACTGTTGTACTTTTGAGAGGTTAAACATACAAAGAAAAGGTACTACTTCATCATACAGTCCAAATGAAAGAAGGATGAAACAAATTTAACATGATATTGTAAGCTTCTTGTAGGCACAGCTATGTCCCAGCTAAATACAGGACATAATCCAATAAGCCCTGAGTGTTTAAAGAGTTATTCTGCTAAGCAGGTGGTAGATGCAGGCCCAGCTTTCAAATCAGTTCCTGGTCTGATCTGTTAACAAAGCTGGAATGCATAGATGATAAAAACGTTCTTTTCGTGTTTATTTTACCTGGAAAAACGTTTTTTTTTTAAAAAATTATAATTTTATTGCGTTTTTTATATTTGGTACTTCCATAGAGTGGTCAGATCAGTCAGACGGTGATAACAACATTGAGTGAAAAAAATTTAAATGTTATCTGAAGTACGGTTTAAAATATTTAAAAAATTTTCATGTTTGTATCAATGAAACTTTAAAACTGGTATGTAGCATGTAAATAAATAAAATATTGATTTCTGTGTTGCCTAAAAACTACTGGTTTTTTTTGGGGGGGGGTATTTTATTTTTTTTATTTATTGAGAAAAAATGCTTATTTTTAAAGTTTATTTTATTTTAATTTTAACGTTTTTAACATCTATGCTGGAATGTAAAAATAAAACTTGCTTGGAACTGTGTGTTCATTGCTAGACAATTTGAAACTGAACAATTTATTATCTGTTGTCAGGTTTATAATTTCACAGCTGATGTTAAGAAATATTTAAATGTATCAAAGTGCGAGTTGTCATCCTCCCCAGTACTATTCAGTTTATGAAAATTTTCATACATGCCTATTTATTACTATGTAGAATCAAACATTTAAATCATTTCATGCCTAAACATTTCATTCCTAAAAGTGAAAGATATCTTATTGTCAATTCTACTGTGTTCACAGTGCCCAAGACAAACGACTTTATCTACTAACATGTAATCAGACATATATGGCCTTTTCATTCATAAAAAATCTATATCTGATTATACCTGCTCTTGACATGCAACAGGAAGGGCACTTGAAAAGAAAAATATCAGGGATTCTTACCATATACACCCGGGTAAAGAAATTGCAATAATGTGCTAGCAGATTGGCGTCTCTTGGGACTGATTAATCAAATAAACAACAGACCCAGATCTGTTGGAGTGTTGTGATAACAGATCTACATCTATGTTGTTTGCATTGAATTCAACATGAATGCAAGTATATACACTAAAAGATATGTGTATATGGATTTTACCATTAGTTGGTTGGTTATTTGTGGGTTTTTTAAATGGCACTTTTTAAACATGATTGCATTGGCCATATCATAAATAGGAGCTAATCACCTTTTCCAGAGACATACAGACACGGCAGTCTACCCGTGCTGATTCAGGTGGGTATCAAACCTGCATCCTATTGCGGATGAATCCCATGTTCTACCAACTTAAAAACTGGCTTGCCCACTTTGTAACTCAGAGTACATGCTTTATATGCATGGAAAAATACATTAGTCTGCTTTTGTAAAATAAAAATCTACTATTCAGCTTGAGCTGATGTGATCATGACATTTTTATGTGATCAATTTGACATTACATTATATCTAGATTTATCATACTGTAATGAATAATGAGAGTGCTTGCAAATAAAATGACATGAGTGTGGCTTTTGTCTCATTCAATTATGAAAAAGTTAAATTATTATACAATTTTAACAATCATAATAATGGTCCAGTGAAAGGAAAGTAGAAATTTGACTAAAGGTACAAGAATATTGAAAAATCTTTTGTGATTTACAGCTTGCTGTAAAATGTACTAGATGGCTTTCTGGTAAGGAAAACTAAAATCATCCCTAGAATTGTGTCATGTTGGGAATATTCACTTATTCAGTATACCAGTACCACTTTCTTTGTGTTTAAGACAAACAGGATTTTGTCTATGATCTTCAGCTTGTGCAAATGTATTTTATTAGAAAATAATCTGGTCTCAAAGGCCCTATATGCTGTGGATAATTTTAGAATCAGCAAGTACTAAACAACGAATGGATTTACCACACATGTTTACTTACAAACTGGCTTCAAGTGCAAAGTGCAAGGATCTAGATCCAAGCTGCATAATGTGTCACCAGATCTGGGTCTATGTAGTTTGTTATGAGTAATCAGTAGAACAAACAAGTAATACCCTGACCTGCCAGCGTATTATGCAATGGCAGATCAAGGACTATCTTCTTTGCAACTGCACTTAACTTATAAACTAATATATATATGGTAAATAACAATGGTGGCTACAGAATGTAATGACATAGGTATTTTACTCTTCATTTGTACAATGTGTCAATCAATTATTATTATTTATTTTTAGGGTTTAACGCCATTTTTCAGCACAATATAGGCTATACATGGCAGCCAGTATTAATGGTGGAGGAAGAACCCAGACAACCCCAGGAAAGAACCACCAACCCACGAGAAGCTACTGGCAAGCTTTCTCACTTAACTACATTTGCCGAATCTTAGACTCGAACACACGCAGACAGAGGTGAGATGGCAGTGGTCCATAACGGACAGCGCTTTAGACCACTCGGCCACTCGGGGCCCCAATGTGTCAATCAAAGCCATATTAATTAAGGCAATAATGCAGATTCATTACATCCATAAGGGTTTTCAGGTACTATGAAATGAGTTAATGAATAGTATCAGAGAATGGGTACACTTCAATACAGCTTTCTTTGATTTCCTTTTTTAATCTTTATTCTTTGCTTATTTAACACAAAGCATTTAATCTATGAGGTGTAAGTGAATTATGCTGTGTTATTAAATTGAATCGAATGACCTGTAATATAGAATCAAGTTGTTTCTTTTGAAGCTAAGTGGAAAATTTAAGATACAGTTATAGATTAGAAAGTGGAGCCTGTTGTTTCTGATATACACCATTTTACATACTGGTATGTAGAAAACAATTTGGGAAGGTTTGGTCTTTGATGTGTAACTGCTGGTTCTTTCTGAATCCAGTTCTGTGAAAGTTTAATGTTAAAATATATAATTTTAAAGTTAGGAGGCCAAAGTATTGTCACTGTCCTGTACAATTATCTAGTACATATAACTTAGAAGTTAGGAAACTGAGTTATTTTCATTTTCCTATACAAATATCCATAGGTGTCAACTTGTATTGTTTACCTGTAACTTGTACATTTTTTTCCATATTCGTCAGTGTACATTGTAAAAGTGTACAACCATTTTTACTTTTTCCGTACAAATTATTTATTTGTATCATTTTGTGTGCATCCAGAACTATGGACATTATTTTTTTTATAAAACAAGAATTCAACGAGATCAGGGTGACCCAAAACAACCAATCAAATCATACTCAAAAGTGCGCTTTTCCTTTGATAATTAAAATTTTCATTTCATGGTTCAGCTCCTGTGTGTGAAGATCGTGTTGTTTATCGCTCTGAAATTTGACGTAAACTCAGATTTCTAATATTGACTAACTACCTGTGAAGTAAGTATGTTTTCTTATTTTATACATTACTTTATTATTTATACTTATTACTATCAAATGCATAAAGTTTACATCAAGTTTCATACTTTACATTGAGTGGCAGTCATGTTCATGATTTTAGTGTACCTGTAATTCGTTCGACTTTCTGTGTGGAGATAAATTATGTTTATTAAACATTTTAACAATATAGTAATTAAAAATAAAGTCTGCTGAATTTAGCAATGGCATTTTATTGTGCCGTCATAGTTTTGATATAAGTTTGTCAGATAGGTAATACAAAGATGAGGATACATTGCTATAATGATGAAAGTAATACAGATACTGAGTGATGCCATTCTCATAGCTTGAAAATATGTAACACTGCCAATTTAAAAAAGTTTTTGACCAAAATCGGCACACCCTATAGCAAATTCATAACTTTTCAAATGCAAGATACGCAATTTTAACAGAAATGATCAACAGCTTACTAGATATAAACTTTTGGACTGCTACTTTGTCCCAAAACAATTTTAGACTTCAATTTTTGGATAGCTCCTGACGTAATGTCTTGGAGTTTATGGTAAAAATATAAATTCATAACACATTTGTAATTGTGTAATCTTCCTCTACCACATGTCAAATCTAAATTTTTAAAATACTTTATATTTCATTCATCTAGTTGAAATATTCCATCCATCAAATGACTGAGCCTAACTCGAAGAAATGCAAGCCTGACGACACTGACCATGGTTGTGCCAAGTTACAGGCTGATTGGGTTAAAGTCTTCCCGTCATTGTAGATGTATCCAAGTTAGGACCTTCCCATACTTTGCATATCATATGCAGTAAAGACATTAAAGTGGTGGCATCATATGATCTGGAGGAACACTTTATGACAAAACTACATGAAAGAAATTTTGAAATGAAGAAGACTCAGCATCCATCAAAAACTTCTTTGCTCAGCCAAAGCTGGAAGATGATTGTGTTATAAGAAAAGAGAATGAAATATAAAGTTTCATAAATGTAAATAATTATGTAAATAAGTGTTAAAAAAAAACTTGTGTATGGTATGTTTTGTTTTAAAACTGGTGATCTTATATAATGTATGAGTACATTTTTTCATTAAGCTTTTTGTTGGTCTGACATGCAGGCTTTCATCTCAAGGGGTTGGCATCTATGAATATCTGTAAATAAAATTTAGAAGTTAATGAAAACAGAGTTATGCCGCCAATCTTGTGGCATCTACTACTTGGGTTGACCAAGTGTGACTGTATTGTAAAAATAGCATCAGTTTAAGCCTCTCCGGCATTTCAATCTCAGTAAAATTGTATTTGTTATTTGGATATATCTTCACAACCCACCCAGTAACCCTTAGTAAATTTACTTATTTGGAATGTATCATCTATCTTGGAAACTCCATGCTAAATTTATTTTTTGGAATGTATCATCTTGCTCTGTAACCCCTTAATAAATTCACTTATTTGGAATGTATCATCTATCTTGTTAAAGCCTTAATAAATTCACTTATTTGGAATGTATCATCTATCTTGGTAAAGCCGTAATAAATTTACTTATTGGAATGTATCATCTCTCAGCAGCCTATTAATAAAATCACTTATTATTTGGAATATATCATCACAAACTCACCATCTATCATTACTTCTGCCCACCTTACAAAGAAATATTACTAAATTTTTTAAGAACATCTTTTATAATCTCTGAGTTATGATCAATTTAATCTTGTATGGGTATAAACCAAGATTCCTGTCCTGGACATTATTTCAATTTTGTTTGTTTGTTTGTTTGATTAGGATTTTTAACATAGCTTTAAAATAATTTCAGTCATATCGCTACGATGTCTGCAATGAGGCAGTTTACAGTGATGTCTAGCACTTGGGCATCATGCCGCAGACATGTAGCATGATGTCCCACCCAGTCACATTATCTGGACATCAGGCCGACCAGTCCTAACACTAACCTCTTAATGCTGAGTGTCAAGCGAGGCAGCTGTTAGTACCATTTTTGTAAGCCTTTGGTATGACTCAGCCAGGGCTCGAACCCACGAACTCTCACTTCTACGGTGGATGCTCTAAGCACAAGGCCACTGGAGCAGTAACATCATTTTAATAATTGTCCAACTGACAAGAAAATAAAACGAGTTCCATAATAAAAGAAAATCCATCTAGTTTGTATGTTTATTTCCGCATAGCAAAAATTTCTGATATAAAACTAATTCAGAATGCCTACATCTGACCTTCAACAAAATAATGAATGACATTTATTTATAAACAAAAATAAAATAAAATAAGAAAATGCATCTATGAAAATTGCAATGTCAAAAAATCACGGTAAGAAATGTTTTCACTTTATGTATATATATTTAGAGTCAAATTTAAATTCAAGCATGAGGTATATACATGTAAGACATTTTTTACACATCCATATTATTCTTAATGTTAATAATACTAATTGCTGTCAAATCTACAGATAGGAGAAAATTAAACTACCGGTAATAAAGAACACATATCTCCATGTTGTTGTTGTAGGGTTTAATGCCATTTTTCAGCACACGATAGGCTATACATGGTGGCCAGTATTAATGGTGGAGGAAGAACCTGGGAAACCACCCGGAAAGAACCATGACCCACGAGAAGCCACTGGCAAGCTTTCTCACATACCACATTGGACCAATCTGAGACTCGAACTCACGCAGAGGTGAGATGGCAGTAATCTGTAATGGAGAGCGCGTTAGACAGCTAGGCCACTCGAGGCCCCCCACATATCTCCATGCACTTTCTATACACAAAAAATAGTATGCTAACTTTGTCTTTTCAAGTTGAGGAACTTTAAATCACTGATGAATCGTACATTTCTTGAGATGCCTTAAATGCCCACTGTGAGGTGTTCAAAATAGCATGCTATAACTTTGTCTTTTCAAGTTGAAGAATTTAAAATCACAGATGAATCGTACATTCCTCGAGATGCCTTAAATGCCCACTGTAAGTTGTTCACAGTACATCAAACTTTCTTTTCATCTTCAAGGTAAGATGATCCCAATAAAAAGAATTACAAATGAAACCAAAAATTGTATGACTTCATGGTCATCCTAGTTTTTATTTTTGTTCTAGCAATTTTTCAAATCTTTTTTTTTTTACTTCATTCAATCATGTAAAATGCTGGTCGAATACAATAAATTATTAAATTATATTAAACCATGATATGTCATCAACCGTTGCACACATGTCTATACATTTTTGTCATTTTTGCACCTCTTGAATTTTTACCTGTATAAAAAAAATGACAGTTTATTACAAAGTTATATATTCCTATATATTCCTACACTTTACCAGTGATTGTGACCCTTAAAACGTGCAACAGACTGCAAACAGATCTGACAATGTACAATGTGCAGGTAGGTCTAGAAGTAAGCTGTTCACCTGAAATCAAAAGTTCAATGAAAAGTCAAGACCTAATCTATTGGCACATTAGGCAATACCCTATCTAGTTCAGTGCATTTCACAATTTGAAACCTTATACACTGAACACACAGTAGACACACCTGTATTGACATGATCCCCTCAATTAACTGCACTTTAAGCAACTGTAAGTTTCTAAAGAACTTGTGATTGAATAGAAGATTATACAGAATAATATGGTGAAAACAGTTTATCTAATCATGCTATGAAAATAACATATGTGGGTGTCTCCCAAATGATTTATTATCTAACAAGTATAGTAGACACAAATGTATTTCTTCTGACCTGAACAATGCTCAATTAGACATTATTAAAGTCTTCCAAAACTTGATATTGTATTTCCTTAATGGATGTATGCATTCATTTACTAATTTGTTTAGTGATTTATATTTGTACATATTTATTTATTATGTTGTCTCAATTGATACTAGAGGCCGACCAAAACTAAATTTCTGGTTACGGCCGAAACTGAAACCAGACTGAAAGTTATAAATTGACTTTCGGCCGAAACCTAAGGTTTAACAATACCTTCGGCCGAAACCGAAACTGAAAGATAAACCAAAGTTGCCGAACACAAGATTTATTAAATAGGCCTGGGTCATGATTCAATGCTACACTAATTAAAAACAAATATAAAAATAATCATTGAGAGCATGCAGTAAGAGGACTTCGCTAAATGTCAAACTGCCTAGCGCTGACTGACCGGCCGATAAGCAGAGAAATATGCAGCAGTAGCATTGCATTCTGAAAGTTAAAATCGATCTTCAGCTGATGACCAAAAGTCAGTATCAGTTTCATTCGAAACCGCAAGCAAACCGAAAGCTAACAAACCAAAACTATGCCGAAAGAGGCCATTTGCCAACTTTCAGCGCCGAAACGGAAACCGAAACTGCATTTCGGTTGGCCTCTTATTGATACAACAGCTAAAAACAGTTTTTACATTTGTGCTGTACTTAAATGTGCATGAATATTTATACATAGTTATATGTATTAACAACTAAACCTTTCTGAACATTGTACTCACCTCATATTTGGAAACAAAGGTTCATTAACACAGGCTAACATAACAATGTTATTCCACGAACAAATTACAAAACTATATGAACAGATTAGTCATTTGTTCATGGAATAACCTGAGCTGATGAAAATACCTGCCAGAATCCCGGCTGCAGAGAACATTCCTTCTCATGGCCTCATTTTAATGACATTATTCTGACAGGAATAGACCATAATCAAAATTGAAAATTTAAAACCAAAAGAGCAAACAAAATTTAAATCAAGAAGAAAAGAAACCCCTTGAAATTTAAAAAATTTTATGTAAGGAAGTAACTTTTGGGGTTTTATTTTGGTTTTCTTGGTTTTTACATGTTTGGAATTTACCTTCTGATTGGCACTACACAGCCATTGTGACATTAGCTACTAATTAATACAATGATAAATATTATCTATTTCCTAATTGGAAGTGTTATAAACCCATCTCCTATTACATGTTTGCATTTGTTTAGAAGAGCATGCCTGCATAGTTATTTTTAGACCTGTGGCTTTTGCAATGCTTTTTTAAACTTTACTTTTAATTTCCACATTTGTTTGGAAGGTTATATGTTCAATAATCTTTTTTGTGCAATTCTTGTTTTTTGCACATTTGGAGTTTTAGGTTTATTTGGCGCCTTGTAGCCATTTTTGTGTTGAGGTGTCACTAAACTCCAATACAAACATACCACCACATTCTTAATTTTGGAGGACTGTTAGAAACCTATTTCCCTTATATGATGTTAACAATATAGAGAGATTTATATTCCTTTGCATTTCTTGATTTATACAAATCGGAACTTTACTTTGAATTGATACCTTTCCCAAAGACATATAGGCATCCAGCTGACACACATAGATGGATAACAAAACCACAACCGTCATCCAACTGAGCCATGTGATTTCAGGATATCATCTACTTAGGAAAGTTTCACACATGAGAACACCAACTTTCAACATTTCATGAAGAGTCAATTCTAATACTATATATGCCCCATAGACACACAAAAAAATCATTCAGTTTTTAATATTTTAAACATGAAAGGATCTTGAAATCAGAAATTTCCCTGAAGGTTCTCATCTATGATGTGTCCCCACTTATAACATTTTATGCATAGAAAATAAATATAATAAACATCTGTATTTTAACCAAAACCACAATATACTTTGTTCTCTTAAGAGCTTTCAGTTTCCTGATACATACATGTTCTTTTACAAATGATAAAGATAAGTGTTCATGGTCATTCAATGTAACAAATTTGTTCACAAACCCAAAAGTGCACATCTGGTTCGTTTCTTCAAAATTAATTTACTGTTTAATGATTTCTTCATGAAAGGTACCATATATACTTGCCTATAAGTCAAAATGCAGACAACAAAGATCCTGATCTACCACAGCATAGTGCACCTGCAGACAAGAATCCACGTTGTTTGTTCAATAGATTTACTCCTAATAAACTCAAAATACCAAGATCTGCTGGTGCATGATACAATGGCAGATCTGGGACTGTGTAGTTTGCAGTTGGACTCTTAAATGAGTGTATACTGTATTTAAGCTCTATTGGTTATTAATACATCACTATCTACATACTACACATAAAATGAAACAGCTTGACACGTCATCAATAATTTAACACCTAGCTGCAGTAAAGGTACCTTTTTTTTTTAATCATAAAGAGATCAAAAGCACTAGGCATGCCACATATACAAAACAAGTGTTTTAGCTAATTGATAAGCAGAATGACATTTGCAATCACTTAAGTGACTTAATTGTTCATGGACCTGTGAATGGATTAACCCCTGTTCATGAATAACTAAATCCAATTAGAATTACAGTCTGTATAAATTATCAAACAGTTTAAAATTTCTGGAACAAGAAAGCCGTTGTTGCTTTCAAATTATTTACATCATTTATCCAAACTAAGGGCCCATTCAAAAAGTAAAGTAAGCTTTACAAATCTTTATGTATATAAACTTGTTTGACGTTCAAATGGCAAACAAGATCTATATCTATATCTTTCTTTTCTTAGGCTACCTTCATGTAGTACATGAAATTCTTGGCATAATGAACCCTTAATGGTTCAATATTTTAATTGATTAAATGGACCTCAACACACAAATCTTGATTAATTAACAGCTAAAGCATGTTGAGTCTGAAACATGAATAAGGTTTAATATCATCAAGTCCTGTGGATGTAGATTTAATGATTAAATAATTAGTGATGTTATTATAGTAAAGGGGGGGGGGTCAAGTAGCATGCTTAAGTTTGTGTTGTGACTTTTATTTTGTATTCAAACTACCCCCTCCAAAAGAAACATGACAATTGGGTTTCCTCTAGTTTAATGAATTTTCTCAATAACAAAGTTCATTTGAAACTGCATGAATTATGAAGTCTGTTTTCTTTTTCATGTAATCATTTAATTCAACATATGACAGTCTCCTACAGAATACTTGATTCAGACCAAGGTCTACACAGAACATATTGTATAGTGACTGTATGAATGTGACAAAATGTTATAAGAGGGAACACATCAGGGATGAGAACCTTCAGGGAAATTTCTGATTTCAAGACTTTTTTTCTCCCTTCTCATCTCCATCTGCTAACACAGAGAGTGAACATGGATCTTAGCATAGGATTATAGCAGATTACATTGAAGTTTAGGCAGACAGTAATAGAAGTCTAAAGGGAATACAGTATCTCATACAGAAACTACTTGACACTCAAATAGGTATAGGACTGACTGGGGAAATAATCGTTTCTGGCTTCTCGTTTTCTGATGCCGCTTTGGTTCCAAAACAGTGGTCTGCTGTTATGGCATATTTTGAGATATATTTGGATCATTTGAATGTAAAATCATTGGAACCCAACAGAATACATATCCGGATACTTGTTTATGGCATTAAGCAGCCCATGGAACAAAAATTATGTATTTTTGCGAAGCGTTGAAAATTTTAAAAGTTTTATTTTCATACATTAAGAGGAGGTAATGCTAATGCTAATAAACATGGTAGGTCTTAAGCTTAGAACAATTTGGAATATATCGATGTATTTTTCATATTTCTTAGTTAACCACTATTTACCGTATGAAGTCTCAATTCAGGAGTCCTATCTGGTCATTTCAGTCATATCTGCAATGACTCGTGCGTAGGCCAAATTGTCCCTCAAATATTTAGCGCATTGACCCCATTGTCGGTCAATGGTGTTAGTGTACAAAACTCGATTTAATAACTTCTACAAGTTATTTCATATATAAATATATATATTGATTTTCATTCAGATAAGCAAAAATAGTGTTTATGTCTTCTCTTCAAATTTATGTATCAAACTTGTTTAAATGAACGGTGTCATGGCAAGATTATATCTGTATGAAATTAGTCCTAGAAAGCTCTATTCAAAATAATGAGTACACACATTCCTCAAAAGGCTGTCGACACAGTGATTTGGTATAGCTTTCATTGCTTGTCCTAATTAAAACTGAAGCTATACACATGTTTTCTGGCACAATCCAGAGTTGCAGACTCAGTTCATTTTCATGAAATTAAGTAGGACCTGGTTTTTCTAAAAATTGACAAACTTGCATTTTGAGAATTGTCAACCCTCCACTCCTTTCATGTCACAAAAGTACGCCACGCTGCATCACAGAAACAGTTGAGACTGAATTTTTTTCATTCTTGGATGCATCTCAATTGAAAAATAGTTTGATTTACTTACAAAAACTGGTATTTCAATTTTCATGTCCTATACCTAACTCAAAAATTTTACCACAAAACTGTTATACTGAAAACAAGACAGTCACATACCACTTTGAAGTGTTAGTGTATATAATCACTTATAAGTCCAATGAAATTGCAAACAAAGATGCGGATCTGCCATTACATAATACACCTTCAGGTCGGGGTTATATTGTTTGTTCTACAAATTGCTCCTGGCAAACTGCAGAGATCTAGATCTGCTGGCACATTCTGTGATGTCGGATCTGGGTTTGTGTAGTTTGCAGTTGGATTCATCTTATAACCAAGTATATATGATACATACTCCTCCAAGCAAAATTAAGGCTTTACAAAAACTAGCTTGATGCTATATTAAGTTCTAACGAATTTGACTGTGACATTGAACTATTTTTTAATCAAGGTCTGCATACAAGGAATGGGAATGCTTTAGATAATTCGACAAATTACCTACATTTTAAACCCAAATTAGAACACACTGGATCACACTGTTGACCCCTTACTCTCTATGTTTGGTGAGTTTCCATGAGCTGTTTATTTCATTTTGTTAACAGTTATGAAGGAATACATTGAAAATGTTTAAATACAAGACGAAAATTATTTAACTAGAATTTATATAGCTGCATATCAGTAAAATCGTTCAGGGTTATGACAGATTCTATTGTGAGATTCCAGGTGCTTTAATTGAGTTTCTGAGTAAAGGTATGAAAGCAGTTATCATTATTATAATTACCTTATACCTTGGAACAGAAAAAAAGGTTTGGTCCTAAAAAACTATAAAAATTAATTTTAGAGAATTTATCTTGAAAGTGCTTGAAAATGCAAACAATTATGCCTTCCCATTTATGCCAAATGTTACAACTAATACAGAAATATCGTTAGTCTTTTATAAAGATGTCAAAAATACCTTAGTCACTCTTTAACTGGCTTAGTGTCTGTCTCTTTGCTTTTGCAAATTTAAACACAAACAAACTTGTAAAGGATTGACAGTAAGTGTATATTATTAAACTGATCTCTGCAGACAACACAGTAACTTGTTTTGCCACTACTGTGCTTGAAAAAAGGTTACCAAGTTATTATTTAAACTCACCAAGGTCACTTGGTGAATAAAAAAAAAACGTGCTTGATTTTTATCTGTATAACAGCAAATATTCTGGCAGTCATGCTAGTCTGTGCAATTTTGCAATTTAGGATCCCTAGTTTAAGGGACACTGTGTTCCACAACCTCCAAATCTGGTGGATACATTTTAAAGGGACAGCAGAAAATTGTAGAACATATTGCACTAGAAATGAAATAAAAGAAGAGGTAATGATATTTGGAGGTAAGAGGAGGTAATGATATTTGGAGGTAAAAGGAGGTAATGATATTTGGAGGTAATAGGAGGTAATAATATTTGGAGATAAAAGGAGGTAATGATATTTGAAGGTAAAAGGAGGTAATGATATTTGGAGGTAAAAGGAGGTAATGATATTTGCTTCGACAGTTTTGCCACCTTACATGTTATCTGCGCTGTACATTCATATTTTCTTGGACACGTATTATTGCAATAAATGTTTTATCGTGTGTTCAAGTAACTCATGAAAACATGTTTGACAAATTGTGTATTTGAATAAATTCTCTTTTGCCTCAAAATAAATTAAATCTTTCTTGTTGTGAGCCTCTTTCACTAGCCACTGACAAAGAATTTATATTCCAACTTGGCGGTCAATCACAAAACTTGAATGTTTTCAGTGCCAGATAAACAGTGGATACTCATTGCCATTTTGCAGCTGTTATCATTTTTAAGACTTTGGCAAGAATGGACATACACAAAGAAACAATGTAGGCATATATTTCAATATTTTTCCCCCGAGAGAAGAAAGGCTGGCCGACAAGGTCAAGATTTGAAATGACATAAGTGTTGTAAAAAAGTGCAACACTTATCTATGTTGTTTTTAATTGCTGAAATATTATTTTCACTGATGTAAGTGGTCTTGCCTAAATGCAATGATGATTTAACTCCATTTTCTCTGAAAATGATGAAATACAAGTACATGTGGATTCAGATAGTTCTGAAGTACTCTTCTGCTTCATTAGGCGCTAAGCATAATATGAGGTTAGTGTTAGGACTGGTTAGCCTGGTGTCAGGATAATGTGACTGGGTGGAACATCACAATACATGTCTGCAGCATGATGCCCCACTGCTAGATATCACTATAAATAAACTGCACTCTGCAGGCATCGTAGTGATATGAATGATTTTTTTTTTATTACAGCTACATAAAAATCCAAATCACACACAGATACACACAGAAGTACTTCTAGTAATACAGTTTTAACTGTTTACGATGTAAAAGGTGTCATTATATCAGACATGTTTTGCTGTGCATTAAGCATAGAATCTATTCATCCAGAAAATAAACCTATTTTCTGAGAACAACTTATTCAATCAACCTGATTTAGAGATGAAGGAATCATAAATAAAGATAATCAATTACCGGTAGTCAAATTAGACTATGCCCATAAAGAAGCTCAAAGAACAAGTCTATCAAACTTCATAATAAAACAAAAAAAAAATCAACAAAACTCGTACCTCTTATCATGCATTAAAAGAGTTATTTAAAAAATAATTAAGGATGTCTCAACTTTAAAAGTGTGCCACCCTTTCGAGTAAATACGGTGTCAAGCAAAGTATTCATGTAATTAAGTCATTTTCACATTACTGGGATTATTGTGTTATATCACAGGTTACCAATACCTACCCAAATCTATTAATCAACCTTCCCACAATATGGCTGGGCTTGGATTTGTGGCTCATTGGTATGGGAGGAGGACACTCACAACACAACATATATCAACTGATATTGATCAAACATGAGTAAGTCTCCCTTTATGTAGGTGCATATAAGAAAATCAAACAATGTTTTCTTCTTGAATAAGGCACGCTGTGTTTAGTTTAAATATTTATTTCAGAAACTTTGTTATATGCAGGTACAAACTTAGGATTTGGCAGATTCAGTAAAACACATGAGCTTCTAAGAGCACTGTCTCCAGATGTTTAAAGGTACATCAGCACATGTAAGATTATTTTTTGTTGGAGGCTATGGGCATAGCAGTGTGATTTTGAGATCAACACTGCAAACTTAGAATCAGAATGTAATCACAAGTTCCATTCAAGCTTTGGTCAATTTTTCTGTACTTTTAAACAAGGTACTTACATTATTTTTTGCAAAATATATACAACAATATATGCCATGATCACATAATATAGTATTAGATCTTCGCACATTACTATTCTACACATTCTTTCAGACAAATATTTTAAACCCTGATCTGCTGGCACATCATGTGAAGGCAGACTCTAATCTGCTGGCACATCATGTGAAGGCAGACTCTAATCTGCTGGCACATCATGTGAAGGCAGACCAAGATCTACTGCCAGATCAAGCAAAGGTAGATCTGTGACCAGCTGGCACATCACGTGAAGGCAGATCTGATCTGCTGGCACATCATGCCATGGCAGACCCTAATCTGCTGGTACATCATGTGAAAGCAGACCATGACTGGCAGATAATGCAGAATCAGACCTGTGACCTTATGGCACATCACATGATGGGTCTGCCAGCGCATGATACACTGGCAGAACCATAATCTGTTAGCACATCATGTGATGGCAGACCCTGACCTGCTGGCACATCATGTGATGGCAGACCCTGACCTGCTGGCACATCATGTGATGGCAGACCCTGATTTGACAGCACATCATGTGATGGCAGACCCTGACCTGCTGGCACATCATAGAGAGACAAACCAATGATTTTGCTGGCACATCATGCGAAGAAATATCCTGGTCTACACTGTTGATAAACGGTCGCAAAATAAAAAACAGAAACTGAAAAATTGTGATTCCAATTGCTAAAGTTGATTCAGCAGCAAATAAATATCAACATTCATGGGCTAATATAGTGTGTGTGTGTGTGTGTGTGTGTGTGTGGTAAACCTGTGATGGGCTGGCATCCCATCATGGTGAAAATTAAGCATTCTATTAATTCAAACATGAACCAATTCTCCCTTTACAATTCATGGTGAAAAACAGTCAATTATCTTGCACATTAGAGGGCACTTTTGTAGCTGTTTTTAACCAATGGTAACATCCAGTACAATGTAACCTTACAATGTCATCACAAAAGCATGCACCCAATGGTAGAGTTAGATGTCCGCATGATGTAGTACTAGGTTCACCAAGTTTATTCAACATCAAAAGGCTGAATTTTGTTTATTTTTCATGGTAGAATAAACATAAGAATTTAAAAATATTATCTATTTCAACAGATAAAAGCTAGCTGTTTACAATGTTGCAATGTTCTTTATAATCCTCTCACACTTATCCATTCTGGGATTATCTAATTCACAAAACTGAAAACAGGTATCTATCTATTCAATTAGTTAATTCTTTTCAAATCATTATTTCTTAAATCAACGTTCCTTCATGAAAACAGGGATAAAGTCTCACCTTATAGAGTCACATGTGGGCTCGGTATAACAAAAGTTTCATTATTTCCTTTCATTTTCAGGTTTTCCAGTACTTCCCACTGATGCAAAGAATGACTGTAGACTAGCTGCCAACGTCAACTTTAAATTAAATCAGTTCCTGGATACGGGTTTCATCAGAATTTACAAACAAATCTCAACAAAATGTTGACAAACCAAACTTTGGAGGCCACTCCTTATTTACCTGTCATCCCTACGATAGAGACTTCATTTCTTAATCAGACAGTGTCAGCTTTTATTGACAACATGGCAAATATGAACACCACAGACACCCTTCTTGAGCTACTCAACAATACACTGGCCGAAAATGGAACAAATGTTACCACTACCATGTCTACAAAAGTTCAAGATTTGTCACACATAAAAGTGAAGAATTTGATCTACAATCATCTGGGACCAACAATCTGCATGTTTGGGATGATTTGCAATGTTATAAACCTTCTTGTCCTTACCCAACGTCAGCTACCAGAGTCACCATATACGTATCTCATTGCACTTGCATGTACGGATTTCACTGCTCTCCTCCTGTCTTTTGTGTACATGATCTTTTCCCAGAATTCATTTGCCTATATTTGGAAATTTTACGACTGCTATATATTCCTTGGATGTGTGAATATATGCACAACATCTAGTGTGTGGATAACGGTTCAGTTGACAATTGAACGATTTTTGTTTGTTCGACATCCACTTTGGGCAAAAGCAACATGCAATCGAGCAAGCACGAAGGTCAAGATTCTAATTACAGTCTGCATAGCATTGATCGTAAACATACCAAGATTCATGGTTCTGAAGCCAAAATACAGTGATGGAAAATATATTCTGGATTCAACTGAATTTCGGAAAAGCTTATTTTTCTTCGGAATGAACTGGATCTACAGCATAACAGTGCACTTTCTGCCGCTGATCATACTTAGCTTAGCAAATTTCTACCTTGTTTATGCTGTGCGCCAAGCAGGACTGCAGCGTGAAAAACTGCAAATTCGTAACAATCGAGAAGCAGTATGGCAGAGAGAACAGAGGAAGCTTACAATTACACTGATTAGCATTGTATTTCTTTTCATCATCTGCATAATCCCTTCGGCATTTTCAGATCGTCCCATTGCATATGCTTTGTTTGGTAGCGGCCAAACAGAACTCCAGTTCATTACTTCATCGTTCTACTTGAGTTTACAATATGTTGCCAACTTTCTGGTTTGGTGTGAGCTATCCCTCAATTTTGTTCTGTACTGTGCATTTAATGAGAAATTTAGACGTGTCATGAAGTGGATGGTAAAGCGTTGGTTGAAGCGTTGTCTTCCATGCAGTTTTAATTTTCATTCCATAACTCGCAACAGCACCATGCAGACTGCTAGCCTGACATTAAACACCAACAATAAAGGACAACTAGGTTGTCAGCAAGAGTTACAACCTCTGCATGAAATAATGAACAAAAAGGACCAGAAAAGGGAAAATGAAAATGGCGATGTCTACATTACTTCCCATTGAACATTCTGTGAATTTCTGTAAAATGATTCACCCGAATCACACTGAAGAATTAACAGTGCACAAAAGAACCTCAACACAGCTGAAATTCAAAAATTAAGAGATTGTAAACTTTTGCATTCAAGTTTTAAATCATTTAAAGTTTTCTTTTTAAAACTGAAAGCAAAAATGACGTCATTTTGGGAGTGAGCAAGATATTTGAGTAACGTTGGAATATTTGATATTTGACTTGCTAATAACTGAATTAACAAAGTGTTACTGTATTTATAACAAATGAAAATGTGAATTTCCTGAGAGAGAGAGAGAGAGAGAGAGAGAGAGAATGGTAATACATATTTTTCACTGTTTGGAGAAAAAAAAAGTTTTAATTTTGTCCTACAAGATAAAAAGATAACATATATCATGTATTTGTACAAAATAAAAGAGCTGTCCTTTAATTATATATCAATATTGCTCTTGAAATGCAGCGTAGAAGATAACCTCCTCCAATAGGTTACAATATACCTGAACAGAATTTATATAGATTCTGAAACATTTTGACCCCTGCTGCACATTTTCAGCCAAAAATTTAACACGCCTGCTGAATTTTGATGAAGTTTATGCTGACTTTTTGTAATAAGGAAAAAGATGTTACTATTAAAACAAATGAGATTTAATTAATTGGTATAGCAGAAAACGCACTGATATACACTGGCCAATATTTCAATATGGTGTATATTTTTTCTAAACCAATGATGTTATCATGAATTTTGTACTGTCAATTATTGGTCTCATGCATAATGTACATCTTTACGTGTATTTTTCTGCTTAGGTGTTGATATTAATTTGCACAAACACTAACTGAATACAAGTAAATTAGAAGTTCACTGTATTCAAGTTCAGACCAAAAATATCATTACAACAATCTTATAACCAAACTTATTCTCAACTAAACATTCTGACATATGATAGGCTGAAGTCTGCCCAATCGAATGCCTGACGCTTGTACGGTACTGCCTGAGGTCCAAAATTACCATGCCATTTTCATGCTAAAACTCAGACAGGCTAATAACAAATAAATTACTAATTCAAAATCAGAATTTCTGGAATACAAAATGGAGTATGAGAATTTGTTCTGTAATAAAATTATTTAGGTTTCTGGATGTTCAAGGTATTTTGCTTTTTGAAGGAGAATTCAGCGGCAGGTTATTTCAACAGTTCCTGGTACAGTATTATCATAGTTTGCAAATGCCTTTCCATAGATAACTCTAATGCAAAACGGGTCTATAAACATCAACTGCGGCATAAGCAAGGGTAAGAGGTAGCAAGGAAGACTAAACTTTAGGTTACCAGTTGAGAGGAGCAGGGGTGCAGTATCATGTATTTACTCACTTACAAGTTGAGTCCAACTGCCAACAACAAAGACCCTGATCTGCCAGCGCATGATGTGATGGCAGATCTGGGTCTGTGCAGTCTCCAGCCGGAGTTGACTTGTACAGTAAGTAGATGGCAAATGCATAATCTCTCCATTGTCCTACACAACAGCCCAATGTATTTTAATACTATTGGATACTAGATAATAGAAATTCAATTAAAGTCAATAAGCTGCTAACAGACTATGAATCTTAATAAACCTGTCACAAATTCATGCATCAGTAAATTCAAAGTTGTCTCCCTTTCAAGATGAGATCACATACATCCACTGGATGGGAAAAAACTAAAAAGAACTAAAGCATCATAGCTAAAATTGCACTCGTGCCATCTGAGTAAAACCCATCAATACATCTGCAATGGTTAACGCATTTCATGTCATCATGCACTTTTCATTAATTCACATGGTAATGACTGAGCAAAGTTTCATTTAGTTTGTATTAACCAGTTTGCATGCTGCCATCACTGGATCTCAAGAATAAAAAATCAACCAGAGAAAAGACAAAAATATCTACATTTTATTCAAACTTGCAAATTATTTTCTTAAATATATTCTGAAGAACAATCTGCATATTACCAAAAAGCAATAGATTAGAAGTTTTTTACATATTGTGTTTTAAACCAACTTTGTCTGGATCTTACTTTGATGTCAGAACTTTCAAGCATTGGAGACAATCTGTTTATCAGCTTGTGTCATCATGTCAAAGGACCATCAAGTCCTCAAAAGTTATCATTATGTCAAAGGACCATCCAGTCTTCAAAACTTGTCATTATGTCAAAGGACCATCAAGTCCTCAAAAGTTGTCATCATGTTAAATGACTATCATGTTCTCAAAAAATGTCATTAATTCAAGGGTCAAGTCCTCAAACATCTTCATATTGAAGGACCATCATGTCCTTAAATGTCATGTCTAAGGTAAATCAGGTATTTAAAGGTTTCATTATGTCAAAGGACCATGGTCCTTAAAAGTTGTCATCATGTCAAAGGACCAAAGTCCTTAAAAGTTGTTAAAATAAAGCCATATTAGCATAAAAAGTACAATTACCAAAACTGATTTTGTATCATTTGGATTTCACATGTACTCTATAACCATACACATGTAAGCAGTTATATGTTAGTACAAGTCTTTATATGCTAATTTTGTTAATATATTTCTCACTTTATTCCCAATTATAAAACCAATTGATACCTGGTCACTATAACTTTTAAAATATATGAATACTGGATTTTTCATACGATTGGAGCTTTGTATAATAGTCTTAGCTTGTCCTTTTCCATTGCCTTCTTTTAAAATTTTTGTCGCATTACAGGTTGATTCACAAGATTACCAGGTTGCAGAATTATAGGAGAGAGAGAGAGAGAGAGAGAGAGAGAGAGAGAGAGAGAGAGAGAGAGAGAGAGAGAGAAAGAGAGAGAGAGAGAGAGAGAGAGAGAGAGAGAGATGTAAATACTGTTGAATATTCAAGAATATAAAGATAGTGGTGTGAGAATTCTTTGAAACAGTTATATCCTTGACATGAGGGGGGGGGGGGGCCTGGTGCTTTACAGTACTTTTGGTGGCTACCATATCATAATGGAGTACATCTTGCTATGGATCAGATATTCTTTTGGAAAATCAAAAAATGGCATTCTTTAAATTTCATGCTTTAGATTTATTTTTCCAATTGATCCCGATCAAATTTCCTCCAACCTAAAGTTCACCTAATTGTCTGGAAAGACCATTACAAACTGAAATTATGGCATGCCATTTCCTGCTTTGGTCCATAAGCTCCAATGCTGAACTGTAGACCACAATGGCTGAAGAATTTTTAATGGGAAGTCATACCTATTTATAAGCAGCTGGAGGACTCAATTTAAGCCAATCAAAATGACCTGGGAGTTTATAATTTTCTTCATTCTTCTCCATCAAGCACTGAGCATAATTTAGTAAACAGTCTAAGCCTACAATTTTGATGGAAAAGAAAAAAAGAATTCTCACATATTTCTTAAAATAAACAGGGTCTGAACCTATTATGTTTTTAACAAAATTATAAATAAAAAGTATCAAATAAATTTTCAAGGGTAAAATGCATTGACTGGGAATTCTTCTAGATGGTTTATTGTTCTACATTGTTTATGTTGTTACTGGGTATAATCTGATGACCCTGAGAAAAATCAATTGGAATCAATCTGAAGAACAAAAGCTCAGGAAGGTATAGTTGCCAAAAAGTTTTGTCTTCAAAAAAGTTATTATCAAGTTGTCTGGATCCATTCAGCCAATTTGATCCATGAGTCTGTTTTTCCGTTTCCATCCATTTCATTACCCCTGCTGGCTCGGGGATGTAGAATAGACCCAGAACACCCTTCCAGATATTGTACAACAGGAATAATGGAGGCAGAAGCCACAGTAACTTGATGGTTATTTAGATGCTGGACTAAAATGTTCAGATTTGGATTCTATATCAGAAAATCCTGAGTCAAATCCTATGGTGTGTCCTTGGGAAAAGCACTTTACTTTGCTTTGGCACCAATTAATTCACCAACATCTATTGGCATAAAATCCAGATCTTACAATAATCTAGCAACACACGCATTACAAAATCATCTACAATAAGGTACTGCTCATTTAAATTGGGGGTGGTGGTAGAGGGGCTGTGATTTTCTATTCAGCTGAGATATTTTGTTTTCTTTTATCTCAAGATAAATATTTTCTTTCAAATAATTGGATTGAATATGAAGCTATTTTGTTTTACCATCTACTGATGGAAAGACACTTTTTAAGATAAAGAATAGTGTCAGGCCCCTGCCACTTAACACTAAATTGTTGGTCCCTAATATAATGGTGGAATACCATATACCATGGTACATATTGTGGTATGTCCAGAAATACCACAGATTACCATGGTACAAAATTGTTCATGGTACCTGGCTCTATCAGGGAAAGGGGGCAATATTAATTTAACTACCCTGGTCAATAAAACACACAAAATGTATTAAAAGATGAAATAAAGGAACTTAATTATCAAGTGAACATAATCAATACTGTATGCATGGATGAGAATGTATACATTTGCACTAACAATATTGACTCCCAAAGCTGCAGAAAAAGATTTACTCTTGGCTTTCTGATTTTGCCTATGGACTTGAGTCTAAATGACTTTTAATCACTGTTAATATTATAAATATTTTTGCCAGTTAAAGCATTACTATTATTCTATATTGCTGACAAGGAACGGCAATTCTTTTTTTTCTTGCCAACCACCTGCACAACTGAAGAACCAGTCAAATGATTATGTGACAGTTCGCCATTACTCCTTTCATAAAGATATCAGGTTGGTTTTGTTTGGTTGCAGTGGGTTTAATATCATTTTTAGGCACATGATACATGTAGGCCAGTATATCTGGAGGAGAAGAATCTCAAAAAATCTATGGAAAAACCACAAACCGAGGGAGATTTACTGGCAAGCTGACTCACATAACCACAACAGTGGCCAAGCCGGAGACTCAAGCCCAAGTGGACAGAGGTGAGATGTCAATATCTTTAAATGCAAATGCCTTAGACAACTTAGCCAACCAGGGTCTTGTGTACACCACTCCCTCAATAAATCATGCAGATAACTTGTGAACCAGCTTATAATGCAGGGTCAGACGTGGATTCCAGTTTTAAACTAGAAAATACCCCAAAAAAATTTATCTATGTTTGTTGAAAATCACGATCAAAATTAGTAACAGAAATTTTAATATATTGCTCATTTTATCATCAAAAATGGTAGATAGGACCTGTAAATTGTAATAACCATTATGAAATATCAAATTTAAAAATAGGTCAAACAATTTTTTACATTTTCTTTTTCTTTCTAAACGACATTCCAAGTACACTGCAATTAATATGTAAGGAAATTTTGATCAATGAAAATGATTTTATAACTGACTTGCGAAAGTATTTGTTGTATTGTTACACTAAATTAAAAGCTGGCCTCCTTAATGTATTACTATATTAATTATGTCTTTTGAATCAAATAAAGGAGGTGGAATAAAAGAAGTTAAAAGGCATGAAAATCCTACAAACTTAAAATCTAGTGGCCCCAGCTGCATGTCGGGTGAACTCACTTCATTTGATCAATCAAACACTGTTATAAATGTTATTGTGTACGTAGCATAAACTACCTTACATTAACAGACTTTTTCAGACCTGTGATCAAAGATAGCAAGGCATCCAAGTGAAATGAATACTTCGTAAAATAAAGAACTTGATTTCACATATACAGACCATTTTGAATAAGCAAGTTTCAGAGAATTCTTTAACTGACACTTAGAGATATGCTTAAAGATGATAAGAAATCACAACATCAATACTATCCTAATTGAACATTACAAAAATTGAGTTTTGACGTACATGATTGTCTCACAAAATAAATGTTGCATAATTTTGAAACAAAGGAATCTTGCCTGGTGGTGTATCAATAGTTAGTCTAATTCGCTGCTATGTCACAGGTCTCCTGATTTGGCATGATGCCATTAAACACCACTAAGGGAACTAGACTCATCAAGAAAACAAAAAGCAATGACATAAATACACATATTTTTTGCATACATGTGATGGTTGTTTAAACCAGTTGAAACGATCTTTCACATGTTGGACATTTTGAAAATAAATGTTATTTAAACAGAATAATAAACAAATTCATTAGAAAAAGCGCATTATTAAAAATTATTATTGATGATTGTAAAATGAGGATTCAGTCATTAAATAGCCCAGTTCCCTAATGCCACCCTCTACCATGGTTTTCTTGAATACAAAACAATTTTTTTAATTTTTGGAGGTCCATCGGTAAGTTCCATTGCCCTCACTTAGAGTGCAGTCGTAATGTTTGTTGACCCGTTGTGTGTGAGTTATCAAGGGAGATATGTATTATGCCTATGAAATCTGATAGATTTATATCTACACCCTATGTAAAGCCTGGTTAAGGTCTGGTCATGTTCCAGGAAAGAGGATTGGGGCCTGGGATTTCTAAAAAATTCTAGCCCAGTAGTGACCCCCCCCCCCCAAAAAATATTCTTGCTCTCATTTATAGAAAAAATTTCAATTTTTTCAACTAATACAATTATCATCAAGGAAACAATTTTTTCCCCCACGTTTGAAAGAAAATCCCATCTCCAGCTCCCACTCTCACAAGAAATTAATTGATTAGCCCTTATAACTGTTATAAAGCCCTGTACAAATCCAACAGTGATAAGACATGATGATGTGGTTGGTTCACAATACTATAATTAGGTAATTCCTACATGTATAAACAAAGCCTAATATTGTAACATTATGCAAAGTTGATTAACACCAATGACATCAAATAGGTGGGGATTCTTTTAATGGAAATGTTTTAGGCCAATCATACTGATCCATTTCTGGTTTATAAATGCATATAGTATTACATTATACCACACTAATACATGGATTTGTTTGATTGTGCTTGCCCAAAGTATTATTACATCACCCCAAATCAATGTGTACATAGACCTGGGGTCATTTCTCTGTGCATAATTGAGTTCCAACTGTAAACAACAATTACCCTGCTCTGCCATTACATAATGCACCTTGACAGTCCCTAACATTACATGGCACATTGTGCAGATACATATGGATTGATGCAGTTTGCAACTGGATCAACTTACAAGTACATGTATGTATTTACTGTGCTATTTGCCCTTGGATATATAAACAATACCAAAAGGAAATTATAGGTTTATTAACATTATTGTAGAACATACTGTAGTTGAAATGCATTATCATGAATCCTGTCATATTTTAATACCAAATACATCTAATATCATGAATCCTGTCATATTTTAATACCAAATACATGGAATATCATGAATCCTGTCATACTGTAATACCAAATACATGGAATATCATGAATCCTGTCATATTGTAATACCAAATACATGTAATATCATTAATCCTGTCATATTGTAATACCAAATACATGGAATATCATGAATCCTGTCATATTGTAATACCAAATACATGTAATATCATTAATCCTGTCATATTGTAATACCAAATACATGTAATATCATTAATCCTGTCATATTGTAATACCAAATACATGTAATATCATGAATCCTGTCATATTGTAATACCAAATACATGTAATATCATTAATCCTGTCATATTGTAATACAAAATACATGGAATATCATGAATCCTGTCATATTGTAATACCAAATAAATGTAATATCATTAATCCTGTCATATTGTAATACCAAATACATAATATCATATAATGTCATTCAGCACAAGGTAAAAATGTACTAAAGTAAAAACATTCAAATCTTTAGACTGGTTTGTCTAATACAATCATCTCATTAAATCATATTGTCTTGTACAATCATCTCATTACATATGGTGGACCCTCACAATAAAGCCCTTCAGTTTAAGTCCATTATATAATGCTGTAAATGGATGACAGCCCTTGAAACTTGCCAAATTTAGTTTTATTCCTGGTGCTTTATTTCACATTTCACCTGATTTTACTTTTGATTAATATGAAATTATTATCGTGTTGTTTTGAAGCATTAGCTACCCTATTGTGTGGTTTTTGTGTTCAATATTATATACCTCTTTATAGCATACCCAAATATAAGGTTGCTCACAACAAAGTACTATCACAGTTTGGATTAACCATGTATAATCAAGAAAACTTGTGCATCAAAGATCATTAAATTTGGTAATTATTTCAAAAAATCCTAGTAACACCATACAGATCACTGAATTAAAATTACTGACTTGTACAATTTGTTTCAAAAAACATTGAATTTAACAAAATAATTATTTTACTTAGTAAGAAAATTGGTCTTAAATATGGCATCTTTCATATATCTGGAGGTTATAAACTGGTCTACAATATGGCATCTTGCATATATTTGGTACAATATGGCATCTTGCATATATTTGGTAGTAAGAAATTGGTCTAAAATATGGCATCTTGCATATCTTTGGTAGTTATAAACTGGTCTACAATATGGCATCTTGCATATATTTGGTAGTAAGAAATTGGTCTAAAATATGGTATCTTGCATAATTTTGGTAGTTATAAACTGGTCTACAATATGGCATCTTGCATATATTTGGTAGTAAGAAATTGGTCTAAAATATGGCATCTTGCATATATTTGGTACAATATGGCATCTTGCATATATTTGGTACAATATGGCATCTTGCATATATTTGGTACAATATGGCATCTTGCATATATTTGGTACAATATGGCATCTTGCATATATTTGGTACAATATGGCATCTTGCATATATTTGGTAGTAAGAAACTGGTATAAAATATGGCATCTTGCATAATTTTGGTAGTTATAAACTGGTCTACAATATGGCATCTTGCATATATTTGGTAGTAAGAAATTGGTCTAAAATATGGTATCTTGCATAATTTTGGTAGTTATAAACTGGTCTACAATATGGCATCTTGCATATATTTGGTAGTAAGAAACTGGTCTGCATCCTTTATATTTTACACAAACAGAAGTTACCTAAATTATGGTAATTTTCTTTGATTGGGAGACAGTGAAGAATGTCATAAAAAAGGTACAAATGGTGCAACCTATACTTTTGTTGACTTTATCGTCACAGGACAGTTAAAACAGTTATGACAACTGTATCTGACTATATCCTGTTAATTTTGTAATCGGACACTAAATTCAGAATCACATTATTTTACATTCAAATAAAAATGAACATCATACAGATATCATAATGATAAAAATCAATTTAAGCTTCACAATAAGTGCTGATTTTAGTTGGACAGCAATGACCATAACATTTGATCTGCTACAGACAAGTGTCCTTTATATTGGTCAGATATGGTGATATCTAAACAAACTTTTAAAAAGTCATTTATAAATTTACATTCTTTTCTACCAGTAAGTGCAGGATAATTTATCATGAATTTTCTAACTACAAAAATAGCAGCCAATTTGCTCAAAACAGCACTGGGGGTTGCAGTGTTTCCTGCAAAATTCTTCTTATTTACTAAGTAGATACCGCAATTTTACAGATCATTAAACTTAATTATTCGGTTGGCATTTATAATGACTCCATCAGATTTAGGTGTCTTAACCAGTTGGCAACATCTTCAGACCTACCAGTCACATGCCAGATTTTTGTTACATAAAAAAGAGAATTAGTTCAAAGAACATGAATAATCTCATTTGTGCAACTTTGGGAAGCTCTGGATTTTCATAGCTCATGCAGATACTGAAGCAGATTTTTGATAAAATGACAAACTTTCAAGGAATAATAATAATAATAATAATAATAATAATAATAATAATAATAATAATAATAATAATATATTTTAAATGGACAATTTAAAGATTTGTCTCTAATCAGACTCTCAAATGTAGTGAAATTAAATGAGGTGTGTGTGTGTGTATGTGTGTGTGTAATATTACAGAAATGTGCTTGACACAATATGGCATTACTGTAGACAGTTCAAGTCATACAAGCTACATAAAAGAATTTCTACCATACTACCATTTCATTATATTTTCACATAAATATAACATTTTATTATGCATTTTAACCTAACAAATTTCCATAATGTATTCAAACCATTATCCCCCTCTACTTGTGATACCTGCATGAAATAAACAGATTTATGTTTAGGAATGACTGGTCTTTTCAAATATATAAATCTCAAAATCTCAAAATGTGTATTTTATGTCTAAAATTGGTCACTGCATATGTACACATATTGTATGTCAATTACTACTTAATTTACAGTAATTACTGCTATAAAAATGAATAGTCCATCAACATGTACTCAAAGTACATGGGTTTTGTACTGCTGTCATTTACATTGGGGCCCAGCATGGCCAAGTGGTCTTACGGTGTTCACCTTTACAGATCGGTGACCTCTGTCCATATAGGTTTGAGTCTCATTTTTCCTGGGATTTTCCCCATGTTCTTTTTCTACTTTATATAACCTATAATGTACTATCTATCTAAAGGCATTAAGCCCACAAACCCACCAAATACCACATAATCAGTACATACATGTCAAGTCAACTTTGGACAATCCAGGTTGCATATTCAAAATATATTTTCTTAAAATCTAGTAATAACAAAGTATACAAAACTTTCATGAACTGTTTTGTTGTTTTGGTAGACAAGGGAATTGGGTAGATGATGGTTTTCATGACCTTTCCACCTTCAAGAACTAAGTGTTGTGTGTAATTAATTGGATTTATTTGAATATTAAAAATATACAAGAAAATCCCCCTTATTTGATCTGAAGAAAAACAAGGGGAGAAGGAGTCTAAATATAGAGGGGACTTAAAGAAAGAAAGCTAAGTAGGAGCTTGCATATTCAGCTTGTATATAATCCCAAAGTTTTAGAAATTAGTGTTAATCCCTCAATCACATCTTAGAACTGTTTATAAATGTCTCAAAGATAACCTGGTGCAGTTTTGATTAGGCACTACATTCTAGTCTTAAATAATAATAAAATAGCATACAAACTGATTGAAAAAGGATAGACTGGTGTAGAGTTTCTATCTTCCATCTTTATAGAGATGATGACTACCGTATATACTCACTTAAATACATCAAACTTTCTGATCTGCCATTGCATGATGTGCCAGCAGATCAGGGTATACATTGTTTGCAATGTAATTTTAACAACATTCATAAAATTCCTTTCCTTAATAAAATTTGGGTAATACATATGTAGTCTAAATATAAAGGTCACCTATCAACAAAACAATTTGTATGGTCCACCTGAGTTTTTATGAGTCCAACTGCAAAGAACATGCATCCTGATCCGTAATCACATACTATACACACAGACCAGGATCTATTGTATTTGTTCTACTGATTACTCCCAACAAAGTGCAGAGACCCAGATCTTCTGGCACATTTTGTGATGGCAAATCTGGGTTTATACATTCTACATTTGGACTCAAATTAGAAGGGAGTATATATGATATATTTATCCGATGATAATATCCCTATGCTTCAGGGTAATAAATTCTGAATGTTAGTAAATATTTATCAACGGTGTCTTTGTTAGATGTTAAAGCATAAATACTTTTCTTATTTTTCTTCTTTTTTCGATACAAATTTATTAGGATGGCTACCTGGTCTTATCATGGGAAAAATACTGTACATATCTAATTTCATCTCTAATTGTGTGCACAATTTCTAATATTCCTAAAAAGCTATTACACTCAGATGTCCCAATTATTTTCCAGTCTCCCAAGACAATATCAAACATTGATATTTGAACAAAACAAGTCCAGAATGTCTTGATGATATCCAGCCCTGGCAATTTGGTAACGATGAAATAGATTTCTGTTTTTATTTCATATCAATATTTGCTGCATCTGACGTATTTCATTTATATTAATAACACCGTGCAAATAAAAATTTTAACTAATTACACCAGGTAAACCATCAACAATTTATTTCCATGCCAGCACTCGGCAAATCCATTGATTCCATAATGATTGATAAATTGATCAAATGTTCTGAAATGTTGGATTTTAATGAACTTGGGAAAGGAGCAATTAGTTAAGATCAATGTTCAAGTACAAATTACCTTATAACAATCTGATACTGTCATCCATGTTGATACCAAGATAAGCAATATTTTATATTTCAAAATGCAGTTCAGGCTACCAATTAAAAAATATATAAATTAAATTTGCTGAAATAATATAGTCTCCTCTATGTGCCACCTACATGTAATCATCATCTTTCTTCACAAGACTCTAAAATAAATTGTTAAAAAAACTTGAACACCATGTTTCCTCAAGAGATCATAAAATCTGAAAGAAATCATATTTAAGCTAATGCACAGCAAACTCATCTAATCAATTTCAGCAAAAACAAATAAAAGAAGAAAACGCACATATTAAAAGTTATATGGCGTTGACATAAATAATGAACTAAATAACCATTATTGTCCAATTAAGTTAGCATGCCACAATATTAGGATTTATCACTTTACTTTCTTTTAACTAAGTAAAATGGAACACTCTTACACAATTGCCATTGTTTTAAATATTGTGAGCTACAATGTATATACTATTAAATATTATGACCTAATATGTATTATGTGTTATCAACTATAATGTATTTAAACTGTTCTCCCTTTTGTTTTACAATTATGGCTGAATTTATTTGTAAATATTGTTCAATATTGTTGAGATAATTATGTTGTGGATTCATTTTACTTGTGACCTTTAACACTGTTCATTGAAAATAGAGTTTCCAATAAAGTGTTCCAAACTCTCAATATTTTTATAATTTGTTCAATACTCTCTCTCTCTCTCTCTCTCTCTCTCTCTCTCTCTCTCTCTCTCTCTCTCTCTCTCTCTCTCTCTCTCTATATATATATATATATATATATATATATATATATAATCATTTTATCACTAATCCGGAAACTGTCCTTGAACGTTTTACACAACCATAAACCAAATTATTCAGATATTACAATTCTTGAATAAATTCACATAGTCCAATAAGTACTGACTGTTAAGCTTAAATGTTTTACACACCGCTTATTCCAATGAAAAATAAATAAATCACAAATTCCACTTTCACTCCATCAGAGCTGGCACAACTTACGAATAATCTCCATGGTGCATATTATAAATTAAATAGATAATGTGTGGGTGTGTCTCCTTATTTTTAATGTAGCTTTAACAATTTTTCAGTCATATTGCTACAATATCTGCAGACTCAGCTGTACTTTTTCTGAGTGTTTTCTCTGGAAAATTATGGAATACCATGGAAAACCCTGGAAAACTAAGGAAAAATGAAATATTCTGCAATATTTAGCATGGAAACCCTGGACAATGTGCATGGAAAATGCTGGAAATGCCTTAAGATAATGCTAAACATTTTGGACTTTGAATTTTGTCAGCATGGAAAACCCTGGAAAACAATGGACATTTTGGACATAGAATTGTGGCTGTTTATAGTAATGTCTAGCACTGGGGCATCATGCCAGAGACATGTAGCATCATGTCCCACCTTAGGACATTATCCTGACACCAGGCTGACCAGTTCTAACACTAACCTCTTAATAATGAGTGCCTAGCGAGGCAGCTGTTAGTACCATTTTTATAAGTCTTTGGTATGACATGACTAGGGTTCGAACCTGTGACCACCTACATCCAAGGTGGATGCTCTAGCCACTAGGCCACCAGAGAGCTGATACGGATATCTGTAACATTCATGTCCATCCAAGATGCACCCTCAGTACTGTAGTATCTCTAATGTTTAAAAACATTTTTTAAAATGAATTTTTGCTAATTATTGAACAGAAAATAATAAAAATTGTCTTACCAACAATGTTTTAAAATTTTCATGAGAAAAATGTTCTCTATACCAAAATTTAAGGACCAACGATAATGTTACATTTCTTTGGTATAAAAATGTTTCCAGCACTAAAAATTTTAAAAAAGCTGATATTACAATATAATTGCTATCAGGAGTACTGTGAATAGTGTATTATGCACCTGTCACACCTGTCCTGCAGTGTTTAACAGTCCCCCAGGTAAGCTCTAATATGGTATGACTGACTCTGGATGTTATTGATCAAAGAGTCTCTGTGACCTGGATCTTGGTCAGAGTAGTCAACTTAAACTTTCTGCACATAAACCATTTTTTTCTTATTAAATTCAACATTAAAAATGTCAAAGGTTATTCAGGCAGCCACCTGTTATTAATAGCCTGGGTAATTAAATGAGTGATGACGTACCCATTTAGTTCATGTAAAGAAAAAAATGTTTCCAAGTTCAGATCAAAGAATAAAAATTATAGTTTAAGGCTCATGTCATGTGACTTGGCTGCTGAACATTTATCCATTGTAGACCTCTGTTTACTGCTCTTATATTTTCGGCCATATACAGCCAATAGTTTACTTATAATCTATTTATTAATTGTAATTGACATATTTCACCCCACCCCTGCAACAAAAAAAGCCAAAACAAAACAACAACAAACAACCCCAGACGAGTTTCTTGAATTTTAAACCATTTGTCATTGATTCATTATATATGATACACACTTATTAAGCAGACCAGTCTATACATGTATACAGTCTATACATGTACTGCAGAAAGAAATTGTTCCAAATATTAAGTGAAACAGGCTTTATGGATGTACTCATGGATATTATATCATTGAAAAATGTTAGAGAAAGATTTTGTTTAATCTGAAGCATGTGCTAATTCAGGAAAAGGATAAATCAATAGCACTTTACAAATTTTGAAAGAGGAATCTGAAAGTGAAATAACAGAACATTCAGACTTTTATCATCATTAACGTGGGGATCATCCTCCCACTATCTCTATACCTTGACACTTCTGGGACATGAATCTTGTAGATTGGGATCAGCTTAGCATTGTTCTACTTAATCTGGGATCAACCCAGCATACATTAATGAGGTGATCAGCCACTTAATCAGGGATCAACCCAGAATACATGTTTATGCTGGGATCAACCTAGCACTGATTCTGCTTAAGCCGGGAATCAGCCGTAACTATACTCTAATGCTGGGATCAACCTAGCACTGATTCTATTTGATGTGGAATAACCCAAAATGCACTCATATGCTGGAGTATGTATGTATGTATGTATGTATTATGTATGTATGTATGTATGTATGTATGTATGTATGTATGTATGTGTGTGTGTGTGTGTGTGTGTGTGTGTGTGTGTTGTGTGTGTGTGTGTGTGTGTGTGTGTGTGTGTGTAGGTAGGTAGGTAGGTAGGTAGGTAGGTAGGTAGGTAGGGATGGATGGATGGATGGATGGATGTATGGATGTATGGATGTAGGTAGGTAGGTAGGTAGGTAGGTAGGTAGGTAGGTATGTGTATTTAAGTTCTCATTGGGGAATTACAGTATCTCAGCTGGTACAACATCAATTGGCCACCATAGCACATCTTTTGGAAAAGCATTTCCTTGGCAAAATATAGTCATTAGTGTGTTTAAATTGTTAATACCAATAAAACCTAAACAAAAAATTCACAATGTTTTTTCAATGTTTTTTGTTTCTTCTTTCTTGATTAGTCTTGATATTCTAGCAGTTTTTCATTTGTTACCTATATGTACACGCGATAAATTTAATACTGGATCTTGCTATCCGGCTAATCAAATTAGATCTTTTCCTTTCATCTTGCCATTACAACACCTACTCTAATCAAAATTAAAACATGCCTGGTTTTTATACTTTTTAAAAGATCTTAAAATCTTGACTATATCCAGACAAAGTCTTAGTTGCTTTTTCCTTTTCTTTTTTCTTTTAAGAATATTTTTTTTTCCGTTTCTAAAGCTTTTCTCCTTTGTGTTATACTCATCTGATCTGGACAAGAGAGAGAGCTGAGGATGTAATTTTCTTGACATACAGCAAATTGGTGATTTTTTTTCTTAACCTCCAAACATGGTGTATTTCATATATAATTAAGTTAAAATTGGATATTAAACATTAGTTCATGTAGTTAACATACAAAGAATATTTCAAAATTTTTGGGAACAAAGAGATTTAAAAAAAATGTAATGATGTTCTTAATTATTTAAGAGAAAAAAAAAATGCCATGTGTTTTGATTCTTTTAGGGAAAACACACACACACACACACACACACACACACACACACACACACACACACACACACATATATATATAATTTTGAATAAACAGCAGTCAACCTTAAAGTTGAAGGCACAGAGCATTAAGATTTTATCACATTCAGACCCGGGGGAGTATTTGGGAAGGGTCATTTTGATCTTTATTCTTAATTTCTTTCATATCAGTGTTAAAACTTCAAAGGGGCCAGTGTTCTGATTCCAAGAAATTGACTGGATATCTTAAAACTAGTTCGAGAAAGAGACAGCATGAATATGTATAAAATAGTCATTCTCAAAGCGAAAAGTTATATAACGTAGAGATTCTGACTTATGAAAGAAATTATTGTGTTAGAAAATTATTTTAGAAACCACTGCTTATGATTGGCTGAGTAAAATTAAGGCGTATAACTTGGAAGTTAAAGCAACAACCTTGATCGAAATCCTTTTAATGAATCCAAAATTGTATAGGGTTATATGAATAAATATGAAATAATTTCCTTTGTATTTTAGGATGATACTGATTATTGTGAGTTAACGATAACTACCAATTATATTTGCTTTTGTAATGTTTAATTAATCTAGGAGTGAGTAAGGATTTGTGTATTTTATGCAATAGTAATCAAACATGTAGTAGCATACAGTAAATGTTCGTTTGAGAGGTCATGTGGTAATTTATAGCAAGGTACTGCGGTAGGTAGGCTTTACACAGTGTCTGAATAGCTAGTGTGTTCTGAGTAACATAAGTGAAGGCATTTGATATACATCTAGAAAGTGGTACATATAGCGATTTAGAAATAATTTTGTCCTTAAATAAAGTTTTCTGACAGAGAGGGGCCTCGACAGTCCAAAACAAGAGACAAGTGATGAGTGAAGTCTGAAAAGGGAGAAGTGACGAGTGATGTCCAAAAGGGAGAAAGTGACGAGTAAAGTAAAATCTAGGAAGTCCAAGAAGGACGAGGCAGTCGGAAAAGGATGACTCGAGGAAATTGGAAACATTGGAACACATTCAAGAGGAAGGTGATAAATTTCTTGTCCACACAATATTGCCCTGCATGATGACATACTTAAATATGGCGCAAACATGTCTTCTGAGAAAAGCTCCACGATTATATGAAAAGCACATGAGTGTGTACTATATTTTGAGCAATGCTGGTAACACATTTTTTTTTTAATACATCATACAAAATATGAAAGAGCCAATGATATGCGCATGAACCTGGTAAGCCCCACATCTGCTTCACTGCTCTTTCTCCAGTTTTGTAAAAGTGTTATCAGCTATCTAATTGCTGATGAGTTTGCAAGTCTCAGGGCAGTCTTAGCTTTCCCTATGTAAGAAAAATTTTATTTCTGGTCTATACTGCAACAGCTTATGTAAATCAAAATTTTACCAATGAAAAACTGAATATTTCTTAAAATTTCCTCCCTATATCTGTGTATTTTAATTATTTTTTTAATAAAAATAACAACTTTATCAATTTTGCCACATTATTCAAAATTCTGCCGTTAAGTCCATTTCTTCATGATTCACAGGCTGATGTTTAGGAAATTTTGTTCAGGACTTTATGGCAATGTCTGTATTCATGGCATTTACACAGCTTGATCTCTCCAAAACTAACAAGCAGAAAGCAATTTGTTTAATTTACATGTATTCTTACTAATCTATTAAGGTATTTCTGTAATCACTGTTGATTTACACAAACTTATGAAGAATTCTTTTCGAAATAAAGAACAGCTTATGCAGTCAAGAATTCGGTTAATGATATAATTTTTATCACAAAAGTTATGTTACATTACGTTCCAGGAAAATATTTTGTTTTATATATATGTTTACTACATGTTGTAATTTTTGGTTAAAACCAAGCAAACCACACAGTAAGTTTCAATTATATGATAACTGGCTTTTAGTACAGTGGATGTTAGTTGCCAATCCATCAAGGAAACACACCTCCCCACTGTAGGTAACTTCTTTATAAATACATAATGAAATCTGGGTTTGTTTTCAGCTAATGATAATTATGATATTAAAAAAAGACCGCATAGTTTTGTTTATTTTATATAAATCTTACATAAACTGATTGACAGCAATTTCTTTAACATTATTTTGGCTAAACAAAATTGCATCTTAATCCCACAATCAGAGCATAAGTGTGAAAAATATGACCTAGATCACAATGTCAAAAAACAAAGTCTACCAAGGTGTTTAGGAAATGTATGTAAATCAAAATTTTTAAACCTAAACTTTAAATCAAACATTATATGACTGTTTTGTTGGCTTTTTTTGTTTTTTTAATTAGTAAAATCATATTACAGGTGAATATTTTTCCTGGAAAAATGTAAAAAAAAACTGCTTAGCAATTTATAAGTAATAATCTAGTAATTATCAATTACGGTATTATGTACATACCAGTCAGGACTAGTTATCTGTTTTCAGTCCACAAGTTAAATCCAATTACATGTACTACTAAATTACTTAAAATGTTTATTGCATGCACTTAAGTTGTTGTAATTAACTGTCATTTCTTTACGCTCAGAAAGAAATGGTCTATTTTACAGTTGTTCAAGATACCATGACAATATTTAAAGTAATAAACAAATATTAAATAAAGCTTTTCTTTTTTTTTATTTATAAATTCTCTTTAAATCATTGCTTTCATGGTATAGTAATTTATAGGTCATGGTACATGAACTTAACTAGAATCAATGCCTCCATGAAGAACCATTCATACACATACATTAAGAAACCATGCATTTTTTGCATTACTTTTTTCTTTTTTAATGAATTTCAAATAAGTAGGGTATTTTAATTATGGATATTTACATGTCGTTCTGTTTTTTTTTTTATACCAAAGTCCAAATGTTTTTTTAATGATCATGTTACACAGATGAAACGTGATCAAAAACACCATAAACAATTACAATGAAATTGTACAAATATACCATGATCAAAACCACCAAGAACAACTTGCAAGAAACTCACATGAACTCACCATAATCAAAACTACCACAGAACAACTTACAATGAACTCGTACCAACTTACCTAGATCAAAACAACTGAACGTCTGAAAAAGAACTCACACAAACTTACCAAATTAAAAACCACCATGAACAACCTAAAATGAACTCATACCAACTTACAAAAATCAAACCCAATATGATCAACTTACAATGAACTCACATAAATATACCATGGTCAAAACCACCATGAACAAATTACAATAAACTCACAAATATACCATGCTCAGATTACACTGGACCATGAACAACTTACAGTGAACTCACATAAATGTACCATGATCAAAACCACCATGAACAATTTACATTGAACTCACGCTATGAACTATTACTATGCTCAAAACCACCATTAATGAACTCATATGAACCGACTGTATCATGCTCAAATCCATCATGAACAACATGCTATGAACATACCTGAGCTTACTTGCTTTGTATGCTCTTCCTACACCAGATATATTGGCCACCAGACATAGCTTTTCATATGCTGAAAAATGGTATTACACCTAGAACAGCAACTGTCCACCTCTAGAAGCCTGATTTTACTTGGCAGAAATCACAGATTTTGAAAGAATGATCACTATTAGAGGTATAGATCATATATCAGTAATTACATATATTACAATTTAGGTACACAAAAAAAAGAAGAAAAAATATGTGTACAGTAACTGACTTTATTTAATTCCTACTCAATGACAACTGCACTGGTCAATCTGGGCATGCCAGAAGGCATTTTTGTGTGTGTGTGTGTGTGTGTGTGTGTGTTATATGTATTTTATATATATATATGCACTGGTCAATCTGGGAATGCCAAAAAGCTTATATATATATATATATATATATATATATATATATATACACACACACACACACACACACACACACACACACACACAGTATAGCATGGAAGAATGTACATGGTCATAAACCAAACACAAATATCTATTAACCTACATAAACTAAAAATCACAGTGACCTTCTTCTATTGTAGGTGTGTAGTACTAATATAGATTTCCCCAATTATCAAGATGCATGATGCTAACATAAACATCACTCAATAAATTAACTATAAGCAGAAAATTTTGACAAAGTCACAGAAGCACGAAAGACTGGTTACAGAGACCTCTTTTTGCAATAAAGGTGTATTACTTGTCAAGATGCTGTTGTTGTTGTTGTTGTTGTTGTAGTGTTTAGCGCCATTTTCCAGCACACAATAGGCTATACATGGCAGCCAGTATTAATGGTGGAGGAAGAATTCGGGGAAAACCCCCCAGAAAGAACCACCGACCCACGAGAAGCTACTAGCAAGCTTTCTCACATACCCACTAGTCAAGATGCAATCTCATGCCCATGTTTCACGGCTCTGACAAGGATACTACACCGAAATCTACCTGGAGCATGAAATAAAAGCCAGTAAAAATGGAAATAAAGGTCACTGTGCGCTTGTTTTGTTGTGTGGGTGTAGACTATGAGGCGATTGTCATTAATTTCATGATTGTAGCATAAACAGTGCCAGAAAAATGTATATCAAATAAAAACTTTAAGCAAAGTCATTCATTGAAGTGTAAGCTATGAGCCATAATGTTCTACTGCTAAAACTTGCAACACAAACATTTTACCCCAAGTCAGTAAAGCATGAAATATGTGGCACAGTAACCTTTTTTGTGAATAGGGTGTAGTAATCATCAAGATGCATCCCTTCACTATGTTTCATGATTCCAGGTATAACAGGATGTAAAACAGGTTCCAAACATCTTCAACAATATGCAAAAGTTTCAAACAACAACTATTAATGGAGGCCCTGAGTGGCCAAATGGTCTAAGCACTCAATGTTCTGGATCACTGCCATCTCACCTCAGTCTACGTGGGTTCAAGTCTCAGGCTCGGCTAACGTGGGTACATGAGAAAACTTACCGGTAGCTTCTCATGGGTGGGTGGTGTTTCCCAGGGTTCTCCCTCCACCAGTTATAGATGCTGCCATGTATAGCCTATAGTGTGCTGAAAAATGGCATTAAACCTTACAAAAACAACAATCTACTTTAAACTGCTGCTTAGGACAGAGATAGAACTGATGCAGTGAGACTGTAGACAAATTTATGTCTGGACACTGATCCTGCGGTTACAAATGCTATCCTCTGCTTCAAAACGGCCAGCTGACAAGATTTTAGGCTGAATTGGATAGATAAGGCATGGCAAAATCTTGAAGATGTGCCATACACATTCCAAATACCAGTCTATCATCTGAATACAGCAAACAATCCATAAACACCAGACAGAAATATGCATAACAGTGCACCAGACAGGTGATATAAATTGGTACAGAATTACCACACTGACTCCAGATTGATGCACCAGGCTAATGTCAGGAATGTATTTTTGCAGAACCAGATCAAATACCAGACTGAATTCAGAACTAGCAGACAGTGACCAGACATCATTTTTTGTGTGGCCAGACTGACACCAGACTTACAACTTATTCCAGTATCATTCCGATATTTTCAGAAAATATCAGACTGTCACCAGAATAAGGTACTTTAAGGAGAACACCATCTGAAATTTAATTCAAATTTTTGTCCCCTGGGCTGCAAGGAACAGAACCTAAAAACAGGAAACTAGACCCGATTGTCCCTTCAAATTTAAAAGCGCAATACCTAGCAGGATTATTTGTCAAAATTCAAATATTTTCTGTCACGTATGCACTATTACAGGATCAATATAGCTCAAATCAAAACGAGGGCCGAATCAATGAAGTAGCTCATACAAAAGGTAGCCAGTTGAAATGAATTAAAGGATGTAACCATAAAATCATTATCAAACTGGCTGTGAAGAAATAATTTGAATTATTATTTAACAAAATTCAAGGAGCCCTGAGTGGCAGAGTGGTCTAA
The DNA here is from genome assembly GCA_029339505.1 of Unio delphinus. Taxonomy (NCBI): domain Eukaryota; kingdom Metazoa; phylum Mollusca; class Bivalvia; order Unionida; family Unionidae; genus Unio; species Unio delphinus. Next base: position 3,876,989 of record JAQISU010000226.1, on the reverse strand, counting down.
AAAGCTTTCCGTTCCGGATCACTGCCATCTCACCTCTGTCTGCGTGGGTTCGAGTCTAAGATTCGGCTAATGCAGTTATGTGAGAAAGCTTGCCAGTAGCTTCTCTTAGGTCGGTGGTTCTTTCCAGGGGTTTTCCCGGGTTCTTCCTCCACCAATAATACTGGCCACCATGTATAGCCTATCGTGTGCTGAAGGATGGCATTAAACCCTAAAACAAAAACAACAACAAAATTCAAGGTGTTCTTGTGAGCCACACACATACACACACAGCGATTAACTCCATATACCACATGTGGCCTGTGGGCAGCATGTTAGCGACCAATGCATTAACACCAGTAACACATGCAATAAGGGAAAACACAGATACAATAGTCCCTCAAAGGGGCTGATGCCATTATAACTTTCTGAAATGAATTGCAGAATTTCAAGATAAGAACATTTCTTATTTTTAACTTTGGAGTGTTGATTTAACCATCTCTGATAATCTTGAATGATAAAATATTCAAATCAGCTGCTATGGCAGGCATCCCTCGTCTGGGAAATTAGTGACAAGATTTTAATTATGTCTAATGGCTGGCAGCCAGGCTGGATGTTTGCATTCACCATTTTCATTTAGGACCAACCATGCCAATTAGGTATTGTAAAATGTCTTTTTTATAAAACCCTGTGTTGATATTATCAGCAATACTCACGGTAACTCAGAGAAATAAATAATTCATTTTTATAAAGTTACTTAGTTTACGACCATGGAGTAATAACAAATACTAAATGTATCTACTATAACATACACGCCATTTAAATTTTCTGCATAAAGGTTGCAATTTTCTTTTGAACTAAGATATGTTAGTTATTTTATCTCAAGCTTATTCATTTTTTTCCCCCAAATAATATAATGAACAAAATATGGTACTATTTTGCAACAAATAAGAACAAAAATCCCAGCTAAGAGCCAAAAATATGTTAACAAATTCCCAGGAACTTGCACCAGAAAATTAAATTATTGGTCCCAAGTATAATTCCAGTAAACTGTGGTACGTATTGTGGTATGATAAGAAATATTGCTGTATAAATTATTCTTGGAACCAAGCTCTACAATGTGGCTCTACTTGTAGGCAATATCTACAATGTGGCTCTACATGTAGGCAATATCTACAATGTGGCTCTACATGTAGGCAATATCTACAATGTGGCTCTACATGTAGGCAATATCTACAATGTGGCTCTACATGTAGGCAATATCTACAATGTGGCTCTACATGTAGGCAATATCTACAGTATGGCTCTACATGTAGGCAATATCTACAATGTGGCTCTACATGTAGGCAATATCTACAATGTGGCTTTACATGTAGGCAATACAAACTGCTCTGAAACTTGTAAAAATTTATTGTGTGAACTAGATTTTAGTCAACAATGTGTGATGTTGTCTATAGGTCATGAAAACTCCATTAATAAAATATCATAAAACATCATTAATAAAATTGCCTAAAACCTCTACTGAAAATTGTCATAAAAACTCTAATGAAAAAATGTTATAAAAACTCTACTGAAAAAATGTCAGAGTGGACCATGTTGACTTCATATATTAACAGGATTTGCAATTTTATATTGAAACAAAAGTTTAATTAAGTTGTCAGGTACAATATGTTTCATCATTAAATAAACATCAAAACAAATTTCTCAATTACTTGAACTAAAACCCTGCAAGACAACAAGGTAACAGACCTCAATAGGTTTCCCAAGCATGCTTTTCCCATCATGTATCTTATAAGCACTGGGAAAAAATTTGGCTGGCTTTCAAGGAAGTGTCTTGACACTAAGTCAAATGATGTGGATTTTTTAATGGGATTTTGTGCCTGTGGTGCATTTACTGTCTTTAAATCTGTGCAGTTAGTAGACAATTTTCATAATTCTCTTATAGGCTTCTCTGCAATTCGTATTGCTAAGCCTGTAGTTAAAAGCACTGCTAGACCCAGTAGTAAAAGTGTTGCTAAACCCTGTAGTAAAAGCACTGCTAGACCCTGTAGCAAAAGTGTTGCCAAACCCTGTAGCAAAAGTGTTGCCAAACCCTGTACTAAACGTGTTGCTAGACCCTGTAGTAAAAGTGTTGCCAAACCCTGTAGTAAAAGTGTTGCCAAACCCTGTAGTAAATGTGTTGCCAAACCCCGTAGTAGACATCTTGCTAGACCCTGAGTAGACATCTTGCTAGACCCTGTAATAAAAGTGTTGCCAAACCCTGTAGTAAATGTGTTGCCAAACCCTGTAGTAAACATGTTGCCAAACCCTGTAGTAGACATCTTGCTAGACCCTGTAATAAAAGTGCTGCCAAACCCTGTAGAAAAAGTGTTGCTAAACACTGTAGTAAAAATGTTGCTAGACCCTTTAGTAAAAGTGTTGCTATATCCTATAGTAAAAGTGTTGATAAACCCTGTAGTAAGTGTTGCTAAACCCTGCAGTAAAAGTGTTGCTAAACCCTGCAGTAAAAGTGTTGTTATACCCTGTAGTAAAAGTGTTGCTAAACTCTGTAGTAAAAGTGTTGCTAAACTCTGTAGTAAAAGTGTTGCTATACCATGTAGTAAAAGTGTTGCTAAATCCTGTAGTGTTGCTAAATCTTGTAGTAAAAGTGTTGCTAACCCATGTAGTAAAAGTGCTGCTAAACACTGTAGTAAATATGTTGTGAAACTTTATAGTAACAAAAGTAAAAAATTTGTTTCATAAATGATAAAAATACCATGTCAGGAACTGAAAATGGAAACCAAAATTCCCACTGCAATATTTTCCCTAGATCTGTTGGTAGTTTTTAGTGACACTTTCAGGACTACATTTAGCTCTATCATATATAGAAAATGGAAACTATGTGCCTTTTTCAAGTGCACATCAAAACTGAAAACATGAATTGGCCTTGGTGGAACCAAGGCTTTTGACTTGTTAAATACAAGTCTGACACTCCACCAGCTGAACTACCATGGCTGCCACAACCACCTGATCAAAGTCTACATTATTCATTCTACTTAAGATTTCCATGTGTACTTGGAGACATGATAATCAGCTGATATGAACTGAATTGAATGAGATGTTTCCCTTTAATGTTCCCTGTACAATGTACTCAGATTAGGTAAAGTTAAAGTTTATAATGCATCATTAGTAAATTTGGCATAATTAACCCTCCAATACTGATGCACTGAAGGCAATTGTATTTTTTAAAATTAAAATAAAAACAGTCCAAAAGATCTATCTAAACACAAATATGCATACCGTATTTTCCGGCCTATAGGTCGATGCGGAGTATAAGTCGAATTGACCAATTTTGTAAATTTTCCATCCTTCATCCATATATAAGTCGATTCGGAGTATAAGACGAGGACAGGTCAATAACTTGGCTTTGTATTTTATACTACCGGTAGTAACTTCCGGTTGCATGAATATTGATGGTATCGTCGTATGATATTCCATATTACCTGCAATATCCATTGCAACAAGAGCTATGATCATTCCTTCCAGCTGAAAGTTTAAACCTACGGTAATTTATTTGAGAAACTTTGTCAAATACAATTACGGTACTTTATTCAGAGAACCATGCATTGGTACATACACGTGTCTAATTTATATATACATGTATAATCTATTGCATGAAAAGAGTATCAACACCGTGTACTCACCAGCGAATCTTGTAACATACATTGAATCCATAATACAAATATTTCCATCGAAAATATCCACACACGGATGTAAAATATTAAATAATTTTGTCACAGATCATTATTTGACTGAATTCAATGAAAAGAAAATAACAAAAATTACGTAACGGGTGTACGTAACAAATGATGAAATAGTACTTGTTCGTATATTAAATAATGGAAGTTAAAGTGTATTCTTATAATAACTACATGTACGTCTTAGGATCTTTGTCTCTGAATTCAGTCATTGTAAATTTCAGCACTTTTTCCCACCCAAGCTGCTAGTCAAAGTCCTTTGAACTTGCCGCCCAGCTAGCCCAGCTATTGCGTCATGTTCTTTTGATGTACTCTAATAAATACAGCAGGCAGAACTGGTTGTATTTTAACCTGTACTAAAGCAATGAAAACAATGCCAATGGCTAAATTCATTACATGTATTTAGATCTAGAGAAGGGAGTGGGCATCATTTATTGTTGTACTTAATCCCACTGATATTAAACATGAGTAGCGTAATTGATGCGGATTAATGATAAAGAACAATTGGGTACCGGCAATATGGTAACTAGTATCGGTAGCTAAAGCCAATATCAAGGTCGAAACAATTGCGGCAACTGGCTTTTATTGTTGTTGGAAACCAAATACAAATTTATCAACAACCGGTATAATCAAAGAGAGACACCGAAACGTCAGTTGGTTAAGAATGAATATAGGTGAAGTGTTGACATTACAATTTGCTTTAAACTGAATTGCGAAACTAAAAATCATGGATCACTGATGATCTATTAGTACTGGTAGTCCATCTATATATCTGATTTTAGTGTAGTTTAAACCTACGGTAATTTATTTGAGAAACTTTGTCAAATACAATTAGAAACATATGATTTGGGGGATTCAGTAGAATGCATGATCTACATTATTTTATAAATAATCATAGAACACTCGAGTTACTATGGATTACATCCCTTTGTAGGATCAATTAGATCAATAAAAATGTTATGCCGGTAATTGCTCACGTGTGTCCAACATTATACTGGAAAATCAAAGATTAATGGATCAGTTATTTCATATCTTTTTTTTTTAGGAACAAACAATATGCTTTGAATTAGTACAGTACACTATAGAGTATAGACCGTAAGTGTGCTATGCGGTTGGTGAAGTTTTTACCGGTAATTGTTTTCTTTTATTTTATGTTTGAGAAATAAGAAAAAACACGCAGAATGCAAAATAAATAATGACAAAACTTACAAATATAAATGCAGTCATATTATTTTATGACAATTTATTGACATAGTAATTTAACATGAATTTGTACTTCTATGTGACCTGTTTTCGATTATGCCGATTATAGAGCAATATCAATAGCATACCGGATACTGTAATCCATATATAAGTCGATGCAATTTCAATGACAAAATCCATATATAAGTCAATTCAGAGTATAAGACGAAGACCGAATTTTCAAGTAAAAAAGTCTCGACTTATACGCCGGAAAATACGGTATACTTGAATATACATATTGGCAATTAACACATTAACCCCTGGAGGTTTTTGCCGCTTTTGCTTGAAATGTGAGTAGGAAACACATTTTGGGGATTTTTTTCTGAATACATCCTAATACATCGACTTCCAAGCAATATTCCATTTGACAAATGGCTACTTGTGCTAATGAAAATGTTTTTCATTGGTTAGTTTGCTGGCGCATGAGCAGAAGGTGAAAATTTGGACTCCTTTTCTTTTTTATTTTTGCTTTACGGACCCATAATTTTCATATGGAGAAGACTATTCAAAATGTCCACCTTATCCTACTTTTTGCACAGGTTCACCTGTCTGTATGCAATTCAGACCAGTCTGCCATAGATCTGAGGCCATGACGTCTAAAATCTAGACACAAAATCGGATTCCGACCATGGGCGAATTTTGGGTGAAAAAAAAACGGGTCCAAAAACTTTGGTTTTTCCCTCTGTATTTTGTAGTGCAACATAAAAATTCAAATTTTTTGGTATCATTGTAGAGCTAAATCAGTCTACCTTTCTATAATACCACCCACTTTAGAGTATCATGCGTGATATTGATGCTACAGACCTTGGAAGTAGGCTACTACCTCATGACCCGTAAACTCTTCACTAGGGGTTAATGTGTTAAGTGGAAATTAGATGTGCTCTTTGGTGTAAATATCACACACCCCAACTCAACTGAAACGATTTCCCTATCTTGATCATCCAGCACATTATGTGATGGAAAACTATGTCCACACTGTTCATAACTGTGTGCTGATGAAAACCAGATAAATGTGGTAAACCAGTCTTTTTTAATTAAATATATTTTAATTTAATAAATTTTGCTCTGCATTCTGAAGTAATCCATGTTAGCTGGATGGTTTCAAGATAAATCAGGAAAAAAAATACATTGCCTTAAGTGCTCTTTGACTCATAGAAGCCTATAACAAGCATATCAGCCATACATTTCTTTAGGGGCCCCAAGTGGCCCCGTAGTTTAAAGCACTTTCCTTTACGGATCACTGCCATCTCACCTCTGCTTGTGTGGGTTCGAGTCTAAGATTCGGCTAATGTAGTTATATGAAAAAGCTTGCCAGTAGCTTCTGGGTTAATGGTTCTTTCCAAGGGTTTTCCTTGGTTATACATCCACCAATAATACTGGCCGCCCTTTATAGCCTAACGTGTGCTAAAAAATGGCACTAAACTCTACTACAACAACAACAACATTTCTTTGAATAATAATAATAGTAATAATAATAATAATAATAATAATAATATTATTATTATTATTATTATTATTATTATTATTATTATTATGATTATTATTATTAAAGGATGTCAAAACAATTTTTACATTTGAACAGATATATATTATTCTTGTCTTGTGAGCTGTAGAAATGCTATCATAAGAAGCAGATCCCAGATCTTTTTTATTTTTGTTGGGATCGAGTCTGGTTCTTTGTAAGGTATTTCTTCAAAACAATCTATCCAATGATTGAGGATATACAATGATATATGCAACTACTGATTGGAAAAAAGAAGGACACCAGCTTCTAAAGAAAATAAATGTGAAATTAGACGAGATGCATTATGTGAGTGCATTTCCACGGTTAATGTTTTCCAGTTGACCCAACAGTCTGCTATTAATATCAAAATAAGCATCCTTCAAAGAGTATGACTCTCTAGTGGCCAAAACAAATTTATAGAAATCTTGTGTATGCCTATTTCTTCTTTTCCTTTCAGATTTGTACTGCTGAGTAGCTGAAACCATCTCTGTGATTCTAAGAGGTCCATGTACCAAATTTGGTAGCAAAATGTTTTCTTCAATGTTTATATTCACAAGATACCTGTAAGTGCAGTACAAAAATTGTCAATCATGACCTTTGATCTTGAACCTAGTATAATGGACAGAAGATCACTGAAAATTTTCTCACAATAACAAGATATACCCACATGCTAAGTTTGGTTAAGTCATCCTTTGTGGAAAAACAACTGCAAGTTACTGAACTGGCACTATTTAAGGCATTATTCTTACTTATCCACAAACTATTATCAAAATCCATTCATACATGCTTGTGTGATTATACTCAAAAATCAAATTTAGCTAAAATCCCCCATTTTTACACCTTTTGACCTTAAAATCAATGGAATGGAACTACATACAAAAGCTTGTCCAAGTTCATTTGTAACATATATGTCATCTGAAAATATACCAAGTCTAATCTAAAATGTGAAAGGATGCCACAAAGCCGACTACCCTTTTGTCTACCAGGAGAATCAACATCGGCACATGGAATGTTAGGACCATGTACGAGCCAGGAAAGACGGCGCAGGTAGCAGCCGAGATGAGGAGCAACAACCTGGCCGTGTTAGGCATCAGCGAGACACGGTGGACCCAAGCTGGACAATCACGACTGATGACAGGAGAGCTGTTGCTGTACTCCGGGCATGAAGAGAGCGACGCACCCCACACGCAGGGAGTAGGCTTCATGCTGTCCAAGCAGGCACAGAGGGCACTGATTGGATGGGAGGCGCACGGCCCTAGGATCATCACGGCATCCTTCCGAACTAAGAAGAGGAAGATCAAGATGAACGTCGTACAGTGCTATGCCCCAACGAACGACAGTGAAGAGGAGGACAAAGACCAGTTTTACAGCAGACTGCAGAAGATCCTCGAGACCTATCTGGACAAGGACGTCACCATCCTCATGGGAGATGTCAACGCCAAGATTGGGTCTGACAACACTGGATACGAACCAGTCATGGGCACCCACGCCCTGGGAGAGATGAATGAGAATGGAGAGAGATTTGCAGACCTGTGTGCACTCAACAGCCTGGTCATTGGAGGCAGCATCTTTCCTCACAAGCAGATCCACAAGAATACATGGGTATTGCCAGACAGCGCGACAGAGAACCTTATCGACCACGTTTGCATTAGCAAGAAGTTCAGAAGATCCCTGCAGGACGTTAGAGTGAGAAGAGGAGCAGACGTGGCGTCCGACCATCACCTGGTGGTGGCCAAACTGAAGCTGAAGGTGAAGAGAAACCAGATGGAAGCCTCAGACAGAAGAGTCAAGTACAACGTCAGCCTTCTGAAAGACCCCAAGATAAGACAAGAGTTTGGTCTGACGCTGAAGAACAAGTTTGAAGTGCTTCAGGAACTTTTTCAAGAAGAAGAAGACAGTGTACTCAACAGTTGGCAGATAGTGAAAGAAACACTAAGAGCATCATGCCAAGAAGTAGTGGGGCCAAAGAAACACCAGCAGAAAGAGTGGATCACAGCAGAGACCTTGACCAAGATCGAAGACAGGAAGAGGAAGAAGGCAGTAGTCTACAACAGTAGAACCAGAGCAGCGAAGGCCAAGGCTCAAGAAGCTTATGCAGAAGCCCACAGAGTAGTGAAGAGAAACATCAAGAAGGACAAGAAAGAATACATAGATAAACTGGCAGCTGAGGCGGAGCAGGCAGCGTACAGCGGTAACATGAAACAGCTGTACGACATCACCAGACGACTCTCCGGGAATTTCAGCAAACCAGAAAGACCTGTCAAGGACAAGCAGGGAAATACCATCAGCAGTTTAGACCAGCAGATGAACAGATGGGCAGAGCATTTTGAGGATCTCCTGAACAGGCCAGCATCCGCGAACCCCCCAGACATCGAACCAGCTAACGTGGATCTCCCGATCAATTGCGAGAAACCGACCAGAGACGAGATCAGGAAGGCCATCACCCTGATAAAGAGCGGGAAGGCGGCTGGACCCGACGACATCCCAGCAGAGGCGCTAAAGGCAGACCTGGATGCGTCAGTGGAGATGCTGTACCCACTCTTTGAGAGGATTTGGGAGGAAGAAGACGTACCGGCAGACTGGAAGGAAGGTTACCTGATCAAGCTTCCCAAGAAAGGCGACCTCAGCAACTGTAACAACTACAGGGGCATCACACTCCTATCTGTGCCAGGGAAGGTCTTTAACCGAGTCCTCTTGGAAAGGATGAAGGCAACCGTGGACGCACAGCTGCGAGATGAGCAAGCAGGCTTCTGGCAGAACAGATCCTGCACGGACCAGATTGCGACGCTCCGCATCATAGTCGAACAGTCCCTAGAGTGGAACTCCCCGTTGTACATCAACTTCATCGACTATGAGAAGGCGTTCGACAGCGTGGATCGAGAAACCCTCTGGAAACTCCTTCGGCACAACGGCATCCCAGCCAAGATGGTCAACCTAATCAGGAACTCCTACGGCGGCATGTCCTGCAGAGTTATCCATGGAGGGCAGCTCACAGATAGCTTCCTGGTGCGAACTGGAGTCCGACAAGGATGCTTGTTATCACCGTTTCTCTTCCTCCTCGCCATCGACTGGATTATGAAGACGTCCACCTGCGAGCGCAGGAACGGAATTCTGTGGACTTTGTGGAGCCAGCTAGACGACTTGGATTTTGCCGACGACCTTGCACTCCTTTCACACAGCAAACAGCAGATGCAAGAAAAGACAAACGTTGTGGCAGCCACGTCTTCACAAGTTGGCCTCAACATCCACGAGGACAAGACCAAGATCCTGAAGATCAACTCCACAAGTACCGAACCAGTCACCCTGAATGGAAGTCCCCTGGAAGAAGTGCAGTCCTTCACCTACCTGGGTAGCATCATTGACCAGCAGGGCGGTACAGACGCAGACGTCAAGGCAAGGATCGGCAAAGCAAGAGCCACCTTCATCCAGCTCAAGAATATCTGGACCTCCAAAGAGCTATCCTTGACCACCAAGATCCGACTGTTCAACTCCAACGTGAAGTCAGTCTTACTGTATGGAGCAGAGACCTGGAGGACGACCAAGACCACCATCAGGAAAGTCCAGACCTTCATCAACAGCTGCCTCAGAAGGATTCTCCGGATCCGCTGGCCTGACACCATCAGCAATGCCAATCTTTGGGAAAGGACCTCCCAACTTCCTGCTGAAGAAGAAATCAGGAAGAAGAGATGGGCACACCCTACGAAAACCGCCAACCAGTATCACCAGGCAGGCGCTGAGGTGGAACCCACAAGGCAAGCGGAAGAGAGGCTGTCCAAGAAACACCTGGCGACGCAACCTCCAGGCTGACACCACCAAGATGGGCTACACCTGGAACCAGCTAGAAAAAATGGCCCAGGACAGAGGACTCTGGAGATCTGTAGTTGGCGGCCCATACCCTGATAGGAGTGACGGGCAGTGAATGTGAATGAATGAATGAATCTAAAATGCAAGTGATGATCTCTGACTTGACCCCATGGTCAGTTAAGTATCTGGGTTTTCAGACTTCTTCACAAAATTGTGAAGTGTTTTAGCATAAACCCTGTCAGTGCTAATCTTTCTTTGGAGTAGTGATAAGATATTTGAGATGTGCACTATGGTGCTATATTGGTGGTCATATGAACAGCACAACATTTTATTCTCAAAACATCATCATGTGTGTGTGTGTGTGTGTGATTTGGATTTCTAATATAGCTTCAATCCTTTTTCAGTCATACTGCTATGATGTCTGCAGAGTGGAAGTTTATAGTGATGTCTAGCAATGGGGCATCATGCCACAGACAAGTAGCATCATGTTCCATCCAGTCACATTATCCTGACGCCAGGCTGACCAGTCCTAACACTAAGCTATTAATGCTGAGTGTCTTGCAAGGCAGCTGTTAGTTCCATTTTTATAAGTGTTTGGTATGACCTAATCACGTTTTGAACCTGCTACCTCCGAGGTGGACGCTCTTACCACTTGGGCAACCAAAACCTCATCAAATTTTGCTACAATGTATTTTTCAGCATGGATGACACAGTCAGCAGCCAATATTAAGGCTGATCAACATTGATTAAATATAAGAATATTCATAAAAAGTTACTCCTTATTCATTTTAGTACAAGAATGTATCATGAAAAGTCTTTTAAGTAAAAACCTAATGTCTACATGATCATCATCTTATCCGCCAAAGTAACTGCAGCAAGATTTTCAATATAGCTTCCATGGTGATCATGTACAATGTCGGATTGACAGTAGATTTTAATTAAGGATCTATTAGATATCGTAAAACGCCTTCTAGTTAAAACTTCATATTCATACTACCATCCACTGACAAAAAGTGATAAGAAATTTCAAGATGTATTTGAAATATAATGTCATTGGAACAAGCTTCATTTAGAACCAACTAGATCTCTCAAGATGTCTTTCAGTGAAAACCCCCATGCCAAATGGACCATACATTTAGGACACAAACCCCAAACATGATTTTTTAAAACTGCCACCATGGTGACCATACTGCATATTAGATCAACACTAATGTTGGTTAGGACCCAGAAGACATAATAATAAATCTTCTAGTGAAAACCCCCATGTTAATTTGACTATCCATTCAGAAGCAAGCAATAGAATTTTCAAGAAGGATACTCTAGAAGCAATATTCCATGTCAGATCAACACTATTTTCAACTACACAATATAATACTCCATGTCAGATCAACACTATTTTGAAGACCAACTACACATTATAATACTCCATGTCAGATCAACACTATTTTCAACTACACAATATAATACTCCATGTCAGATCAACACTATTTTGAAGACCAACTACACATTATAATACTCCATGTCAGATCAACACTATTTTCAACTACACATTATAACACTCCATGTCAGATCAACATTTACAATTTTCAACTAGACATTATAATACTCCATGTCAGATCAACACTATTTTGAAGATCAACTACACATTATAATACTCCATGTCAGATCAACACTATTTTCAACTACACATTATAACACTCCATGTCAGATCAACACTATTTTCAACTACACAATATAATACTCCATGTCAGATCAACACTATTTTGAAGACCAACTACACATTATAACACTCCATGTCAGATCAACACTATTTTCAACTACACATTATAACACTCCATGTCAGATCAACATTTACAATTTTCAACTAGACCTTATAATACTCCATGTCAGATCAACACTATTTTGAAGATCAACTACACATTATAATACTCCATGTCAGATCAACACTATTTTCATCTACACATTATAATACTCCATGTCAGATCAACACTATTTTCAACTAGACATTATAATACTCCATGTCAGATCAACACTATTTTGAAGATGAACTACACATTATAATGTTCCATGTCAGATCAACACTATTTTCAACTACACATTATAACACTCCATATCAGATCAACACTATTTTGAACATCAACTACACATTATAATACTCCATGTCAGATCAACACTATTTTGAAGATGAACTACACATTATAATGTTCCATGTCAGATCAACACTATTTTCAACTACACATTATAACACTCCATGTCAGATCAACACTATTTTCAACTACACAATATAATACTCCATGTCAGATCAACACTATTTTGAAGACCAACTACACATTATAATACTCCATGTCAGATCAACACTATTTTCAACTACACATTATAACACTCCATGTCAGATCAACATTTATAATTTTCAACTAGACATTATAATACTCCATGTCAGATCAACACTATTTTGAAGATCAACTACACATTATAATACTCCATGTCAGATCAACACTATTTTCAACTACACATTATAACACTCCATGTCAGATCAACAAAATTTTCAACTACACAATATAATACTCCATGTCAGAACAACTACACATTATAATACTCCATGTCAGATCAACACTATTTTCATCTACACATTATAATACTCCATGTCAGATCAACACTATTTTCAGCTAGACATTATAATACTCCATGTCAGATCAACACTATTTTGAAGATGAACTACACATTATAATGTTCCATGTCAGATCAACACTATTTTCAACTACACATTATAACACTCCATGTCAGATCAACACTATTTTCAACTACACAATATAATACTCCATGTCAGATCAACACTATTTTGAAGACCAACTACACATTATAATACTCCATGTCAGATCAACACTATTTTCAACTACACATTATAACACTCCATGTCAGATCAACATTTATAATTTTCAACTAGACATTATAATACTCCATGTCAGATCAACACTATTTTGAAGATCAACTACACATTATAATACTCCATGTCAGATCAACACTATTTTCAACTACACATTATAACACTCCATGTCAGATCAACACTATTTTCAACTACACAATATAATACTCCATGTCAGATCAACTACACATTATAATACTCCATGTCAGATCAACACTATTTTCATCTACACATTATAATACTCCATGTCAGATCAACACTATTTTCAACTAGACATTATAATACTCCATGTCAGATCAACACTATTTTGAAGATGAACTACACATTATAATGTTCCATGTCAGATCAACACTATTTTCAACTACACATTATAACACTCCATATCAGATCAACACTATTTTGAACATCAACTACACATTATAATACTCCATGTCAGATCAACACTATTTTGAAGATGAACTACACATTATAATGTTCCATGTCAGATCAACACTATTTTCAACTACACATTATAATACTCCATGTCAGATCAACACTATTTTGAAGATCAAATACACATTATAAGTCATTTTGCAGCATCCAGAACTAGCAATCTAATGTGAAAAGCAGCAACAGCAAGCTTATTTGATGTCTGGGGTGGGTAGCATGTTTATTTTGTAAAAACTAGATCTTGGGGTGAATTAGTGCAAAATTTGACAGTGATCTCAGTAATACAGGATGAGTAGCCATAACAAATTTGTGACAATGCATGGATAGACACCAGACCACTGGCCAATAGACACATTCTTTATGCCCCTAACTTGGAGAGTTTACAAAGGAAATACAAAATGATGCTGAGCTGTCCTTCTTCAGTGCTGATTTTTTTTAAAAAATATAAAAAAAAGTCTGTGCAAACTACAGACATTTATTTTGATCATATTTGTGAAACAGAACCTAGATTACAGTATTTATCAAATTACAGCATGCATACAGTTTTGCCATCATATGTCAGTAACTCAAGAGTCTATGCCACTGGTATTCAACCATTACCTGAAAAAGCCACGCAATAGGTACACTGATCATGTTAAGGTGAGTTTCATACATGGGTACCATTGGTATTATGATTGATTGGCTTAATAAATCATCCTATGTAACATAACACAATCATGTTAGTTGTGTAATTAATTCACTCCAAGAACAGTCTCATACAAAAGGTGCCAATCAATCTTAAATGACATCCATTCAAATAAAAAACAACAACCCTCAGCCAACATGAAATGACAATCATGCCTAAATCTGGATTAGTTATTTATAGCGATGCCATCAAAGGGTTGCTCAAAATTTTAAAAACTGCCACATAATAAAACTACCAGTACCTCAAATCATATCTCAAAGTCTTAATGTGCACACAAAGTTGCAATTGTACATTCACATTGCACAGCTATGACAACACATGTAAAAATAACAATAATGAGAATTTTGTATAGTGCCTAATCTTTAGACGCTCTTGTTGTTGTTGTAGTTGTAGGGTTTAACGCCATTTTTCAGCACAAGATAGGCTATACATGGTGGCCAGTATTAATGGTGGAGAAAGAACCCAGGAAAGCCCCAGAAAGAACCACCTACCCATGAGAAGCTACTGGCAAGCTATTGGCTATACATGGCGGCCAGTATTAATGGTGGAGAAAGAACCCAGACAACCCCTGGAAAGAACCACCGACCCACAAGAAGCTACTGGCAAGCTCTCTCACATAACTACATTTGCTGAATCTTAGACTCGAACACACGCAGACTGAGGTGAGATGGCAGTGGTCCGTAATGGACAGTACTTTAGACCACTCGGCCACTCGGGGCCCCTGGAACTTTTTGAAGTTTCTGTAGTAGATATTGAGATGAACCAGCCAGAAATGAGTTACAATAGTCCAGTCATGAAAGTACTAATGAACACACAAACGTTTTAGTGGCATCAACTGAAAGATATTTACGAATAGAGCTGATGCGTCTCAGCTCAATATATGCAGCCTTGCATATGTTCATGACAAGCTGGGTTGGTGCAGTGTGAGAGTACTGTCCAGAGTGAAACATAGTTTTAGTACTGATTGTGTGAATTTAATGTTGGTGTTGCTGATATTTATTGTCTGAGGTAAAGGATGTGAAAGAGAAAGTCTTTGTGCTGTGATCCATGATTTCACATCAGAAATGCACCTCTCTACTCCTTGGATGGTAGCAATTAGTGTTGGGAATCGGTCAGAAATTCATAATCGATAATCGGTTCCCCAAAACCAACTGAGCATCAATTATAATCGGTTATTAAGAGCACATTTTAATTTTTCAAAACAGTTATATCTTTGATCAAGAGTTCAATATGTTTATAAATGTACAGGAGTAATCTCTTTTAATGACACATATACTTTAACCTGACAATAATATTACATTGTGTGTTACTATTGTTCTACAACTTTGTTAAATTAACGCAACTTTTTATGGTTGATCAGTCATATGTAACTGAAATACTGCTACAATCCCCCAAATTGTTTTCGCTCACATGTGATGTGTCCATAATTAAAAGTACAGAAGGACAGGTTTTTCTTGTTTGTCATTGTTAATAATACTACAAAAGATGTTGCAATTTAACTGAAACAGATCAACAATTTAACAACTTGGCCATGTAATAATGACTATATGTTCCTAATTATGAATCATAAGGTTTCATATTTGTAGTTGTGATGGGAATTAATTAATTTCAGGTCAGCTTCAGTGGCTAGGAGTTTTATTAACCTTTGTGCTTTGCATACACCTAAAACATAGTCTCCCTTTACACACAATCGATTATGGAGTTCACAATCGATTATCTTATCATCCAACTGATGATCGATTATAATCGATAATCGGAACAACACTAGGTAGCATCATCTTCAGTTAGGTAGTTAGATTTGAATATTTGGGTGTCATCAGCATACAATTGAGACACTGGATGATTATATATGACACATGAAAGTGGCTGAGTGTATAGAATGAAGAGAACCAAGAATAGAACCTTGATGAACACCACAACATAGATTAACTAGGAAGGAGTGTATTCCATTTGCAGATACAACTTGTGTCCTGTTGACTAAGTATGGTAAGGCTGTATTGCGAATGCCAAATATATGCTGGAGACGGTGAAGTAATATATCATGGACTATTGTGTCAAATGCTGCAGACAAATCAAGGAGGGTGAGGACTGTAACCTTTCCACTATCCAAAGCAGAGAGAATGAAATTAACTACTTTCAGAAGAGTAGTTTCAATTACTATGGCAAGGGCGATATGCAGACTGAACATTGCTAAAAAGACTGTTTGAATTCAGATGAGATACAAGTTGGGTTAGAACTACTTTTCTAAGATTTTTTACATGAATAAGAGATTAGAAATTGGGTAGTAGTTCTTTATATCGTTTTATGGTTGAGCATTGGTTTCTTCATCAGAGGCATTACAATGGCAGTTTTGAAAAATGATGGGAATCCTCCCCCCCCCCCACCCCGATGAGAGAGGTACTAATAACATCAGTTAGTGAAGGCACTATTGGATCTAAGTATATGGACTTACACAGTTAACAAAGGAAAGACAAAATGATGCCTCTTTGGTATGAGAGACTGTTCACACACATATATGCACTTAATAGACATGAACACACAAATGTATTCACTTAACAAAGATATGATGAGATACAAGGACACATATATGTATTCATTTAACACAGACATAACACACAAATGCATATACTTAATTTAATGATTCATTAAAGTAAAGAAAATCCATCAAGGAGTTTAACAAGCATGCTGAGGAATGAACTGTTAGTTTTATTAATTCATGCCAAGTATGATGAAAATCGATCAACGAGTTTTAAAAATGTAAATGAATGAAACAATTGTAACCAAATCTTTTATGTGGTTTTTCTCCAAGACCTTGATTCTCTGGTACATTTTGCTTTTGTTTTTGTTGATTTTAATTTTTTTTTAATTATTAACTATATCACGCCAAGAAAATCGGACTAGGTACCATTCCAAATGACACAAAGAGGAAGTCGCCCTGGAAGAGTATTGAACCTGCATCTATAGGAAAAAAGTCCAAAACTCTTACCAGCTGAGCAGCTGTAGCTCATGGATTAAAGTAAAAAGAGATGAGTAAACACATCATATATGAATTGTCTGTACATCATAATGATTCATACCAGATACATGTATAATTGGAATCTATCTTTGGCTTTAGAAAAAAAGCAAATAAAAACTTGAACAACAACCATAAATAACTGTTAATGACAGCTGTGGAAAAATGAGTTCTATGATTTACTTCCCACTAACACGATCTCTACAAAATTACAAGGGCCACACAAATATAAAGATTGAGAGATAAACGGAAAACCAGATGGATAATGCCATGACATAATCAGTCCAACTTCCAAAGAAATGCATACAAAATTTCACAACCCTTAGCCTTTTCAATGTGGCAGATGTAATAATCTTGCACAGGAAGAGTAGCTATCAGAAATGCATTTCTAAGGACCTGGTAAAAAAAAGTCATTTACAGTGCACTCAGTTATTTCATAACTATTCCTCCCTCACTTGCCTCCTACTTGGCATGCTTTGAAGATAATGTTTTAAAAATGCGTACTTAGAGAAGGTACCAAGGCATCCAAACATATACACTTAGATTTCAAGTTTGCCAGACTGCATTGCTGGAATAACCAGGTCAAAGTTTCACTCATGTAGTTTTATGGGTACACTTGCACACTGAGTGATTGTACAGACTGGTATGTTATTGTTTATCAATTATTTTTCTCAGGTCTGATGTTGCCTCCAGGAACTACAAATCTTATATAGTCAGTAATTCGCTACATATATTCTTTCAATGATCAATCACAATGAAGATCTACAAAACAACTCAAGAAGCTATTAGAACTACATTATACCACCTAAAGAAAAGACCCAAGTGGGCCCAGATTGCTCACCTTTTTTTTTTACATCTGCCTAATAGCCAAATACAAGAGGAACTGGCATACAAAAAAAACATCCATGACAGTAGCATGCTGTTCTTTCTAAATTTCTTTGAGTTCCCTACTGTATAGATAATACAGTTAACTGTTTTAAGGTTTTCTTTTTCCTGCATATTCATCCCTTTGTGATCGAACATTAGTATAATTTCTCCAATACTGAAATTATGTTGAGTGTTATTTTTTTTATTGCATATTTTTCTTAATGGCAGCCATATTTAATGGTGGATCAGTAACATTTTGATTTTATTTTTAAAAACATCATTTGGCAGATCAGAATCAATTTTATTTTTTGTTTAATTAAGAATCTTCAAGTCAGTATGTTTCATGTCAAATTTTCAAAAGGTTTTTAAAAAAACATTTTCATTAAAGATTTGTTAAAGGTTTTACTACTAATGGTGGCTGTATCTGAAACAAATTTGCATTACTTGCATAAAAGTTTTAAAAGTTCTTGATGCCAGAATACCGTATAGCAAATTTAGTAAAAGTCTTTAAATCAGTTTTTTGAAAAGTTGTATTTTCAAGTACTTTTTAAAAAAAATGTGCAATATAAATGACAGTAGATTGTTACCTGTTATATAAAGTTGAAAGTCCTTTCTGCCGAATACTTTTTGGCAATATTGGTTCAATACTGATAACCAGTTTTTTGTAAAAGTAAATTCCAAGTTTCTTATATTACTACAAATGGCAACCATATTTGAAGGAATATCCTCGCCAAATCTACAAACCTTACAGGCAAAGATGTTTCCTGCCATGTTTGGCGGACATTGCTTCAGTGGTTTTTGAAAAACTGAAATGGAAAACTTTGGCACAATGGATGCATTATGTGACAGCAGGTCGGGATCTATGTTGTTTGCAGCTGGATCCAGCGTTTAAGTGGAAATATAACGAATCATGCCAACACTACATGAATCAGTGCTGCACAAAGAATCCTATGTCCAGGGGATATTGTGTAACTTACCTTCTATATTTGGGGTATATTCAACATTTAAGATGAACAAAGGAAAATAATAGAAAAAAATTGTGAAGTGTCAAGTTTTGAATAAGCATTGAACCTTAAAGCTGAATGCATTGGACAATAAGATTTTATCATATCAAGACTGGGGGAGTCTTTGTGAAGGGTCACTTTGACCTTTTGTTCTTAATCTTTCCATGTATGTGTTAAAACTAAAGGGGCCAATGTTCGGACTCAATGAAATTGACCAGATATCTGAGCATGGTTTTGAGAAAGAGACAGCTGAAATTATGATAAGTGTCAAATGCTAATTCTTCAAAGGGAAGAGTTATAAAATGTAATTCAGACTGACAAAAGAAATGTTTGTCTTAGGATATTTTTTTAAAAAAACAACTGCTTATGATTGGCCAGAGTGATATTAAGGCATACAACTTGGAAGTAATGTGAATTTAATGTGACAACCATGATCAAAATTCTTTAGTCCAAAATTTTCTGAAAGAAATTTGGCTCTGAGGAAGCCTAGAAAAAGAATATTGCTTTCCTCGTTAAATAAGAAAGGGACCAATTGTCCATCTTGGAAGAAAGACAGGGTTCAGTGCTGGATGCACAAGTTCTGAAGTTAACAGCATTAAGGTACACAATTTTAATTTGATGTAATATTCAAATTTTTTTATTGTTGTTTAATGAAAACGTGTTTGATATGACTAGGTTCCATATTATGTATCGTTTATTCAATTTCATGGAAATGTCCTGATGCTAGAGTCGGTATGCAATTTATCTTTTAATTTTACAATTATTTTATTGGTAGAATTGATTGCATGCAATTCAAATGTTCATATGTGTAAGATTTCGTAGGATCTTATGAAATAAATATGAAATAATTTCCTTTGTCTGTTAGGACGATACTGATTATTGTGATTTAACAATAATTACCTATTACTTTTTCTATTGTACTGTTTAAGTAATCTTGTAGGTTGAGGATCTGAGAATTTTAATCAAACATGTCTGCGGCATCATGCCCCAATGCTAGACATCATATAAACTGCCATACTGCAGACATTATAGCAATATGAGTGAATATTTATAAAGCTACATTAAAAGTCCATATCGATAGATTATGTCTCACCATACTTATGCAGGTTAGACAAAATTTGTTTGGGATTAATAGAGTTTTGGATAGTACATTTGGTATGTAACTTTTCAACAACCAGTACTGGTGGCATTTTGATGAAAACTCAAGCAGACATGTACAAACGTTAGATGGTATGCTGTATAGTTGCATTATCTCTGTTGCCAAGGTTATTGGAGGGTCAAAATGTCACAATAAGAACATTATTGAGACCGTCTTCCATATGTGAATTAAACACATAACTAGCGAAAGTAATTTGACAATATATGTACTGCATTTAGGCATACATTATGTCCAGATGTGTCATATTCCACATTCAAGTCCTTAATTCACCAAACCAGAAAATATGTCCATTTGACATCCATGCCTCTAAAATATTATACATCGGGACATTTCTGAGTCAAACAGGGGCCATAACTCTACATATTTTACCCTGCAAAATGGTTAAAATATAAACTTAGCCAAGGTCTTTGTAATGTAAAGCCTTGTACCAAAATTACTTTTAATTCTTAAAGTTCTTCAAAAGTTTACCAGAAATAGGAAGTCAATTTTCTAAAACCAACAAACATTTTGCAAATTTTATTTACATAGAGTTCTTAAAAAGTTCCTGAGCATAAAATGTAGTGCAAAGCTTTAAGTCACGCTGGGCCTTAACTCTGTAAAATTCTGCCACAAAACTGTAAAACTTCAACTTTACACAATCTTGCTACTGTAAAGCCTCCAAAAAACCAAGCACAAAGTTAAAATTAAAAAAAGGAACCACAATTTTTAAACTTTTGCTGGAAAACACAGAAAGTCAAACTTGACCTATATCTTAAAATTTAAAACATAATAGAGTACCAAACTTTGTTTCAATCCATATAGTCCGCAAAAAGCTACTAAGAAGAAACTGAAAAACAATATTCAAAGTAAAACAAGGGCCATAACTCCACAAATGTTTTGCAAACAACAATAAAAATCAAAATATGAATAGGGTCCCCCAAAAAATAAAGCTTCAAACTAAATTTGACTTTAATCCATTAAGTCTTTGACTTTGATCCATTCTTTGAAAAGTAACTAAGCAGAAATAACAGACAAAATTTTAAATCACGCAGGGGACATAATTCTTACTACAAAATAGTGAAATCAAGCTTAAGCTACTTCTTCTGAGAGGAAAAAGGACTCAAATTTTCATACAAGCCTTGAATGAATACACTACATGCATGGCAATAAATAACAAAAGTTCATTCAAATCCACTAATCAGTCTTAAAGATCTTGCCAATTATTTTCAACCATTTACAACAAGGTGATGGATCCAGCTGCAATATCGCTTAACCGAAACTGTTGCTTTTGTACTGATAAACCATCTTACTGTTCTTGCAATAAAGTTTATTTCAGATCTATTGAAATCAAATACCACAGCAAACGATGATAAACTAGATAGAAAATAATGAAAACAAAGTCACATTATAGAGATACAAAAGGAACTAGATTAATAATTATGGCATTTGAACAGCCTACCACTTTTCACTCTGGCAAGAAAACTATGAATGGCTATGTAAATTCAAAATTTAATTGAGATCCTCCAAGATACTGCCAAGACATCTACTTTCTTTAGTACGGAATCATTCATATGCAAAACTGACTTATTAGAGTGCTAAAAAGCAAACTCAGGGTAAATACAGACGTTTCAACACTATATATTCAATACAACTTGCTTATCACAAAAGGTTTTACTTTACATGTAAACCTCATAACCAAATTGCACTTCAATCATTGCAGTCCTTCAAAAGCTATTGATCAAAAGACACAGTTATTGCTATATCTGACTCTTGCCCTCCTGGAAAGATGTAAAGATCTGTCTATTTGGGACCCATAATCTCCACCACCCACTTCGTGAATAAAAGCTGTGTATAGCTGTATAATGTCCACCTTTGTGGGATCACCTGGAGTTTTCGTCATAAGTGGAGGATGCCAGAGAGACAAGATTTTGAGGCCTTCCAAGATAACTTGGATCACACAATTTTTTTCAGAAAGAGGTTGACAGACATTGACAAAAAAGATGTTTGGCACCCATGGGTGGGTTGCCAGCAGGCAGGCAAAATTCAAGTCACTGATAGAAGGCTGGAGGCATGGAGTAAGAGAAATGTTTTCTATCCATCCTCCCAGCCTGCCAGCAAGAAGATGGGATATATAACCTACCATTCAGCTGGCCAAAATTGCTGTCATCATTGGGAACTGTCTCTGTTGTATCCCTGCTTTTCCCTTCTCTGAAATGATCCTTGTGCTAGTTGTCCAGTAATGGAAGCTTGCACTGAATGATGGAGAGGCAAATCTTGTGCCACCTGTTTTCTTCTGTCCTTAATTCAAAACCCAAACAGAACGAAGGGTGCACAGGGCCACTGCATGGTGGGGGTTTTAGAGAAAAATAGTTCAGGAGTACATCTTTCTCTTCCAAGTCCATGTTGCATGAGCCCATCAGAGCATAATCATGGTGTGACCAGAAGCCCAATACACAACCTTGGTGTTATGGCTCACCAAATCTGACCTTCTCAATTAAGCAAAAGATCAACAAGGACACTAAGCTAAGTAGATATGGCTGATAAAATGTTTCTCGCAAGTTCGGATGTCACACTGAAGACTTGCACATCCACCACATGCCAAATACTGAAATAGTGCATGTCTTTAATAATCAAGATTTTACATCTCTACATCAAACTATACAAAGAAATAAATACAGGGCTCTCCCTCATTATAATTCAGTAGTTGTGGGTCGGACCATGATTTGGACCAAACTACAAGATATTTAGAGTAGTATAATATATCAGTATAGCAGGAATGGTCAAAAGAATTTGATAACAGCAATCTGAAACAAAAGTAATGGTAAAACATAAAGCTTCGTGTTATTTTTAACCCAAATTGTTCTACATTTTTACATCTAAAAAGAGAAAGAGAAATAGAGATAAAACAAGAAAACATCACAAAGCATGGTGTAGCAAGAGGGGCCAAGAAACAACAGGGGCTAGATCCCTCATATGTCTCCTCTGCAAATGTGGGTATGTGAGAAGATTTGCAAGTAGCAACCTTTGGGTCAGTGGTTCTTCTAGGGGTCTTCCCTGGCCATCATGTACAGCTATCATGTACTGACAAATGGCTGAAAAACTGGCCAAAAACTATCTAGATCAACAAATACCATTTTCAAGGCAAATGGCGGAAACAAATAACAATTATAAAAAGGTAAACATAATATTATTTAGACATTGATGTTTTATTGAAACCAAAATTGAAGAATATAACACTCTTATTTTCTAATGAAAAGATGAAAACTGTACACTTTGGTTATTTACAATTCGGCAACTATTTTTATGTATATAAAGAAAGGGAGAGGAAGGGTAACCAGCCGTCATTGACTAAAATTATACAGTCCTGGTGTAACACAGTCTCTTGTCTGTGACCTTGGAAAATTCAAGACTACCAAAATCTCAAGATAAATATATGGCCATGCAGCACTTTAACCTTCAATGTTCCAGACTGTATTTCCTCTAATTTCTCCTACATAAAATATTATTTCATTTCAGGCATACAAATAATTTCAGATGAACAAATAATTTCAGATGTAAAATTAATCATTATCTTCATTAAAATGCACAAAAGATAAAAAGAACAAGTTTGTACCAAAAAACTACATAAAAAACATAGTGTTTGATTGATGGCATAATAAAAAAATTATAAAACAGTACACACAAGTGGTATAAACACAATTTACAAAACAGTTGCAAATCAAGCCAAGAGAAAAAGAAAACTTGCATCAACAAAACAAAAGATTCAAGAGAAAACTCTGACAATTACATATCCAAATGACTAACTGAATCTGCAGGGAGCAGTTATACATAATGTCCAAAAAATGAGAAACAGTTAGAAAAAAAACAAAGTTTAACTAGATAACTGCTGTTGTCAGAATATCAACAATTTGTAACAATAATTAAAGCTGGGATGTTTGTGTAATTATGTACAGTAAACCCCAGATTTAATTAAGCATATATCGTGTTCCTGAGAAACCTAATTAATGTCAAAACTACGCAGCTTAATCCATCCATCAATGAGAAGCCCAATCTTCATCCCCGTCAAACAATTAAAAAAGGGACTCCTGCTTGGGAACCCATTCACATAAAAGACAACACACACAGTGTTACACACACACACACACACACACACACACACACTAACTATAACCTGACTGTGTGAACCTTGTTACAACCAACCAAGGTGGTTAGCTGAAGAAAAAAATGAATATAGGTAAGAAAATATGCCATCATTTGTTGCGTCCATAAGCATAAACGTTTAAACTGTTCCTGTCACTTTGGAAAATGCAACAATCCATCAGATTCCATTGCTTTTATTTCAGATTGTTGCAGACTTCCTTTGATGAAAGGTACATTGTTTTCATTGAAGATTGTAATTGATTTTCGTTGATGAAATGTGCATGAGTTTTTGAAGTCACTGCTAAAGGACCACTTTGGGGGCCCCAGAGTGACCGAGTGGTCTAAAGCGCTCTCCGTTACGGATCACTGCCATCTCACCTCTGTCTGCCTGGGTTCGAGTCTCAGATTCGGCTAACGTTGGTATGTGAGAAAGCTTGCCAGTAGCTTCTCGTGGGTCGGTGGTTCTTTCCGGGATTTTATGGGTTCTTCCTCCACCATTAATACTGGCCGCCATGTATAGCCTATCTTGTGTTGAAAAATGGCATTAAACAGTACATCAACAACAACAACAACAATTTTGGAGGACAAAACAAATGCCTGATTCTTAATGTGATGGCGATAAGAAAAAAAAACTGTTATACATTGTGACTGAATATTTTTTCATTTACTTAGTATTTACTGGTATACAGAATGTTTTGTTATTTCAAGGTGATCAGTTTTCCTTGAAGTTTCTGCAAAACAATTTTTGGGAAGTAAAATTTAAAAAAAATAAGGAAATAGAATTTATTTGGTCGATTGTAGCAGTTACTATTCCTGCCTTCACAGGCTTGTTGATTGTTTGGTTATCCCTGTAGCATGATGCTGCCTTAAAAGCAAACATCAGAATTATTTTTTAAAATTCTACTGACGATGAATACACAGTTGTTCTGTTCTGACAGAAATTACTAAAGAAAATGTGAGTGTTCTGAAGGATTTAATCCTCTGAGTGAAAAGAAGATGAATTTTACTTACCATCCACTTACAAAGGATAATCTAAATCAATATATTAAATATACCATCACCAGATTGTATATTTTGTCACCAATATGAAGGAAAAAAAAATCACAATTAGTGACACTAATAAAGCCCCGCATGATCCCTGAATAAATGTTTACATGCTATTTTTCATACTTTTAAGAAGAACATGCTATGTGTTGTGTATAAGAAAAATAAATGTACATGAAATTTTAGGAGCCATGCCACACTCATTTTATGTTAGAATTCACACTATCTCTTCCCCAAAATGATAATAAACTTTTAACAGTTTTTTTGTATCTTTAAGTGAGAAAATATTTTCACCTGTGAATATTAAAAGTCAGAAGCCACACAATGATCATATTAATAAAAGTATGCACTATGGAGGTGTGTGTGTGTGTCTCTATGTGTGTGTGTGTGAGTGTGCATGTGTGTATGTTTGTGTGTGTTTGTGTGTATGCATGTGGAAACAAAGTCTTAAACCACACATACACACATAACAGTGAAACTTTCGGATTCTTATGAACCTTTGCTCAACATGTACTATCCTACTGATACAAGGATCAACAGCCTTGTAAAACAGTCTGTTCTAGCTGAAAACTGCTGTTCTGGCTACCAGACAGACGGCAATTTTGAAATACAATTCATAATAAAGCACACAAACATTACCCAAACAGGGACCTCAAATGTTCATAAAATCATCATTAATGGTGATATTAACATTATCAGATCACGTACATGTTGAATGTCAACACAATAAACTAAGAAGTATTTAATCTATTATGACTGTATCAATCAATCAAATTAGAAATCTTGGTATTGTACTTTGGATCTGTGTCAATAAAAATGTTTGAATAACCATTAACTACACAACAGACTGGTCCTTTGATTATTCAAATGTTGATCAAGTAATGAGTTATCAGAAAGCACACCAGTCTAATCTTTCCTGGCATCATGAAGCTGATGGGATATTTTATAAGCTTTTAGGTGACTGAGAGTATTACAAACACACAAAATGGTAATAGAACAAGTAATTTGAAATCAAATATTTAGTCAATGTGCAGAGATCAAATAAGGTACAATAAATTTGCAGAACTCTATCGATTCTAAAGAAATATGGATCACGCTTTGTACTGAACTAGTGCCTAAGTTGGTTGTGAACCTTAGAAAAAACATATTGACAGCAAAAAAAGTACCCTGAGAAGAATTTTAAAAAAAATAATTAAGAATCCAGTTGATTGCAATTTCCAACATAATGGCCTCTTTTTTTTCTCAATAAGACTAACTCCATTCTGTGTATAAAGTTATTCCATGGAGTACAACACAAACTGGCAGCCATTTCGGAGAGTATCATTGCAAGGGCCATACCAGCAGATGGTGAGACCAAGATGTCATAGAGTGCACATCTTTAATACCCTTGCTTATTTAGTCATCCTTTGATGTACACCACGTGTATGTGTGTATCAATCTAATATATATATATATATATATATATATATATATATATATATATATATATATATATATATATATATATATATATATATATATATATATATATATATATATATATATATTCATGACGGAATATTGACTGGTGGGTGCAGGCAAGGCAATGGGTGCCATTTACCTGTGGACCTAGGTTTAAATCTCCATCAAGTATGAATTAAAAATTCTCTAACCTGTATGATAACATTATTTGTATTCAATATTAATTCTGCCTACTATTATCTAACATTCTCCTATAGAATCCAGAGTTAGCACTTTTGGTTCTGTCTGGTGTATATTTATAATTTGCTATAAATAATCTTATTTAGCTTGATTCTTTCATAGGAATCCAGAATGACTGTGTAGATAAATTAGAATTAATTGCTAAGTCATCCTGCAAGTGTGTCTGCTACACACAAGTGCATATAACACCAATGGTAGCATTATTTATGGTGATATGTACTCAGACATAATGGAATATGAACTGGTGTATGCAGAATAAGGTGAGTGCAGTTTACTCACTGACCAAGGTTTGAATCTCCATAGAATACGAATTAAAAATTTCTCTTAACATGGGCGATAGTATTATTATCTGTAATATATATATATATATATATATATATATATATATATATATATATATATATATATATATATATATATATATATATATATATTACAGATAATAATACTATCACACAATTTAAGACAAATTTTAATTCATATTCTATGGATATTCAAACCCAGGTTCATGAGTATATATACATATATAGCTAGGGGTGCAGAAATCCGTTGTCCAATTTAGAAATGTGATTTTACTTGCAACTTTTGAATGCTTAATTATCTGAAGACAAATAAATTGTGGCCTGCAACTGGAAAGGTTAGTAGCTCTTTTTTTGTCTGAGCATTGTTTACAAGAGTGTCATTTATTCTTAACAACAAGTACCATATGAGTGAATAATATATTATAAAGTGTATACTGAAATTTATCAATTAGTAATGAAACCAGCCACAGCGTCTATAAATGCAACCAATGGATGCAGAGAGTACCAGTTAAGGCAATACCTTTTGATGATTACACCGGAATGAATTATTTGGCCGGAGTATAGGGCTTCAAACCATTATGGGCAACTACAATTAATTTTCCTGGGAATGTGTTTGACTTGACTTGGATATGGAATACGATAAAAAAAGAAAATGAGAGTTCAAGATTCTTGTTGGCTGGAGTTTCCTTGGCTCATGGCCATAATGAAGATTAAAAAAAAATCACATCTTGTTACATATGCAAGTAATAAATTGCAGACAAAATCAGTGGATTGTTTGTATGACAGATTATATCAAGGAAAGACACTGTTAAGACACCCAAAAAGTGTGAAAGCACATATCATGTTGGTTTTAAAAAATGGTCCAAGTACAAGGCATCACAAATCAAGCAGCTGAGTACTCATCGCAACAAACAACCACTAAACAGTCTGTCTGAGCCAGTGCCAGTTGATGCATACTTTTTGCAGGATGTCTTTGATAAATATGAGGACATTATGTTCAGACCAATAGTGAAGCTAGCCATAGTTTTTCATCATTTTTCTCTTCATCATTAAGTGTGGACTGAAGTGTTTGTGACCATTTAACTTTATTCAGAGTAAATTTTTGCCTTATTTTTATTGTCAGTATACTGACTCCAGGAAGATAGAAACAAAATACAACAAATTATTTAAAGGGTTTTGTGTAAACTTAATTGTTTCATCATGTCTACAGCCTAAGTATACCTTTTACAGAACAAATATGACAAATTGAAATATCTGGTATATTTTACATGTCACAGATCCATACTGCATGGATTTAAATAGTGCAGCTTAATAAAAGTAACCATTTTAACCATCCTATCTTCCACTATACTTTTAAGCTAGGAAAATATGGACAAAAGAGTCCTTGATACGATTGAGTTTCAATTTACTTGTCCATGGACTAACTTAAACATTTCTGCAACCATTCATGAAGATGCCACCTGAAAACTGACTCTGCTTTATTTCGCCAATCTGATTCAGGTTAGACAAAAATGTTTAAATGTACTTGTGATAAAAAAAAAACTTCACATGAAGAATGTTAAGAAGACTGAATTTGAAGTTGGTTTAATTTTGAATGGCTAAATTTGCTATTTTTGATCACATGTTGTGCAAATTAAGATGTCTTGCATTGAATTGGTATTATTATTATTATTATTTGAAATATAATAGTATAAGTCCCAAAAGTCATGTAGGCAATCAACACTATTTCAGTAATAGCTGTCATTTTTTAGAATTTGATACTACATACCTTTAAGTCACAAGTATTCACTTCATTTGGATTCTGATATATCCATATTCTTTTGGAAGGTCATTTATAATTAAAATGCCCTAAGAGGTGCATGCGGCAAAAAATCAACATTAAAGTACATAGACATTTTTGGATGAAATGAACCTAATGGTGTGATCCAGTACAATCTGGATTGAATTTTGTGCACCATGATGTCACAATGAAAGCAACGCATATTAATAAACATATTTCATATTATCCATAATTCTGATGATTCCACTCAACACGCTCTTATTTTGACCATGTTTAGTACATGGCCACCATTGTAAACGTCCATAGCGATAGATAATTTTCATCTAGAAATTTCTTGGTTACAGTTAAGGTGCAAAGCATTCAATAATCAGAACTGAATTCTAAGCCTTTGATCAGAGAAAATTAGTGTTATATTTTAAAAGAACAATTTATATTTAATATTTAAATGGGTAAATGTAAATACATTACCCATGTGACTATTGCAAGAGTAAAAAACCTTTAAACTTAATATTACACCTGATTTTCTGTAGAATGCAACAACTGGTGCAAAAATGTGAATGTCGAAATGTTTAACATAGCAAGTAATGAACGTTGATAATCTCTGCGTGGATGACACTCTTAAAATAATATCACCAAGATCATGTTTATGGCTCACAATTCATAGACATTGAGATAAAAATGCATCCAGCGCATTACCTCACAAAAAGACCCTCCGCTATACCACACATCGTTTCATAGGGCAGTCAATGGCATGGATTCCATTTTTATAATGTAATATTAAATTATATGCATAATGCACTTTATTACAATGTGATCTTACTAAAAGACAGTAGTACACTCCATGACTCGCATGTACATAATTAACAGGCATGGTAAATGGAAATTACAAATTAGTATTTGTAGTGTTGTTGTGGATTTGATCAGAAAGAAATTTTTTACTCTCTAAATGTTTCATTGCTGGCATATTTACCATCTATACTCACTAACAAATCAAGTCGAACCTGGTACAAGATGTACTGTTAAGATATTTTGCACCTGATATTACTGCCCAGTCTTTGTATACTGGTACAAAGTTAGCAAAGGATGTCTGATAATATTAAACAGGACATGTGTCAAGAATCAGAATGCAAATTACACAGGGGAATTAATTTGCACATTATAATATCAGCTGACATGAGTAATTACTTTATATTAATGTAAACAAACTCCAAATCACTGATATGATCTGACTCACCAGTGTCCCAATGATATCAATCTGTCATACCGACTCACCAGTGTCCCAATGATAGCAATCTGTCATACTGACTCACCAGTGTCCCAATGATAGCAATCTGTCATATTGACTCACCAGTGTCCCAATCATAGCAATCTGTCATACTAACTCACCAGTGTCCCAATGATAGCAGTCTGTCATACTAACTCACCAGTGACCCCAATGATAGCAATCTGTCATATCACTGAGCTGCATAACAATTTATAAACTTATTTGTATTAGACAAGGCAAAATTATAACTCTTTAATAAAGAATATCATATAAATGAAAATTGAATTCACACATCAACATGTTGCTAATTAGATGTACATGTATTTAAAATAAATCTATTTGCTATATAAAAACTTCACTTATTGGATGCATATAAAAAAAGTCAATTTGCTATACAAAAACTTCACAGATTGTATTATTTAAAATTAAGCCATTTGCTATACAAAAATTTCATTCATTAGATGTATTTAAATTAAATTCATTTGCTATATGAAAACTAATTGATTGTTATTTAAAGTAAATCCATTTGCTATACAAAAACTTCACTGATTGGATGCATTTTTTAAAAATCCATTAGCTATATGAAAACTTCAATGATTGGAAATCCATTTGCAATACAAACACTTAATTGATTGTATTTATTTAAAATATATCGATTTGCTATATAAAAACTTCACTGATTGTATTTAAAATAAATCCATTTGATATACAAAAATTCACTGATTGTATGTATTTAAAATAAATCCATTTGCTATACAAAAGCTGCATTGATTGGATGTGTTTAAAATAAATTCATTTGCTAATCTAAAACTTCAATGATTTGATCTATTTCAAATAAATCTATTTGTTATACGAAAACTTCACTGATTGGATGTATTTAAAATGAATCCATTTGCTATATGAAAACTTCACAGATTGGACGTATTTAAAATAAAGTATGTATTTAAAACAAATCCATTTGCTATACAAAAACTTCACTGAGTGGATGTATTTAAAACAAATCCATTTGCTATACAAAAACATACATGCCAACCCCTGACGAGGAAAAAGTGTAATCCAAGTGGTCAAAAAGAGGAATCCAAGCAGGAAAAGAGTAATCCACATATAACATACTACAATTACAATTAACAATTATTTATTTGCTTTTCTCGTCTTTTATCATTCATTAATGGTTCAAGTGTTCATATGTAGCACTTTTAGCTTTAGAAAGCAACAGATTGTCATGTTGCATTTCAAAACATTTTGTACCAGCTGAGGCCATGAATGTTTTGCATACCAGTAGAGCACTCAGTACCGGGTTACTTAGCCTGGACCTGAATTCAGTTTTATTTTTGTTAACAACACTGAGCAATCTCTCACAGTCAGCATTAGAATGGTAAAGAACCAATATTCCTTTCATAATCTGACAAAGAAGAGGAAATTTATTTCTTCCAGTGATAGAGTCTTTTAGCTGGGAAATAAGGTGCCATTGCACATCAACTCTATCTGCATTAAGTATATTGTCAGGTAGAATCCCATCTTGATACTTCAGGAATTCTTCTTCCAGATGATCCAAGTTAGACAAGGGTGGCAATAGAAAGGGATATCTCTTGACAAAGAATCTAACACTTTTGAAGCTTTCTGACTGTCTCTCATTTACATAAGCAACTGAAGCATTTAAAAGCAGTTCATCTCCATATGAGAATTTATGGATCATGTAATCACAGGCTGTAGCATAATAATCTCTAACATTATCATAGAACATCTTCACAGGAAGAGTAGAATTGTGTTCTATGAATTCTCTTGCTTCTGCACCAATAGCTAGATCTTCATTATCTTTCTGGTTTGCATGGTCATGAAAGTCAATATCAGTTAAAAGTTAGGCTAATGTGATGATTTCTGGCTTAATAAACCTTATCAGCAAATCTGACAACTGGTTTTACAGAATCTTGTGCATTATATGAATGCATGGTTCTTCTTTCTGCAAGAAAACATTTGCTGCATCAAACAATGGAATGGCACTCTTCATAAACAAGCAGTACAGTTTTGTAACTGGATCATTAAGCTTTTTGTAAACCATCTCACATTTAGAGTCTTCAAAGCAGTGAACAGATTCTTTTTCTTTCTGTGCCATCTTAGTATCCACTTTGCTAGTTTTGCCCTTGGAAGTATGAGAAGATCCAGTATGCTTTTTAACAGATTTATACTCTGAAGAACCTAGCTGAGAGGCCTCTCAAATAAAAATTCCATGGATTTAAATTTCTTTCTTTCTGCTACACCAATCTCTTTATTGTTAGCATGTCTGTCTATACTTTCATCTCTTGTTCTCTTCTGACTTGCAATAACAGATTCTGCTTTTGTACCACTCTTCTTCACTTTTCCACCACGTTTTCTCTGTGCAGATTCATTATCAGTTTGAAAGAATGCTTGTAGTGCATCCCAAAGCTCAGATAAACGACTAACACATTTGCCAAGGGATAACCATCTTGTACACACATGCTTTATAACTTTATAGTCTTCAAGATCAAACTGATCTTGTAACAACTTTAGAGCCTGTTTCCTTTTACTACTTTTCTCCAAATAATAGTAGATATCTATTAATAAATGGCCAATATCTACTTCTAATTTATCAGCAGCCTTACCAGCAGCAAGGTGCATCAAATGACAGGGGCAACCTGTTATGAACACTGATGGAGACATTTTCAAAATATAGGATGCAACTCCTTTATGAATTCCAGTCATCACTGATGCATTATCAGCTGCAAACCCCATACAGTTCTGCCAACTTATGTCATGTTTCTTCAAAACATTGTCAAGCAAATCAAAAATGTTTTGTCCAGTGGAATCTACTGTTAATTCTGGTAAAGAAAGAAGAACACTAATGACTTTGCCTTTTTCACTGTCAAAGTATCTAACACATGCTGGGTACAACTTTTTATCA
Source organism: Unio delphinus (assembly GCA_029339505.1). NCBI lineage: Eukaryota > Metazoa > Mollusca > Bivalvia > Unionida > Unionidae > Unio > Unio delphinus. The sequence goes on along the minus strand of JAQISU010000226.1, from coordinate 3,843,516 downwards.
TCATAATCACAACTCCCGTGGCGTCTGTGGCAATACTAAACGGCCCAATTTTCATTGCTTCTGCAATTTTAAGTGAAGTATCTTCTGCTAGGCACCGAACAATGTGAGATGATTTTGTTCTTGCACAAGCGTATTTTTCCGCAATTTTCGAATCGGGAAACATCCGCTTGAACAAGAGACCAACGTGGTCTGCTACCGCTAAGGGTAGTCCGTGTTCTATTAAAAACTCGGTAAATAACACCTCAGCATTTATAGTATTCAAGTCTGCACTTGAGCTCTGCTGTAAATAAGTTACCTTAGTATTAGAGTTCGTAAGGCGAGCTAATTCGATGTGTTTCCTTGTTTTCAAGTGTTTCTCCACATCAAATTTACCACCATGACCAATGCTAAAATCGTTTCCGCACAGTGTGCAATGAGCATAATGCTGTCCTAGAATGGAACGCTGTATTATCCCATTCATATATTCATCTTTGAATCTTTGGAGGACTCGTTGTTTTGCTTTTTTTTGATCCATCTCATGATCTGCGAAATTCTTGGGGAAAAAAAGTGCTCTAACATAAACAAAGACTAGAATCCATCTTAACATCTGAAGCCATTTAGCGCCAACGATTAGACGTCACGTGATGATGCCCTCGTCGTGTTTGGAGGATTTATTACATTTTGCTTTGTTTATTATTGACTTTTTCTAACCCATCTGTGAAATTATTTAAGAGATATTTTTTGCACTCATAAACGCAATGAGAATTTTTTAATACGTTTTAGCGCAAAAAAACTTTTAGACTGGTTCTGCACTATACAAAATTAGAACAAAGAGTATATGCATAATGATTTAAACAAAATAGAAACCAGTCTGTTCTCTCCTCACTAAGCCGCTATAAATAGAATATGAGGTCGAAAGTTTGAAAGTATCTTAGTAACATGATAGTTGCTATAAATAGAACATGAATATTAGGAAAGTCCACGGACAAGTATACTCGTATATCGTAGTTATGTAGAAACGGGGTATTTTTTAATTAAAAATAAAACAGTATGTAAAAAATAAAGTAATGCTAATAAAAACGAAAATTTTTTTTTTTTTTTTGCAAGATGGATATATCGAAAAAGCGTAATCTATAAACGTTAACGCGTAACGCGGAATTTAGTGGGAAAAAGCGTAATGATTACGCCAAAAGCGTAATGGTTGGCATGTATGCAAAAACTTCACTGAGTGGATGTATTTAAAACAAATCCATCTGCTATACAAAAACTTCACTGAGTGGATGTATTTAAAACAAATCCATTTGCTATACAAAAACTTCACTGAGTGAATGCATTTAAAATAAATACATTTGCTATATAAAAACTTCACTGAGTTGATGTATTTAAAATGACTCTGCTATACAAACACTTCACTGATTAGGTGTAATTAAAAAAATCCATTAGCTATATAAAAAAACCTTGACTGATGCCACTGCATCTTGCTGCTGTGAATCCTACAATTGTGTGTCCTAGAATAGACCTGACATAGACATGAGTCCTAGAATAGACCTGACATAGACATGTCTTCATAATAGACCTGACATGGACATGTGTTCTAGAATAGACCTGACATCAACATGTCCTAGAATAGACATGACATCAACATGTGTCCTAGAAAAGACCTGACACAGACATGTGTCCTAGAAAAGACCTGAAATTGACATGTGTCCTAGAATAGACCTGACACAGACATGTGTCCTAGAAAAGATGACATAGACCTGTGTTCTTTACAATGTATGTATGTGAAATCAACAGGTTTATACACTGCATCCTTTATAAACAGCTGTCCTTCAGAAAATGTCCACCAAAAAAGATTACACAGCAGACTGCAAAATCTCTTCCCTCTATTTTTCTTACATTTTCATATTTATCATACTCATATATGCTGTACCCTGGCTGCCAAAAGGAAAGTCACAAATGTAGACTGTAGTATGAACAGAATATACACAAACCAGCACTCTGAATTCCTACAACATAGACACAAACCTGCACTCTGCCAACAGCAAAGACACAAACCTACTATGTCCACTACTGCAGACATAAACCTGGTTCCCAACTGCCAAAGCATAGACATAAATCTACAACCCCTTCCCCACAATTGCCAACAGCAATGACACAAACCTACTATGTCCACTTTTGTAAAATCAATTCCCATTATTCATTATGATGTAACGTTTTACCAAAGTATATTTTAGCGCTATGAATGCTGGGAGAATACAGACATAAAATGGCATGGTTGAGACCGGTGTAAATAATGATGAATACATCCTACATTTTAATAAACTCAGAAACAGTTCTGTAAATGATCCCCCCAATCTGCTTACATATTATGATACCGATCTGGGTCTATGCTGTTTAGTTAGGCACACATTCTGCATGGGTATATATGGCAAATATAATACACATGGGTAACCACAGTTAATAAAAAGACATGGGAAACTACAATAAATACAAATACACATGGGTAACTATAGTAAATACACTACATATGGGTAACTACAGTAAATATAATTCACAAGGGGTAACTACAGTAAATACATTTTGAAATACTAATCACAACAATACAGATAGTAAATGACATCAAATCAGTATCCCAGCATCATAACTGACTTTAATAATAATGTAGCCAATAAATTTTCATGTGGAGTCAATGGTACTGTTTTCCTTTTGAAATCATTACTGGCCATTAATTTTCATAATTCACAGGGGTTTGTCCAGCATGCATGTGTGGAAATGATATCAAATGACAGGAAAATCTATTTAATAATTTCTCATCACTAACATAAAAACTAACATTACCATGCCATTTTCTTAATTAATCAATATACTAAGCAAAGATGAAGCTGTCGTCCACTTTGATGGAGTGTTACACATGCCCATTTCCATTCCAATTCCAACTCCCTATCACATGTTTCATTTCTGTTCAGTAATGAAATCATAATTTGTCACCATTTTTGGAAAATGTTTGACCTGTTATGTCCTGAAGACTAATTGCCCTTGTAAATTGAACCAATTCTCCAATCTGCAGTGTGTTTATGGGGGCATGCATGTGTCTTATGGACACTGTTCAATTGAGTTATCTCAGCACTAACACATTAGCAGAATGACAGTGTGTCTAATAAGCAAATTGTTGAATGTGTTATTTGATATCAATAATAGTACTGTTTTGATGAAAGTTCTCTTTTTGGAACATGCTAAAACAAGGCTTAATGCCTGGACACTTAACAGGTAACTTAATAAAGGAGTTGGCTACAAAAGCAGACATGATGTAATTTAGGGAATTAACCAAATTAACCAAATTAAGGTCCATTGGACAAACATTGATGTACAATATTCATCAATTTAGCAGCACTACCTCTATGTAACATTGGGACAAACCAGAATATATCAGAATATATCTGACACACTGAAATGAATATTCACGTTACTTCTATTTATTATTATTATTTTTATTCATTATCTTAATCCTGTTAAAGTACCAACTATTAATTGAAATATGCATTTCCAGATGATTTTAGCCATGATGTTTTGCTGCTGTTGTTGTGAGGATTGAATGCAACATTTTTCAGCAAAGAAATGGCTGGCTATACATAGCAACCAGTATAACTGGTTGAGGAAGAACCCTGGAAAGCCCTGGTAAGAATGACTGACCCACAGCAAGTTACTGGCAAGCTTTCTCACATATCCACCTTGAGCCCAAGACTTGAACACACAGAGGTGAGGTGACAGTGATCTGGAATGGTGAGTGCTTTAGACCACTCAGCCACTCATGGCCTGGATTTTAAACATGAAAAATGATTGACTGAAAAATCAATAATAATTACATGCTCATGTTTACACAGGTGATCTGTGTTGAAAACAGGATTGCAATAATCCCTGAACTGGAAAAATGAAAATAGGGGTTGCATTAACACCTGTACTGGACAACTGAAAAAAAGGGATTGCATTAATACCTGTACTGGACAAATGAAAAAAAGGTGACATGTATCAAGGCATAATCCCCCTCATCCAACTTTTTACAAAATGAAGTATAATGTTCCATAGTGTAACAATTTCCTTCTGATTTGGGCTTCATGTGTGTGGAATTTCACTCAATTCTTCCAGCTTCATGTTTGAATTTTTAAGAGATTGGTTAATTGCAATTAAAAGTCATTAAGATAAAATAAAATACATGAAAATACTACATTTATGTTCTTTACATTTTCCACTGAACATTTTTTAAAAAAAGATGCACAATCTGAATACAAATATATCCAATAGCAAAAATGAGGGGATTGGGTGAAGTCATCTACTTCAGAAAAGGTGAAGTCAACTCCACTTCTTATTCACATTAGGGAAAAATGACAGACAATTAGGTAAATAGTTTGCCTTAATCCAATACCTGACCCAATTGTGGACCCTAAGTAAAAAGGGTCTGTTATTCACACAAGTGACAGAACAAACAAATCTGTCGAAGATAAATTGGGAGATCTGAAAAGTTTGGTCATGAGATTTAACTTTAAATATTGGATTATTTTCAATGAGAATGGCAAATTTGTCACTGTGGCACATGTCTTTGACATTTTATCCCAACGCAGACCAACAAGCCTGGGTCACTATGTCAGTAGATTTGTCAGTTTTTGTCATCTTCTTTGTGCTATTTCTGATTCGGGGAACATTATTTTGATAATATCTGAAAACTAATCTGCCACCATAATGAAAGATTATGTTTTGGCTAAAAAGTTGGCAAACAATGTCTCAGTATATATATATATATATATATATATATATATATATATATATATATATATCTTGATGCAGATTCTGCAAATATATATTTCAGTGATACTGTATTTGCTGGCACATTTAACATGCTTTAATATGCTGCCATGTAATGTCATTCTTTCAATAGAAGCATATTTTAAAATCAGTTTTACCAGAACAGCTGAATACTCATGCATGTCCTTTGAACTTGATTCCAACTATGAAATTCCATTTCCATCCATCACTGAATTTTGTGTCCTATTTTGGTTTGTTAGACTGTGTAATTTTAGCACGTTTGGACATCTCAACAAACTTGATAAAGCTGATGCCAAACCAATCCATTCTTATGCCTTTTGAGCTCTCTAGTAGTGAAACTATAATCCATTAACATCCTTAACCCTTTTGGAATTACTTTTGATCACAGGTAGTACAATCCATGAGAACAAACTTCAAACACTGAAGCCAACTGACCTTCCTGACATAATCAAAAGGAAGTTAACTCTGTTGTGCTGCTTGAAATTAGCAAATAAATCACCTTTATCCTGCTTAAGCCAAATCAGTCACATGATCACAATACATTACTGGAAATATACCACAAGGGATGTACCATGTGGAAAAAAATGGCAAAATAAAAATGTTTAAATAATTTTGTGCACATGGGAGATTTCAGTGAATGGCAGAAGGGACATAAGACACATATGATCTCAGTCCTGTCTGGGAGGTTCACATGGACATTTATAAAATTTACAACAGTAACACATGGCATAAGCAGTACCACCATCAAATAAAACAGGACTGAAAATATACATTATGCAGCACATGTTAAAAATTAATTCAAAATAAATGTGTTTATTATTAAGCAGTGTCAACTGCCTTAAAAATAAGCTCTGGTAAAAAAGCGCTGGGATGGACATTTAGAGGGTCTCTAAAGACAAATGATATAATTTAAACGAAGCCTGTGGTATTTAAAGCTAGAATCTTGTTATTATGAAATGCCGTGAAGATAAAATTCATGCTAGCTTTCCATATTCAAAATGACATCAAAAGGAACATTCAAGCTAGGTCATTAAATCCTGATTCTTTCCTTGATTATTTTCACATACAAGGGGCTTTGATTTCCACACCACAATGCTCATGTCTACAGAATCATTACAATGTTGAGACAAAACAAGATGAAAAATAGACACTGTCTTGTACATGATCATGGTGACTGTTGAAATTATGATCTGAATAAGCATTTGAAAAATGGAAATAAATTAAATGCTGTAAATATCTGTCAAGACTTCATCTAAATTTAATGCCATGAAGGACACTGAATGTATGAAGGATTTTGATATGACTAGGAACATCAATATCATAAGAATTTAGATGTACAAAAAGGTCAAAGGTTTTGTAGTAATTTCAGTTTAATGTACCTCTTACTGATAACAGAAAATATCTTTTATACACATTGAGAGAAATTATAATAATAAATATTCATAAATGGTTTGCAATAAATAAGTACACAACAGATTTTCTATCAATATCATTTTAACTTCTGCAATTTTGTTGCTGCTCAAATACTCAATATACTTTTATAACAATGTTGTTACTTATACACTTTATACAAGTTTTATAACAATGTCGTTACTTATACACTTTATACAAGTTTTATAACAATGTTGTTGCTTATACACTTTATACAAGTTTTATAACAATGTTGTTACTTATACACTTTATACAAGTTTTATAACAATGCTGTTGCTTATACACTTTATACAAGTTTTATAACAATGTTGTTACTTATACACTTTATACAAGTTTTATAACAATGCTGTTGCTTATACACTTTATACAAGTTTTATAACAATGTTGTTGCTTATACATTTTATACAAGTTTTATAACAATGTTGTTGCTTATACTGTACACTTTATACAAGTTTTTTAAAACAATGTTGTTACTTATACACTTTAGACTTTGTATAATAATGTTGCTTATACAATTTATAAACTTTTCATAATTATGTTGTTGCTTACATACTGTATAGACATTTTATAACAATGTTGTTGCTTATATACTTTATTGACTTTTTATAACAATGTTGTGTCTTATATTTCTTATAGAAACTTTATAAGAATGTTGTTGCTTATACACTTTATTGACTTTTATAACAATGTTGTTGCTTATACAATTTATAGACTTTTTATAACAATGTTGTCTTATACTTCTTATAGAAATTTTATAACAATGTTGTTGCTTATACACTTTATAGACTTTTCATAATAATGGTGTTGCTTATATACCATAGTTGTTGTTGTTGTAGCATTTAATACTATTTTTCAGCACACAATAGGCTATACATGTAGGCGTGTATTATTGGTGGATGAAACCTCGGAAAGAACCACCAACCCACGTGAAGCTACTGGCAAGCTTTCTCACATAACTACATTAGCCGAATCTTAGACTCAAACCCACGCATACAGAGGTGAGATGGCAGTGATCCGTAATGGAAAGCGCTTTAGACCATTTCGCCACTTGGGGCACCCTGCTTATATACAGTATAGACCTTTTTTTATAACAATGTTGTTGCTTATACACTTTATTGACTTTTTATAACAATGTTGTTATTTATACTTTAAAAACTTTTCATCATAATGTTGTTGATTATACACTTTCTAGACCTTTTATAACAATGTTGTTGCTTAGATACTGTATAGACTTTTTATAACAATGTTGTTATTTCTATACTTTCTAGACCCTTTACAACAATGTTGTTGCTTATACACTTTATTGACTTTTTATAACAATGCTGTTGCTTAAATACCTTATTTCTCAAATATGTTGATCTTCTGATTTGACACTTCAACTCCACTAAATATCCGATTTTTAAAAAAAAAAAAAAAAAATGTCCATATATGACAAATTTTAGTACATAAATACATAGGTAACTACTAGAGTTGCACATTGTTACTGATATACATGTTTACTGTAGCACTATTTTCTGGTAGTATTTATGACACTTCTTCACTGTACTGGTTCTTGAGTAGTTTCCAGTCAGCAAGGAATATACAGAAATTAAAATGAATTTACCAGTAATAATGTTAACAATCTGTTTTCATTCTTTATGACAACTTTGTTTTTAAAATTATCCTTTTCAAAACAAATACAAAACAGTGTTATCTGTCACAAATTAATTTAGAATATTACAAATAAAATTATATTTACAAACCATTAATCTCATGCCTGATACATGTCATGTATGCCAAAATGGGAACCAAATGGGATGTTCTGAAAGATATTCTGGCTAAATCCAATGGATTAGGAACAAAAAAGGTTCTTTTTAATCTTTTTTTATTTACTAGTCATGTTAATGTGTTATGAATGTGTATTCCTCTGTAAGACCTTGCATCACTGTAAGACTTTGGTGACAGCAGTTGTTTTATCTATTTTGAATTTAAGGCAATTTCTCTAGTCCACAATAATTTCTCATGGAGTCTGTGTGTCTTATGTTTAATTGCTCTTTCTGACAAATATCATTCCTGATGCTGGGATCAATGTTTTCCTGCCTATTGGAACAAAAGCAAGTAAACTATATGCTTTTTGTTAACAAGCTCTCTATTCTCTATTGTCATCACAATGTCTTTTACAGTAAGTCGGCTATAGCATATAAACTGATTCATCCCGTCTTAGTGTTTAGATGACAACTTGTACATCAATTAGCAAATACAAATCAACTTCATCTACTATAAAGTACCAACCATGCAAGTGTGAGAGAGGCTGTGATTTTCTCTTGAGCCAATATATATTGTATTATGTTTTATCTCAAAACAAGTTTTTTTTTTCTTCACATATTAATAAGGATATAAAGCGGTGTCTTTTTGCTATAAATCAGAGCAAGATGGCTTTTTCCCAGCTATTTGAGAGACAGATTTTTTAAAATAAAAAAATACAAGCCTCAGCCCCAGAAAAAAACATATCATGGTACATGTCATGATATGTTCAGAAATACCAGTGTACCACAGTACAAATTTTATCTATGACACCCAACTCTAGGAACTACTGTGTATGAAAAAGTAAAGGCTACCACATATTACATGAATTATGTGAATTAATAAATCTCCCTATTTTCCTGATATCTTTTCCTTTTTTTTAGTCTGCTGAGTTGACAAAATACTAGCAAATATAATCATTGAGATGCTTGCTGCCAAAAAAGCTACGCAAATGAAATTCACTTTCAGCAACATAAGATAATAATGCTTGATTATTGGCACAAGCGAAAAGATATCAGCAGTTCTATTTACGGCAAATGTATTAGAGATATGTCTACTAAGATTATTTTTCAGAAAGACCCGAGAATTCAATAACTGTCAACAGGAAACTAAAATATTGGATTTTTATTTACCTGTACCACAGTACCATTGTTGAAAAGACATTATGTTTATAAATGATTTGATTACTGATGGAAAATTATCAAACCAATTTTCCTATGTATCTGAATATTGTACTCCTACATACAACTCATTTTTCTCCACATGACACATTCATAATCAACTACAAAAATATAATCAATATTACTTTCATTAGGAGCAGAAATATTAGACCTTGATTATCTAAACAATGTCCAGATTTTCAGGTTTACATATTTTGACTGAAACAGCATTCCAATCAATAACAAACATTTATTTTCTATTTGATGTATTTGATAGTGCCAGCTATGAAGGAAAAACTCAGGGCAATAGCAGTAATGTGTGCACTGCAAAGAGTTCTGCTCTGTAATCCCTGCTTGGCCGGACCTAAATAAAAGAACTCTAATGGAAATCCAACTCCATTGATGGTTCATCAGGGGCCATAACTCGTAAATAATGACATGGTATGCTTGAAATCCCACTCATTCATTGTATCATCGATATAAAAAGTGCAAAAAAAAAAAATTGACTGCAATACAATATTACTCAGTAAAATTAAGCTGCTGGAAGTAAAGTTAGAAGAATGGGCAATTAAGGCCCATAACTCCTATAGATAATGTGGAACACTTGAAATTGAACTCATTCATGGACTCATTACTGTAGTATAACTGCATCCAAATTATTGCTGAAATGCAACAAAGCTTTTTTATAATGTTATCTTGTGAAAACTGAAAAGTCAGCAGATTAGGCAATCAGGTGCCAGAAAAAATGTGAAATGCTTAAAACTGAATTTGTTCAGGTCTCATCACTATAAATATGAAATACAACAAAGCCTAACAATATTATGCTAAGGAAGCCAGTGTCAGAAGTACAGTAATCAGTTGTTACAACCCCTGTACACATCATAACTGTATCAGAATATGTTAAATGTTTCCTCAGCTTCAGTTGTAGTACAGATGTAATGCTTACTGCAAAAGGGCATTAATTTCATCAAAATTGGACAGGAAAAGACCAATTTTTAAAAGGCATATTTAAATGTATTGGGCAATTAATCTACCATTTTTTGCATCCAATTAGATGCATGGATTGCAGAGTAATTCTGCTTACAAGCAATATCCCATGCAAAAATCGGAAGTAATTGTCAAGAGCCATAACTCTATCCAAAATGGACCTGACAAAACAAAACAAAAAAAATGCACATCCAGGTTTATTGAAACAATGTACACATCTAATATGCTGGATATTTGATAGGTTAAAATGGTAGCAAGGGTCTCTTGTTGTGACAAAATATTGTAATAAATCTATTAAAATGGGAAAAGAAAAGATACAACCTATAAAAGTTATATCTACAAGTAATAAGTAACTCACCTACCAAAAATTGCATCCAGTTTCAGGAATGTATAAATAGTTTGATTCCAAGATGTGTGAATGAATGGCTAGACAGAAAAAATGAGGGATGGATTGCTACAGAACTCCAGAAATACATCTCAAAGCAGGACCCTAAAAATCTATATCAATCCTTTAGAATGAGAAGAAAAACATTAAACAACAAAAACGATATTTATTTTACTCTCCACTGTAAGAATTCTCACTATGATGGATTTTCAAGTTTAGTCAGTCTTTTAAATCCCCAAAGTTAATGTGTTTATTATCAGAAATGTCTCATTATATCAAGCAAAGAGTATGTTTCTTAACTGCAGCTCAATAAATTAAAGGTATTAATATAATCTTGTGCTAAAATTAAAAATACAAAAACAGTATAATTAGATCCAGTAATTGTGTTTGTGAATCTGAGATTTTTCTGCAGCTGATAATTATCATGAAGTTAAAGGGAGGTAACTCCAAACATTTTAATCTTAGATAAAACAAATAATTCTACCAGCATCTATGAGAGAGAGAGAAAGAGAGAGAGAGAGAGAGAGAGAGAGAGAGAGAGAGAGAGAGAGAGAGAGAGAGAGAGAGAGAGAGAGAGAGAGAGAGAGAGAGAGAGAGAGAGAGAGAGACAAATAATTCTACCAGCACATATGAGAGAGAGAGAGAGATACACAAATAATTCTACCAGCACCTATGAGAGAGAGAGAGAGAGAGAGAGAGATAAACAAATAATTCTACCAGCACCTATGAGAGAGAGAGAGAGAGATAAAACAAATAATTCTACCAGCACCTATCAGAGAGAGAGAGAGAGAGATAAACAAATAATTCTACCGGAACCTATGAGAAAGAAAGAGAAAGAGACAAGAGAGAGAGATGGAAAGAGATAAAACAAATAATTCTACCAGCATCTATGAGAGAGAGAGAGAGAGAGAGACAGAGAGAGAGATGGAAAGAGAGATAAAACAAATAATTCTACCAGCAACTATCAGAGAGAGAGAGAGATAAAACAAATAATTCTACCAGCACCTATCAGAGAGAGAGATAAACAAATAATTCTACCAGAACCTATCAGAGAGAGAGAGAGAGAAAGAGAAAGACAGAGAGAGAGAGAGAGAGAGAGAGAGAGAGAGAGAGAGAAAGAGAGAGAGAGAGAGAGAGAGATGGAAAGAGAGATAAAACAAATAATTCTACCAGCACCTATGAGAGAGAGAGAGAGAGAGAGACAGAGAGAGAGAGATGGAAAGAGAGATAAAACAAATAATTCTACCAGCACCTATGAGAAAGAGAGATGGAAAGAGAGATAAAACAAATAATTCTACCAGCACCTATGAGGGAGAGAAAGAGCGAGAGAAAAAACAAATAATTATACCACCACCTATGAGAGAGAGAGAGAGAGAGAGAGAGAGAGAGAGAGAGAGAGAGAGAGAGAGATGGAAAGAGATATAAAACAAATAATTCTACCAGCACCTATGAGAAAGAGAGAGAGAGAGAGAGAAAACAAACTAGCAAGTACCCGGCATGCGTTGCAATGTTTGTGTTTTAATAGACTATTTGACTGGTTTCTAGAATGCATCTCAGATTATTTAGTGGTATTTATCGAGCCCACAATAAGTGGTTACCTTACCGAAGGTGTTTTAGGTATCGCTACCGATTATGAATTTCATACAGCTGTTGATTTACGTCATCATAGTTTCAGCCAATCCAGACCGTGTTCGATCATGTGACGTATCTATGGCGCCTACAGTTCACACCGAACACACGCAATTTTAGGTATCACTACAGATTATGAATTTCATACAACTGTTGATACTCACCAAAGTTTTATCGCAATCGGATGAACGGTATAGGAACGCATACGACACAAACAAAGAAACAAACATACATTTTTTCATACTGTCAAATAGCCTATTCTGTTTATTGAAGTGCTTTTGGATACACAATATATTTTGTTTTTCTGTCTGGTGCGTATATGAATAAATCAGAAGGTTTTCCAACGCGTGAGCATGCCACATACAGCTGTCCATGTGAAAATCATGGATTTTCCAAATTTAGTCCACACACTTGTAGCGATTGTCCCTGTGCTTTGTTTATGGTAATTGCAACTGCGAGTTGCACCGGAAACTGCAAACATTTGAATTCGAATGGCATATCTGTTGGAATCATAGGGATGCGTGGCAAGAATACATCTTCTCCTTTAAATTTTCCATTTAAAATTATAGCTTCGATGATATTGTTCATTAACTTTTTCACTGAAAGCCTGGTACCATTGCAAAGTCGTGGTGGATTTATGTTTCGGAGAAGAATGATAGGTACGCCAATTTTCAATGTTAAAACGTGCAGTGACATGCCTGGCAAATCAATTGAATTTAAGAATTCAGTTGGATAATTGACAACTTCATCTTGATTCATTACAGTATCTATGGACTTATACGTTGTCGCTTCATCTGGTATTTGTTTTTGAATGCTGAAGTTGATGGCATTAACATCGTTGTTTTTGGCTGCTAATATAGCACGTTCACTGAGCCACTGATGATTTTTGTAATCCTGTGCGATATTTGGGAAAACTTTGTGAATCAATTCGTCTGTGGTTCCTGTAATTTTACAGAAGCTTGCTGGCAACGTGATACATTGTGTAGATTCATCAATTTCCATTTTCCCATTCCCAATATCCAACAATTGTTTTGCGAAATGTTCAGCGGATGTATCGTATTGTAGTTCTACACGCATATTGGTCTTCAAAGTCAATATCTGCATGTGTCGCCATAAAACTGATGATTTGAGACATGCATTTAATTCATCATCAGTTGTTGAACGTGGTATAACTGGTAGAGTTTGTCGAAAATCACCAGACAATAAAATAAGTGCGCCACCGAAGAGCTGTTCATTTCCTCTCAAATCTTTTAGTGTACAGTGAAGCGCTTCCAAAGCCTTTTTGTGCGCCATAGTACATTCGTCCCATATAATGAGTTGACATGATTGGAGTACTTTACCCATTCCAGAATTTTTGTTGATATTGCATGTTAGTGTGCCAAAATAAGTGAAATGAGAAAAGTTTTTCCTGTGCCTCCGGGCGCATGTAGGAAATACAATCCACCACTTTGGCTTGTAATTGCATGCATAATTCTATCATATGCTATGCGTTGTTCTGGAACCAATTTCGGAAGATTTGTTTGAACAAATGTACCCAATTCGTCGACATCAAAGTGTGTTTCTCGTTGCAAATCACGATCGAAAAGGTCGTTTGCAGATCGTTTCGGAGCAGCCATTCCCAATTGTACCAATGCTTTGTTAGCGATTGCCATACATATCTCCTCAATCGAAACCAATGCCTCATTATACACGTTTGGTGTGAATTGAAGGTCCGGATTTTGATTTGTTGCACGCAAACGATGTAAGATGTCTTCACTCATGTAGTCTTTGTATTTTTCCCAAAGATCTTTTGGATTGGATGGGAAACACGTCAATATGATTGCAAATAACATGCGTATTTGCTGTGGCTGAGCAGTATTTGATGCATCAGCGAGTGAAGTGTCCCAATGTGCATCGTTTTCCAAAAGATTTAATTCTTGGCAAGCTTCACGATAAGTGGCACATACTTGACTGTTTACTGTTCTCAGTTCTTGGAAGGATGTCGGTCCACGTACGTTAATTAACAGTAATTGCAAGTAAAAGCACTCTGCATTGTTTGGGTGAACAGTGTATAGACGGCCTAATGTGTTGGTCAAATATAAATTGGGATGTACTTCAACTGCTTGACCTTTTTTGCAACGTTGAAACTTTTTCACTGATGCATTCCATGTGTAGTATGTTGGCACTTCAGAGTAAAGTAGCGTCTTTGCAAACATATCATTCCCGCACAATGAGAAAAATGCAGTTAACGTTGTTGGCGGTGGTGACATTGCTCTTGCATGTGCATTTTCTGCTGTGAAGTATACGCGCTGTCCATTTTCAAGGTGCACTGCCAAATGAACAACTGTTGGATGTCATTCATGGATTGGAAATGAGAAAATGCGCCATACTGCTTCATTGCTACTAATGTAGCGTCCCATTTGATATTGGTAGATTTCATCGATGGATGCATTTGCATTTCCCACTCCAAAAACTGCCATATCGCTTCCTTTGTTAACATATTTACAAATATACTTGATAGATTTCACCGAATAGCAATACTCGACATTGATGTGTGCTTTGTACGTTTTCGAAAGTAACGGTGAATACGGCACAACCCAACGATTATCGACTTCAACATCATTGTTTCGTACTTTTAAAGTTATGGATTTGCCACCATCTTCAGTTGATCGCCGACGATAGAGTGGATATCCGTCATTACCAGTGATAGTCTCGGCAAGTAAGTGTCTTGGGTATCGTTTCGTGCATTTCCCATCAGACATGCATGGTGAATTGTTGTTGAGTATGCCACATGGACCATGAATCATGTTTTTGGTGACAACTTCAAATAAGTCTTTATCAATATCGACATCTGGTATTTCTGCTGAGATGACTGGATCAATTTGATCTGCTGTGACTTTTTGGATGAACCATATCAAAATGTGTGCATGTGGCAAACCTCTTTTTTGCAATTCAATGGAATACATCCAACAGCGTGTCTGTCCAAAAACATGATGCTTGACAATGAAATCTATTAAAGATTTCAATTTTTGTTTGAACACACGCGCGGAAATATGACGATCCGATGATGATTGTCCAGGTAACATAAGTTCTTGTATTTCATCCCACGTCGGATTGCATGTGAAGGTAATAAACAAATCTGGACGGCCATATGCGCGAAAATATGTCATTGCATCTTGTGCGTATTCATGCATGTGCCGTGGACTCCCTGTAAATGTGGCCGGTAGTATGACCATTTTTCCGAATTTATTGAGATTCACATTGCCATCATTAACAACTGCATCACGTAAATGAATGTACTCTTCGGAACGCAACATGGTTTGATTTAATCGAAAGTAGAGGAGTCGTTCGGTTTCGATTTTCGCATACATATCGACAATGTATTGATGGAACAATTGTCGACATTTCAAGATATGATTTTCAGCGTTTTCATGAATCATCAATCAATATGAATAGTATTTCATGGCACTGACTTTCTTATTCGTTTCCTCATTTGTTTGTGGATTTCTCATTAAGATGTTGAAATGATATCCATCTTCTCCTTGCCAAAATAAAATCGGACATTGCAATCCGTCGTATGAGCAATGAGTTTCTGAGACTCGCTGAACATCACCATTCGTGCGATGAAGAATTGTATCACGCGAGTTAAATTCTTCGCCAACTATAACGATCGCCACTTCATCAATTGTTGGCGCATTGTACTGTCTTTCGTGTTGGCCGACAGGTGTTTTGTCTGCTCTAACTACGACTTTGTAGCATCAGTTGGCATTTGTTCAAGGGCAGTTCTGAACAATCAAATTAATTCGTTGTGTTGATCGAATAAAGTTTGTAATGCAGCGACTATTTCTCGTTTAGTGCTAGAATTGAATTGACAACGTTGATCGATTTGTTCACGAGTGTTTCCCATGAAATAAATTTGAAGAAATTTGTGATCTGTGTTCGGTAGTGGTAGTAGTGATCCTGCCCAATGGTAAATTTGCCCTTGCACTTTAAATGTTGGCATGTAATTCTCGCGCACGATATTTGTTGCACCGAACAATGTCATTTGGAAACATGAATTGTACTTCTGTACGTTTGCCAAGAAATGTTTCGATTGGCTTGTGTCACCTGATACCAACATTGATAATGGTTCGGGTGGTGAATGTAATTCTGGCAATTTCACTTTTCCACCCGCACAGCACATTCCTGGTGTTTCATTCTTAAATTTGAGGGCATTGCAATACACGCATGATTTATCCATTTTTCCAATAAGCACGCTTGGATGAAGACTGTAATCATAATTTGCATTATAATGGAATGCACTAAGATTTAAATCAGCGTGCATTGTTCGTCTGGATTGAGCAGTGCGAACTCGAACGGTTTGCAATCTTGCTTCCCGTTGCTCGTCTGTTTCAGATGATCATGTTTGAGCAGTGCGAACTCGAACGGTTTCTAATCTTGCTTTCCGTTGCTCGTCTGTTTCAGATGATCGGGCTTGAGCAGTGCAAACTCGAATGGTTTCCAATCTTGCTTTCCGTTGCTCGTCTGTTTCTGAAGCTCGTGATGCCTTCATCTTACGTGCTTGAGGTGTAGATCGACCAATAGCTTTTCGTTTAGGTGGCATAATTGATTAGACAGCGAAAGTAATGCTTTGTAACGACTATTACAAATTCACACCGCGACTGTTTGACGTAACCAAGGCGCGAACCAAACGTAACTAAGTAAACATGACGTACACCGATTATGAATTTCATACAGCTGTTGATTTACGTCATCATAGTTTCAGCCAATCAAGACCGTGTTCGATCACGTGACGTATTTAAGGCGCCTACTGTTCGATCAATTGACGTACAAATTCACACCACAATTGTTTGACGTAACCAAGGCGCGAACCGAACATAACTAAGTAAACATGACGTATCTAAGGCGCCTACAGTTCACACCGAAGACACGCGAAATTAGGTATCACTACAGACCGTGTTCGATCACGTGATGTATCTAAGGCGCCTACTGTTCAATCACGTGATGTATCTAAGGCGCCTACTGTTCGATCACGTGACGTATCTAAAGGCGCCTACTGTTCGATCATGTGACGTATTTAAAGGCGCCTACAGTTCACAGCGAACACACGGTAAATGTCGCAAAAACACATTTGTTAATTGTTACAATTTTAAAGGTTGTACTAATTCAGAAACCTTCGCGGGCGGGCGCAGAACAACTCACCAAAGTTTAATCACAATCGGATGAACAGTATATGAACGCATACGACACAAACAAACAAACATTCATTTTTATATATATAGATAATTCTACCAGCACCTATGAGAGAGAAAGAGATGGAAAGAGATATAAAACAATTAATTCTACCAGCACCTATGAGAGAGAGAGAGAGAGAAAGAGAGATGGAAAGAGATATAAAACAAATAATTCTATCAGCACCTATGACAAAGAGAAAGAGAGAGAGATGGAAAGAGATATAAAACAAATAATTCTACCAGCACCTATGAGAGAGAGAGAGAGAGATAAAACAAATAATTCTACCAGCACCTATGAGAGAGAAAGAGAGAGAAAGAGAGAAAACAAATAATTATACCAGCACCTATGCACCGTACTCTGCTACTGAAACCATTTATTGCATCATAAATTTTATTCTTTAAAAGCACAATGTCTTAGTTTTTAAAGCAGTATACCTTATTCAAACATTGAATGATTGAATGCTGCATTATTAATGGAAACTGTTTGCAAGCCTGGTCAGCATTTGCTTGCAGCTGGGACACACCATTCAATGCTAGATCTACACAGGTATAACTTGGCATTTGGAAAACCCCAACTTCCAGCATGCTTTCATAACAAGGTGGTTGGAAACCACATCTTTCAGCATGCTTTTATAACAATGTGGTTGGAAAACTCAGTCTTTCAGCATGCTTTTTTGCATACAAACCTACATAAATCTGTTCACCATTTCTAAATGGAGTGGCAGATTGCAATTTTATGAAGTTCGCATTTAAGGATCAACAAAAATGAAGCAAAGTCTATCTTTTAATTTTGGCTGTTGTCAAGTAATTATGGTTCTAAACAATCGGAGCACATAAAGAGGCTATTCATGTTCACAGAAATGTGCATAAAGTGTCTTCTTGCTGTGACTTAAGAGTAATGATTCATATGTGTGACCTACCTTCACATGAGACAACTGGCATCTTGAACTTCTTCAGTAAACGGGTCAGCTGCTCCTTGATTTCTGTGGCCCGTTTCAAACCCTTGTAGTTTAGGAAGTTTTCATGGCACCATTTTGGATTCTGGTTATACTGAAATGTGAACTTCACAAGCTTAGAACAGTTACAATCTGAACAGTTTGTTGAGAGTAATCAGTATTAAAAAAAAATGATTATGCTACCAGTTAATGATCTTTGTTGTTTGCAATTTGAATCAACTTATAAGCAAGTATATACGGTACAATTTTTATAAAAATAAAACACTTGATAATGAACAGCATCATGACAAGGTCCCTGCTGTTCAAATGAATTGAGCAGACTTCCTATGTGATCATATAGATATGTATATTTAATTTATGTTGTTTGTTTGTTAGTTTTCTATTTTTTTAAATTTATATTATTATTTCATGGTATGTTGGACTTGACCTTGTCCAAAACTGAGTTAATTTCTGCTTGACCTGAATTGACTTTTTTTTTAAAATTCTGTGTAAACAACTAATACATAGTTAATTTTTTCTCTATGTGTATGGGATTAAAATTGGAATAATTATCAATAGAAATAAATATGTTTATTTGGGTCTACTTCCTAAGTTTTAGAATTTCCTTAGTGCATTTGACTATTTTGTAAACATCAGGATCCTTCTAGAAGGTCAATTTCCATTAGGTAAAGGTTTTTTTTGTTTAGAAAATACTAATTGTGACCCGAGGTCAAGTAGAGAACTATATAATCTTTTAGGTAAGAGGATTATTTGGAGTCATGCTTTAAGATCTAGCCCTTTCAAGCTGCATTATATGTTGTGTCCAGTATTTCATTTTTGGGCTGGAAATTTTATTTTGTCAAATTGTGAATTCAAATTTCTTTTTCTTTGGAAATACATAAGTGATCTGATAAAATTCACAGTGACATTAACTGGAATTTATAGTGAATTCAGAACTGGAAATATATTACTGTGATTTAACAAGACTCTTGACACATCAACACTCTATAAGCTACCCACAGATAGATCATGGCCTTTAGGTTTTCGATTTATGTTGGACTTCTACTGAGTTTTAATCAGGACTTGTGCCTGTAACTCTTGTATTATTTTGGGATTTAATTCTCAATTCCATTTTTTTTTCTCATTTTTTTTCTAGGGAAATAAATTATTTGTTGAATTGGCAAAAACTAAAAATCAGTGATATTGTACAGATTTTACTGATACACCCATTCCATAAATCCAATCAAAATTTGCTGCAATAAATTAAACAAGTAATCATCTATATCCTCAGCATTAACACATCTCAACTGTTTTATGTTTCACATATACCAATAGCATGTATACAGGGAATGAAGTGGAAACAAACGTCCCAAAAACGGACTGATCATCTACTCATCAAAAACTTCAGGAATTCAAGATATGACCATTTCTTCCATTTAATCTAACGACTGTTGAAACCATTTCTGATATTCTTCGACAATAACAAGATTTTCAAAACTAGTTGCTGTGGAAGTCAGACTGGCGCTATTTTCTAGAGGATAAAACATGATATTACAAGAAGTCTTTTGGTGAAAGAATAATATCAATATGAC
Source organism: Unio delphinus (assembly GCA_029339505.1). Classification (NCBI taxonomy): domain Eukaryota; kingdom Metazoa; phylum Mollusca; class Bivalvia; order Unionida; family Unionidae; genus Unio; species Unio delphinus. Next base: position 3,823,605 of record JAQISU010000226.1, on the reverse strand, counting down.
CAGCCACCAAGAGATGTAGCTGGTAAGATTTTTGTGATATCCATTGTGGGGGTCATATTGGATATTAGATTGATACCATTTTCATTTAGGACAAACAAAACTCATAAGAAGTATTTCAGTGAAAATATATGACTGATATTACTATGGTGGCCATACTGGACATCAGATGAGCAAAGATTCTCTTTAGAACGAATTCGACATTACAAATAGTCCTTTTGGTGGAAACCCTATGTTCAAAAATCACCCATTCAGAACAGAAGCAATAACAAGATTTTCAAGATGACCATTGTGGTGGTCATAGTAAAAAATAAATTGGCAACATTTTCATTTTGGAATAAATAGACATAACAAGAAGTCATCTAATGAAAACCACATATCAATCTGGCTTTCCATTTAGAAGAAGCATTAACAACATTTTCAAGACTGTTGGCATGGCAGCCATATTGGATGTTAAATTGGCATCATTTAGAAATTGGCAAATAAATTTTATACATCTTGTCATTTGTTTTTCCTAAAATGTTTTCGATCTTTCACTGTTAAATAACAGTGCAAACCTGAGTGCATTTCTTCATTTGTTTTGTAACTATTCATTATGATCACTCAGTACTTTCAATATGACACTGTCTGATTCTCAGACAAGCTTAGTATTGTTCTAAAGTTCAAGATGCATACATCACATCATCTGTAAATCCAATGCAGAATGTAGAAATAATATTGAAGTGAAGAGGAAATTCTTTTAACAAATAATTTTCCCCCCAAATACTTACCTAATGACATATTATGAAGTTACTCTGCTACCTCCAAATCTAGCCCTCCATGAAAGATGAAAAATGTCTTTCTGTCTGTATTGCATACTGACAAAGGGAAGTAACTATATATTTATTCCCCTTCTTTCTGCTAGGTGACCACCCCTATCAAATATGTTACCAGTTTAGACTTGAAAGAAACCTGTGACAGGATGATCAGATATGCAAGGATGGATGAAAGGGATGGATAGTAATGTGATCTGCTATTTTCAGAGAAGCATGATGATACATTTCCTTCTTCTGTCAAATACATTACCCAATCATATTTACTTTTACAGATTAGTTAAGGACAGAAAGAAATGCTTGTGCATCCAACCTTTACCAATGCCAGTCTGTAGGAGTACAACATACATGCCAATCCCTCACGAGGAAAAAGCATAATCCAAGTGGTCAAAAAGCAGAATCCAGGCAGAAAAAGTGTAATCCACATATAACATACTAAAATTTTAATGAACAATGATTTATTTGTCCCTCTTGTCTTTTAAAATCCTTTACTGCTTCAAGTTTTCATATGTAGCACTTTTAGCTTTACACACACATGACTAGAATCCATCTGAAGACTTTTATCATCAAATATTAAAATTCTTTCAACACGGCCTGTAATAGACATAACGTTATGCTCCTCGTGTCTTCATATTTGGAGGATTCTGCTGTTTTGTTTCGTTTACTTTTTGCCCTTTTCTAATCTATCTGTGAAATTATTTGAAAGGAGATATTTTTGCTCTCATATATGCATCAACTAAAATAAAATATACTTTCTAGTGCCAAATACATTTAGACTGGTTCTCCACCAAATATGAATCAGAACAACAAAATCTGTGTGTAAAGATTTAAATTAGAAAACCTGTCTGTTCTCTCCTCCATAAGCCATACTGCTGCTAAAAATAGAATACAAAGTCGAAAGTTTCTAATAATACATGATACTGTTAGGAAAGTCCATAGAGACGCGTACTCTTATAATGTAGTTAGTAGAAGCTGTCTTTTCTAAAATACGGTCTGTGGGATTAATTGAATGTTAATAAAAATGAAAAAACAAATAATCGAGTTTTTGGGAAGTTGGATATAACGAAAAAGCGAAATCCATATACGGTTATGCATAAGGCATAATTCAGTGGGAAAAAAAAAGCATAATGATTACACCAAAAGCGTAATGGTTGGCATGAATGGTACAATGATTACTCAACAAGAACAAACTCCTTATAAAGTGAAGCTAGCACAACCAAAGATTATGTCTTACACTCAAAGTTTCCTGGCCAAATCCAGCAAAGGTTGCAAGATCATGTCCAGAGCTAAGGTTATGCTACCATGAACGAAGCAAGTTAACTGTTTGGGTAGCTAACAGTGGATTCAGCTCTTTCCTTTACAAGGCCATGCTATGCAAATAAAAGCCAATGTAGACTGAGTGTGCAAGTCAGGAGACTCCATTATGTCTTGAATTGAAGCATAATGTTCAAAGACCAGGCTTGCGGCAATTGCTCATATTTCATGAGTTGAAATCTTAAAGAGTTGAACATTATCATGTGAGAGTTCAGAGAATGTTTAGTCAAGCAGCCAGCAGTTGTGGGGTTATGTCTTGCACTCCAGCCTTTTACTGGTAAGAAAAGGCTTTGAAAGATACCACAAAATTCACTACGTGCTTCAAACAGCATCCAAGGGTTCATACTGGGTCCTACAGCATTTCTCTCAAAAAGGTCAATCAACTACAGAACAGATATTTATTTGTTGGTTGCCCATCAATGGTAACTTCTTGTTATAAATGAACCAGGTGGTTCATTATCCTATTACAGTACTAAGATCACAGAAAGTTCCAGCTGCAAAGAGCTCATCGAGATTACTACCAAGCTAATGTCAAAGAACAAAATTAATGTAGACTACTTCCGACTACCTTCTCTCTAGTCGACCTTCCAGACATGTTTGTATATTTCTTCTGTGACAAGGTACAAACCATTTGAGATAAGCTTGACAACACAATTTCAATTTACTCACTGTCACCATACAGTTGCGATACAGAATTTCAAAAGCAAACTGTTAGCAGCATTTGAATCTGTCTCTGTGGATTTAGTATGTACAATCATGATGAAGAATGCACCAAAGTAATGTGAACTTGATTCATTTCCATCATCACTGCTGCTTGAGTGCTTAGATCCAATAATGCCTTCACTAACTGATGTTATTAATACCTCATTCTCACCCGAGGAATTCCCATCATTTGTCAAAACTGCCATTGTAAAACCTTTGCTGAAGAAACCAACACTCGACATAACAATTTAAAGAACTAACACCCCGTTTCTAATCTCCCATTAATATAAAAAAATCTTAGAAAAAAGTTGTTCTAACCCAACTTGTATCTCATCTGAATTCAAATTTACATTTTATCAACGTACAGGCTGCATATCACCCTTGCCACAGTACTGAAACTACTCTTCTGAGAGTTCAGTGATCCCTTTAAAGAGTGCTCTTAAAACTCACCTTTCTTGACTGCAAGAACAAACTTAATGTTTCCTACCTTAAATATTTTCAGCATGATTTTATGTTTTCTAATTTCACTGATTTTTTAAAATATTTTTTAGGTCATTTCATTATATATGTTATAAAGTGCTTAGAGCTTCAAAAGATTAGGCGCTATACAAAATATATTATTACTATTTGAGGCAACTCTTGACCTCAACCAGGTGGCATGTTAGTATGACTGAGCTATCAGAATGGAACTGCTGCATGTAATTCAGACCCATGGGCAGTGCATGCAGCTCACTCACCCTGGAAGCTGAAGCAAGTGCTATCAAGAAGCAAGTTAAAACTTAGAGAAGTTAAATTATGTTAAGACCAAGACCCAGGAATGGTTCCATTTTGGGAACATGTTTAGGAAGCATATGTCAAAATTGGACAAGCTTTGTTGTGGCCAGTATTTTCCATACATTTGAGGTCTCTGAGGTCATGGAACAGTATTTAATGATTTTGATAGGAGCTGACTACTTATCTTTGAATATATATAAAAAGAAGTAAACCAGTAAAATCATGCTTTTGAAAAACACAACCATGTTGGGGGATTTTGGAGTCCAAAATCATGTTTTTTGTGTGATGTGGTATGCATGGAGGTGCCTTTTTCTGAGGTACAACTGTATTGTAACCAGTGGCAGCAAATCAGATTTTTTTGTACTAATAATTCATGGACAAATTCTTTTAAACATCCAAGGCATCACATTTTAAGCAAGATACTGTGCTTCACAAAAACAACTTACACAGACTGAATTACAAGCAACAAGTGAGTTGAAATTATATCATGTTTAAATTGCATGCAGAAACCTACCTTAATGAAAGCTTTGTATACATTGATCAATGTGATGTGATCTCCCTCATCAACAGAAAATTTTCTCTTGGCACGATCCTGAAAGTAAGAAGCAGAAGATCATTCTTTGAGAATGTTACATGAATGCACATTTCAATTAAAAACTAAAACAAGTTCAATAATAGTATCTCTTGAAAGCCTTGACACTGACACTAGCATCCTCCAAGTCAATATGATTCTGCCTTTAGAAATGGGTAAGGCATATATGCAGTGTCGGAAAGAAAAAAAAGAGACAGTAAACTAAAGTTATGATGTGGAAACCACCTTGTTAATGTATGAAGATTGCCGAGATATACATATATGTAATGCTCCCAACAAGGAGGGTTTTCCTTCCAAAATGAGGGATGACTACATTCCTGCCATCACTCCATTAACTCTCTTGCATATTCAAAATATTTTAAAAATTCATTATTGGACTAATTTAAGTTAACTGATGTGCATATAATTAAATCACAAAAAAATTAGTTATTATGAACATTAGAACATTTATATTTGTAAATGTTTATATTAAATATATCATAATGAACTGTTACTTAATTTAAGTATGTTTATCTAAATGCACACTACCACTGTGATATCAAATCAGTGAGTTATTACTTAGAAGTGATGCACCTGATATTTGTGTCTTTTAAAATTAGATTTATTTATTTTATTTTTTTTAGTGTAAAGCGCTTAGAGCTTCGTAATATTAGGCACTATACAAAGTCCTCATTATTATTATTATTTGAGTCTGCATTTCATCCCTGGTACTACAGCAAGGATTGCCAAAATCATCAAAGAATCAGAGAGACCTCTAAGTTAACTGGACCTTTATTCTACAGACAGTTTATCGGCCACAACAAGCACAGAAAGTCATTGAAAGGTCACTAAATTAATGGCCAGCACTATCCTGTAACAATATTTTAATATAAAAAATATGGAAATTTGCCCATTAGTTATAATTTTTGCCATGCATGCTAAAACTCAGGTCAATGAAAATCCTCCCTCTTTTGAAGTAAAAACTCCTGACCAAATATTTGCAAATCTCCTGATCTGACCTGTTCTCTCACATTTATGCATATATTAATATTATAGCACAACTTGAATTTCAACCGACAGAAATGATATAAAACCTTGAATACATAAACTTAATGTTTTTGATGATGGCACAAACAATGCTGTCTCTGTTGCTACTGGAAAAGTTGGCCTATATTTTACAATTCACATGCAAGACCAGTGAATGGTGAGACTATATCTCACAATTTACAGGTGAAACCTTATCTCACCATTTTCAAATGTAACCATATCTCACAATTCCCAAGTGATGCATATCTTGCCATTCACAGGTGAGACCATGAAGGCAACACCAAGAGCATATTGGCCTGTACTTACTGCAGCTCCCCTCTGCCCTGTTGGTGATACAAAGACATTCTGAATTTGAGACATGGCAGCAATTGTAATAGCTTCCTCAGAACATTTAAATTCACCTGAAAATAAAACAATCATAACTGAGATTGATAGAATGACTCATTAGCATAAACATACAATTATTTCTTATTGTAAATAAAGCAATCTAATATTGCACTTTACCTTAAATGTTATTAATTATTGCCTGCTCTCATGTTTGGCGGATAGTTTTATGCTAAACTAAAACTTACTACATTTCAAGTATGACAGATAACTAAATAACTATGAAATGAAAATAAAAATATAAACATTTACATTCCTTTCCTAACAGCCAAAGTAAATGAGACAAGTGCCAGTTCAATGGTATGTGACCATCACCTTCAAGATATAACTTAAACTGTGATGCCAGTCACATCTTTTCTTCAAGATATATATATTCATCTCTTTACATGAATGTGTTTATCCATGAACTATCCATGTCTAAGCTGTCCAGAATCGATGGCATCGCTGTAGCTCGTATGTCCTTGGCATGAAACAGATGATAAAGATGCCATTAAAATTAATCCATAGCATTTTAAAATCAGAAACATAAATACCTGAGATGAGAAGCATTTTCGCAAACATTGGAGTGAGTGGAAACTCTGCCATTTGAAGTCCAAGTGGATAGGTCAAGTTACCATTTTCATCCAAAGCTGAAATAAAACAAGAATTCTTCAAAATATGGCTTCTTAACTGCAAATTTCTAGAGTTGCATTCAAGAATTAAAGACCTCATCATTCAAATAAAATTTGTATAATCCTTGGCTACACACAACAAACAATATTGCAGACACTGTGTACCATAAAAATCAATTACAGTGAGACCTGTTTAAAAAGGACAGTTAAGACTTAAAATATTGTCATTACTGGCCGAGTCACTTTAAACATGTGAAGCATGTGAGTAAACTAAAGAAAATGGTAACTAAAAGATTCTTTAAGTGCATATACTCTATAGATGCAAATGTGTGTATGTGTGTGTGATTTAGATTTATAATGTAGCTTTAACAATTTTAGTCATATTGCTACAATGTCTGCAGTGTGGTAGTTTATATATTTGTATGTATATTTAATTTAATTTAATTGTTTTAAATTTCTTTTTATTCCGTTACATGTTAGTTTAAGGTAGCATTGTTGAAACACTGTATCTAGTTGCTGACCCTGTTCCAAAATCAGCAAAAGTTTTGGTAAAAAAAAAACTTTGTTTTATTTTTTTTTAAATCTTTCTCAGAGTGAGAATCATTAAATTGAGTCAAGGTCATACCTGGACTACGTCATACAAACTATGTGTCAATTGGTAACAAACTTCTATTTTTTCAAGAAGTATGAACTTTTGACACCCATTTGGGAATCTGTTTTGCATTTTAAGTAGTCATAAAACTGATGTCATGATAATACTAATTCTATCAGTCGTGCTCTAACAGCTGATATGTTAAGTTGTATTATGTTGTGAACAGTTTGATCTGAACTTTACTTTCTTAAAATTATTGAATTAAAGTATGTTTTCCCTGGAAATACAAAATGGCTCTGATTATTCTTTGACAAAGCCATTTATCAGAATTTAAAAACTGGAATCATATTTTCATCGTCTTCCATCTTGAATTTGATTAGTATTTTAATTGTGATTCATTTAGAATTTTTTATTGATAGGACTTGCGTTTTAATTCTTGGATTACAATTTGGATTTAATTTGCAATATTTTAAGTTCTTTTTCTTATTTCTTATGTATTTACTTTGTAGTCAAGGAAATAAATCCTTTGTTAAATCTGATAAAACTTGCTGTCTTCACTCTTTTTTGTTACTTATTATAAGAGCATGTGTGTGTGTGTGTGATTAGGATTTTTAACGTAGCATTGAAAATTTTCCAGTCATATTGCTATGATGTCTCAGTGAGGCAGTTTATTGAGATGTCCAGCACTGGGGCATCATGCCGCAGACATGTAGCATGATGTCCCACCCAATCAGATTATCTTGACACCAGGCCGACCAGTCCTAAAACTAACCTCTTAATGCTGAGTGCCAAGCGAGGCAGCTGTTAGTACCATTTCTGTAAGTAATTGGTATGACTTGGCCAGGGATCAAACCCACAACCTCCCAATTCTGCGACAGATGCTCTATCCACGAGGCCATCGGAGCAGTGCAATTATAAGAGCATAGTCTCATAACAAACAAACGAATGAATGAACGATAAGATAGACAGACAGACAGACAGACAGATTGATATATTGTTTTCAATTTGCATTTTGCCCGTACAGATATTCCAGGATACACCTCTGATGAAGAAAGGGTTTTAATTGGCTTCATAAATCACCATTTTATTTAAATTCACAGTTAGTAACTAACCACAAAATCAATGAAATTTTGTTCTAAAAAAACCCCAACTTAATTGACACTATTTTTGGGATAATGATGTCGTAAGATAAATACAAGAATAACACTCTGAAGGAGTTAGGAAAAGTCTATCTGCCATCTGAAACACTGTCACATTTCTTTATTATGTTATACTCAAATGTACAGCAAGGGTTCACGTCTCTTTATCATGTTATACTCAAATGTGCTGCATGGTTTCACATCTCTTTATCATGTTATAAGCAAATGCAAGACCTGCCACAGTCTATGTATGAAGCCAGGATGAAAATGTTGTTCCCAATTTATGAAGGGAATCAAGTTGCACGAATCTAACATAAACGAGGTTTCTCTAGAATGCAGTATATGCATAAATTGAGGGTTTACTGTATCTAGTATGTATGATGACAATATCAGTTGTAATATCAGCAGTATAGTATACATGATATCAGCTATGTTGTTTGCAGTATAGTATACATGATATCAGTTGTGATATCAGCAGTATAGTATACATGATATAAACTATGATGTTTGCAGTAAAGTATACATGATATCAGCTATGTTATTTGCAGTATAGTATACAATATATCAGTTATGTTTGCAGTATAGTATACATTATATCAATTATGATGTTTGCAGTATAGTATACATTATATCAATTATGATGTTTGCAGTATAGTATACATTATATCAATTATGATGTTTGCAGTATAGTATACATGATATCAATTGTGATGTTTGCAGTATAATATACATATTATCAGCTATGATGTTTGCAGTATAGTATACATGATATCAGTTGTGATATTTGCAGTATAATATACATATTATCAGCTATGATGTTTGCAGTATAGTAACTGATAATATCAATTGTGATGTTTGCAATATAGTATACATGATATGAGTTGTTTATGTGTGTGTCGGGGGGGAGATTTGGATGTTTAACAAAGCTTTAACATTTTTTTCAGTCACATCAACTATGATGTCTGCAGTGTGGTAGTTTATAGTGATGTCTAGCACTGGGGCTTCATGCCACAGACATGTAGCCACAGACATTATCCTAACACCACGCCGACCAGTCCTGACACTAACCTCTTAATGCTGAGCACCTAGCAAGGTAGCTGTTGTTTTTGGTATGACTTGGCTTTGACTTCAAACCCGCATCCGAGGCGGATGCTCTAACCTCTAGGCCACTGAAGTGGTCAAGTTGTGATGTTTGCAGTTCCATATGCATAATAATATCAGTTGTGATGTCAGCAGTATCTAGTAATCAGGACAGTCTCCTTAGTGGTCTGTACAATATTCTTCACACTTCAAACCAAAGAATCCCTTTGCACTTTCCTGTGTTTCTTACGACATTTATTAATTTGGTTAAAGGGTAAACTACATGTCAGTTCTCCTTTCATATTTAAATATGTGCCTTACCTCCAAGAGCGTACAACAACTCAAGTCCTCTGATCATGTTCTGAGCTGGAGGTGCCTTGGAAAGAAAACATTAAATTATCAATGACAAGTTGATATATATAATTCAACTGTTCCAAGCAGTCCTTAACATTCTTATTTTTTTTCACACTTCAAACCCCAATTTTTTTAAATGTAAACAATGAGCCTGTGTCATCTGCATCTAATGCATGTAATCTCTAATTCCAATGTTTCCAAAACTTGAAGAAGAAAAAAAAAAGGGGGGGGGGGGAAGATATGCCTTTAGATCTCAACAATACAGAGATTTAAGAAAATATCAAGAGTTTACAGAACACACTATCAATTATATCACTCTTGTTGAGTGAAAAACAGTTTCACCCATGCTAGCAACAATGATAGTGTTTGGTGACAAAGTTGAAATTATAAATCATGAATGAAATGAGTAACCATCATCTGACTTTCCAAACAACAAACCATGCTATTAAACCCCTCCATAGAAAAAAGCACAAAACCTCTGAATTCCTTATTATACCAAACACTTACATAACAGCACAGTGTTTTCTTTAATGATGGATTACTGAAATGTTTAAAAAGGAAATTTTTAACTATTTTTACCTCTATTTAACTACATATGCTTAAAATGCAGAAATATTTTGATTGAGGAAAAACAGCCAACAATATCAGCATAATAAACTTGATTAACTTACCGATAAGAAGTGAAACCGAAGGACATTTGAAATTCCCAAAGCTTTCAGTTGCAAGATTACTGGGGCCAGGTCGCTTCTCTGCATCTCAGGTATAGTGGAAGGGGGCAGTTTATCATATTCTTCTTCTAAAATGTTATTAAAAAGTTTCTGATACAAAATAAATTTTATCCAAAGGAAATGTTGAATTGCTACATCAATTTTACTACAGCTATAGTATACCTCTAATAATGCCGAGAATTTAATACTTGGTCCTTACTGTAACTCGGTGCAATTTGATAACATACCATCGTGTCAAGGCGGAAGACACAAGATCAGCTATTTAAATTTGTCACTGAAGTATCGAAAATTCATTACATTTTAAATTCTATTATTTCACTTCAATCACAAAATAACATAAAAATATCATTACAATATTCAAGCTCATTTGGAATCAAGCTAAACTCATAAGAATACAGAACCATGTACAATACTGATCCCATGAGACCTGGGGGTCAGCTTATTACACTTATTTTTGGTAAAGAGACATGGTCTTATCACAGGAAAAGATTTTCTTAAAAAAATATTTATCAAGATTTTGTCAGAATATGGAATGGGTTTATCAACAAGTATGGGCTTAAAATGGGGGAATTTCCATTGTGTCTTTTGACGAACAACTACGAATGTTAAACCCTAACAAAGTGTGTATGTGTGTGTGTGATTTGAATCAGTCATACTGCTACGATGTCTGCAGTGTGGCAGTTTATTGTGATGTATAGCACTGGGGCATCATTCCGCAAACAGAAACAATAATATCATACAGAACACATCATACTCCACCCCAAAAAACACATCATACTCCATATAGAATCCATCATATTCCATATAAAACACACTCTACACCATACAAAACACATCATACTCCACAAAAAACACAAAATATTCCATACAGAACATATACTCTATTTAAACACATCATATGCCAAATAAAACAAATGATACTCCATACAGAATCCATCATATTCCATACAAAACACTCTACACCATACAAAACACATCATACTCCACACAAAACACATTATATTCCATACAGAACATATACTCTATTTAAACACATCATATGCCAAATAAAACAAATGATACTCCATACAGAATCCATCATAATCCATACAAAACACACTCTACACCATACAAAACACATCATACTCCACACAAAACACAAAATATTCCATACAGAACATATACTCTATTTAAACACATCATATGCCAAATAAAACAAATGATACTCCATACAGAATCCATCATATTCCATACAAAACACACTCTACATCATACAAAACACATCATACTCCACACAAAACACATAATATTCCATACAGAACATATACTCTATTTAAACACATCATATGCCAAATAAAACAAATGATACTCCATACAGAATCCATCATATTCCATACAAAACACACTCTACACCATACAAAACACATCATACTCCACACAAAACACATAATATTCCATACAGAACATATACTCTATTTAAACACATCATATGCCAAATAAAACAAATGATACTCCATACAGAATCCATCATATTCCATACAAAACACACTCTACACCATACAAAACACATCATACTCCACACAAAACACATAATATTCCATACAGAACATATACTCTATTTAAACACATCATATGCACATCATATGCCAAATAAAACAAATGATACTCCATACAGGATCCATCATATTCCATATAAAACACATTATGCTCCATATAAAACAAGTCATATTCCATATAAAACACATCGGAACTTCATATGAAATACATCATACTAATATGAAACACATCACACTCCATACATTACACATCATACTCTATATAAAACACATCATACTCCATACAGAACACTCTATGTAAAACATATTTTCCCATATAAAACAAGATAATCCATATAGGACACATCATATTCCTACATAACACACACCATACAGAACAACTCATACTCCATATAAAACACATCATACTCCATATCAAACACATCATACTCCACATAAAATAGATCATACTCCATATAAAACACATCATACTCCATATAAAACACAACATACTCCATATAAAATGCATCATACTCCATACAAAGCACATACTCCATACAGAACACATCATATTCCATATAGAACACATCATACTCCATATAAAACACATCACCCTCCATACAGAACATATACTCCATATAAAGTACATTTCAAGGCAACTCATCCAACTCAAGGACTCTTCAAGGTTGCATAAACCATGTTAATGATTTAGATTTGCACATTGTCATGCACAAATATACTTTTTCTTAATGAAGACATGATCTTCATTACATGGAACAGATAGATCGTTCAATTCATGGAGGAGAATGTGACAGAAATGAATAAAACAGTATAACTGTAAATGATTTGATCTTACAATTTATATAAACAAACAAACAAACAGTACAACACACTGACCTGTGTACAACCTAAAGGCCTTCCCAGCTCTTACTCTGCCAGCTCTGCCTGCCCTCTGATTGGCTGAGGCCTGTGACACTGGGGTGACAATCAGGGACTCTGAAATTACATCAGTAATTTTCTCATTACTTTATCAATATCAGCAAACAGATAAGAAACCAGTATTTGATTTCTCTTCTTTAGTTTACAAAAGAAGTGATTTACCCAGCCTCTTTTTAAAGTAAAAAGTGTTAGGCTTTGAAACTTGGGCCCATATAAACCCCAAACAAGGTTTTTATGATTTTATTGTGCTACAGAAACCATGACATCAATTTTACAAGGGTTCCAGACAAATTAACAATGATTTATTTTCCCCTATTGTCTTTTAACAACCTTTACTGATTCAAGTTTTCACAAGTAGCACTTTTAGCTATACACACACATCGACTAGAATCTTAAGACTTTTAGCGCCAAATATTAAAATTCTTTCTACATGGCCTGTAATAGACGTCACATGATGCTGCCCTCATGTCTTCATATTTAGAGGATTCTGCTATTTTTTTGTTTCATTTATTTTTTCCCTTATTTTGATCCATCTGTAAAATTACTTAAAAGGAGATAATTTTGCTCTCTTATACGCATACACTGAAATAAATATACTTTTTAGCACCAAATACCTTAGACTGGTTCTCCATCAAATATGAATTAGAACAAAGACTCTGCGTGTAAAGATTGAAATTAGAAAACCAGTATGTTCTCTCCTCACTAAGCCACAGAGCTGGTAAAAATAGAATACAAGGTTGCAAGTTGCTGTAAATAGATCATGATACTGTTAGGAAAGTCCACAGAAAAGAATACTCTAATATTGTAGTTATGTAGAAGCCGTCTTTTCTAAAATACGGTATGTAGGATTAATTTTTTGGGAAGGTGAATGTACAAAAAAATCCATATACAGTTATGTAGGCGTAATTAAGTGAGAGAAAAAAAGCGTAATGATTCTGCCAAAAGTGTAATGGTTGGCATGTATGGAACATAAGGACACAAGGTCCTGTCTAGACAGATTGTTGGCCAAGATATTCCTCTTGGCCAAAACATGGCCAACTCGGTGAGTGATCTAAAACAAGGTTGTATACTGGAAGAGGTTCCAGACATCCATACAAAGTTAAAGAGCTCTACGCCTGAGGTAGGCTACAGCTGACTTGTCCGATGTGATTCTAACACAACAATACCTTATGAGGTTGACACCCCCCCCTGTAAGACTAGGAACACTGCCATTTCCAAATCATATGTATGAAATGATATTATAGTTCAAAGTATTTGGAATAATATAAACGTTTGAACTGGGACTTCAGCTTTCAGTGTTCGGATTCTATGTCTGTAATTATGCTATCTTTTGTTTCCTCAAGTTATTCATAAAACTATTTTGGATTTAATTCACCATACATTTAATTATTATTTTTATCACTAGATGGTGTACAAATAATTAAATGGTACTAAAACTTACAGGAAATACAGTAAACTAAAAATCATGGGCAACAAGTGTTCCATAGAATAATATCATACCAATGAAGGGTGTAATATTTTTTTTGTATGCAGGTAAGACAGGTATTCTTAGCATATCAGGATACCAACAGAAATGCATCAACTGAATCCAGCAAATGATGTAAAAGATATGTGACTTGAAATACTGTGACTCATTACTACAACATACCATATTTTCCGGCCTATAAGTTGATTTGGAGTATTAAGTCGAATTCACCAATTTTGTAAATTTTCCATCTTTCGTCGATATACAAGTCGATTTGGAGTATAAGACGAGGCCAGGTCAATATCTTGGCTTCGTATTTTACACTAGTAACGGTATCGTTGTATGATATTCTATATTACCGGCAATCGTGAAATTGCATTATCGATGCTAACATGCTTGTGATTTTACTTCTGAACAAATCACTTCAATATTCTGTCATCAATTGACACAGCTGAATAAACAGTCCATGCTTGTTTTATTATAACTGAAAGCACATCAATGTTGTAGTTCATTTTATTACAAGTAGTTATGAATGTAACTTATATAAACTTTCAATGACACAATCCATATATATGTTGATTTGGAGTATAAGACGAAGACCTGACTTTCACATAAAAAAGTACTGACTTATAGACCAGAAAATACGGTAGTTAATGATGCCATTGCCATCTTTGTAACCATTGGGAAAATTTAAATCTGTCTCCCCATCGCAATCACCACCAGAAAAAGCTGATATCTATGTCATACTATTACTGGGGTGACCTTTGTTGTCAATACCATCTCTGTCACCACAGGAAATTTTATAACTATGCCTTACCTCTCACTGGTAGCCTATACCATTACTGTCATCTCTATCACCACCAGAAACTTGACACACATGTCTCACAATTCAATGGTGATAAAGATGAATTATAATGCTGTATCGCCCACTAGGGGCATGTAGCACTGTTTTAAGTTTTCAGCAAAGCTGGATATTTAATTACTCCTGGGGGAAGAAATGGTGCCACTCACTTTCCCCAGGTATTTATGTACTCAAGCAGTACTATTTATTTTGGTCGTCAGGTCGGGGTTGCTATTAAGTAACCATCGACCTTAATGGAGGACAATGGGTGAGTGGGAACAGACCCAACACACACTCAACCCTAACAGCCAATTAGGTGTGTTAATGGTGTGCAATGGCACAAGTGGAGGTAGTGGAAATAAGTTTCACATCTCTGTCACCATTCAATGACAAGACAATATAAGCACAACATTTAAAACAAACTCACCAATTCCTGTCTTTGGGTGATAGGCCTTGAGCTTCACAAAACCACATTCTACAACTGGAAACAAATTAAATTTTATTATTTCAATGTTTTAAAAAAAAAATTACTTCTAGGTTCACACTATTGATTACCAAAATTGCCAAAGGTTACTGATCACCAAAGATATAATTATACACACTTATAAATCCAACCATGCACATATATCCTGTCGCATTATACACTGGCAAATCTGGGTCTATGCAATTTGTTAGAAGTAATCAGCAGAACAAGGAAAATACCCTAATCCACTATGCATTGACAAATCTGGGTCTATGCAATTTGTTACAAGTAATCAGCTGAGTCAAGGAAAAAAAAGAAATAACCGAATCTACCAGTGCATTATGCATTGACAAATCTGGGTCTCTGCAATTTGTTAGAAGTAATCAGCAGAACAAGGAAAATAAGAAAATACCTAATTCATCAGTGCATTATGCATTGACTAATTTGGGTCTCTGCAATTTGTTAGAAGTAATCACCAGAATAAGGAAAATACCCTAATCCACTATGCATTGACAAATCTGGGTCTATGCAATTTGTTACAAGTAATCAGCAGAACAAGGAAAATAAGACAATACCTAATTCATCAGTGCATTATGCATTGACAAATCTGGGTCTCTGCAATTTGTTAGAAGTAATCAGCAGAACAAGGAAAATAAGAAAATACCTAATTCATCAGTGCATTATGCATTGACAAATCTGGGTCTATGCAATTTGTTAGAAGTAATCAGCAGAGCAAGGAAAATAAGAAAATACCTAATTCATCAGTGTATTATGCATTGACAAATTTGGGTCTCTGCAATTTGTTAGAAGTAATCACCAGAATAAGGAAAATACCCTAATCCACTATGCATTGACAAATCTGGGTCTATGCAATTTGTTACAAGTAATCAGCAGAACAAGGAAAATAAGAAAATACCTAATTCATCAGTGTATTATGCATTGACAAATCTGGGTCTATGCAATTTGTTACAAGTAATCAGCTGAATCAAGGAAAAAAAATACCCTAATCTACCAGTGCATTATGCAAAGGCAGGTCATTGTTTTTACTGTTTGCAGCTTGAGTTGACTTAAAAGTGAGTATATATGGTGTTGATTACTTTCATCAGTGTTTTTACTGTTTGCAGCTTGAGTTGACTTAAAAGTGAGTATATATGGTGTTGATTACTTTCATCAGTGTTTTTACTGTTTGCAGCTTGAGTTGACTTAAAAGTGAGTATATATGGTGTTGATTACTTTCATCAGTGTTTTTACTGTTTGCAGCTTGAGTTGACTAAAAAGTGAGTATATCTGATATTGATTACTTTCATCAGAAAACACTCAGTTCACAACTGGAAAATCTGTTCGCATTCTTATGCTGAAATACACTGTCAAATAAAGTCACACTTAATCATAAGTATCAATTCTTGAAAAGTCATAAAATACAAGTATAAATAAACTGATGACAGCAGTTGCTGTTGTTTTGGGGTTTAACGCCATTTTTCAGCACACGATAGGCCATATATGGCGGCCAATATTAATGGTGGCGGAAGAACCAGGGAAAACCCAGGAAAGAACCACCGACCCATGAGAAACTACTGGTAAGCTTTCTCAAATACCCACATTTGCCGAATCTGAGACTCGAACTCACGCAGACAGAGGTGAGATGGCAGTGATCCATAATGGAGAGTGCTTTAGACCACTTGACCACACGAGGCCCCTAATATCAGCAGTTAATTACTGTTTCAATTTGGTACCTTTGACATTGGCTTATATGCATCTGCCCTCAGATCACTCATCCTGGTCAGATTACCAAGCAATTAATGTAATTATTAATTATATTATTTAAGAAGACAGTGTCATCTACATTTACTACCACCCAAAAAAAATGTATGTTAGGAAACAGAAAGATTTAGCAAAGGTTTTATGTAAAAGATGCTTGCAATTAATATTTATACATGGAATCAATAGACATCAATCATTATCATTTCCTTATTTAATTTGGTTAATGCATTATTGGCATTCTTCTGGTAACAAAGATAGGTAACAACAAAAGTATGATTTTTCTTCCCTGAAAATGAATGTGGCCATATAACTTAACATAAAAATATGCAAAGGAGGTATAAGTGAAACATGAAAGTGTATGTGCATGTGACGTGAATTTTTAACGTAGCTTTAACAATTGTTTAGTCATATCGCTATGATGTCTGCAGTGTGACAGTTAATAGTGATGTCTAGTACTGGGGCATCATGCTGCAGACATGTAGCATCATGTCCCACCCAGTCATATTATCCTGACATCAGGCCGACCAGTCCTAACACTAATCTCTTAATACTGAACGCCAAGCAAGGCAGCTGTTAGTACCACTTTTGTAAGTCTTTGGTATGACTTGGCTGTGGTTAGTATTTTCTTTCTTTGCTTCACACATTTTGTTCTAAAATTATTGTTTACTGTAATGTCTGTACATTAGGACTGACCTAGGGGCAATCATCCAATCATAAGGCTTTTTATATATCCAGGAGATACGCTTTCCTTTGTCTTATTTTATGGCTAAAGAGTTTTCAAACAATTAGGAAAATGTAAGGACAAAAAAAAACTCACATGGTTTGCAATACGTCACCTGATTGGATAGTGAAGCATCTGACACACTTAGGATTGTAAAGCATCTCTGACACTCACTTAGGATATTGAAGCGTGTCTGACACACTCAGGACAGTGAAACATCTCCGACTCATTTAGGAGGGGCCCTGAGTGGCTGAGTGGTCTAAAGCGCTCTCTAATACAAGTCTTAGATTCGGTCATTGTGGGTATGTGAGAAAGCTTGTCAGTAGCTTCTCATGGGTTGGTGGTTCTTTCCAATTTTCCCTGGGTTCTTCCTCCACCATTATTACTGGCCACGATGTATAGCCTATCTTGTGCTAAAAAATGGTGTTAAATCTACAACAACACCAACAACAAAAACAACTGATTCATTTAGAATAGTGAAGCATCTCTTACTCTTTTAGGATAGTGAAGCATCTCTTACTCTTTTAGGATAGTGAAGCATCTCTTACTCACTTAGGATAGTGAAGCATCTGACACACTTATAGGACAGTGAAGCATCTCCGACTCACTTAGGATAGTGAAGCATCTCCGACTCACTTAGGATAGTGAAGCATCTCCGACTCACTTAGAATAGTGAAGCATCTCTTACTCACTTAGGATAGTGAAGCATCTCTTACTCACTTAGGATAGTGAAGCATCTGACACACTTATAGGATAGTGAAGCATCTCTGACTCATTTAGGATAGTGAAGCATCTCTTACTCTTTTAGGATAGTGAAGCATCTCTTACTCACTTAGGATAGTGAAGCATCTCTTACTCACTTAGGATAGTGAAGCATCTCTTACTCACTTAGGACAGTGAAGCATCTCTTACTCACTTAGGATAGTGAAGCATCTCTTACTCACTTAGGATAGTGAAGCATCTGACACACTTATAGGATAGTGAAGCATCTCTGACTCATTTAGAATAGTGAAGCATCTCTTACTCTTTTAGGATAGTGAAGCATCTCCAACTCACTTAGGACAGTGAAGCATCTCTTACTCACTTAGGATAGTGAAGCATCTCTGACTCACTTAGGATAAAGAAGCATCTCTTACTCACTTAGGATAGTGAAGCATCTCTGACTCACTTAGGATAGAGAAGCATCTCTTACTCACTTAGGATAGTGAAGCATCTCTTACTCACTTAGGATAGTGAAGCATCTCTGACTCACTTAGGATAGAGAAGCATCTCTTACTCACTTAGGATAGTGAAGCATCTCTTACTCTTTTAGGATAGTGAAGCATCTCCAACTCACTTAGGACAGTGAAGCATCTCTTACTCACTTAGGATAGTGAAGCATCTCTTACTCACTTAGGATAGAGAAGCATCTCTTACTCACTTAGGATAGTGAAGCATCTCTTACTCACTTAGGATAGAGAAGCATCTCTTACTCACTTAGGATAGTGAAGCATCTGATACACTTTTAGGATAGTGAAGCATCTCCAACTCACTTAGGATTGTAAAGCATCTCTGACACACTTAGAATAGTGAAGCATCTCTGACTCACTTAGGATTGTGAAGCATCTCTGACTCACTTAGGATTGTGAAGCATCTCTGACTCACTTAGGATTGTGAAGCATCTGATACACTTTTAGGATAGTGAAGCATCTCCGAATCACTTAGGATAGTGAAGCATCTCTTACTCACTTAGGATAGTGAAGCATCTGATACACTTTTAGGATAGTGAAGCATCTCTGACTCACTTAGGATTGTAAAGCATCTCTGACACACTTAGAATAGTGAAGCATCTCTGACTCATTTAGAATTGTGAAGCATCTTTGACTCACTTAGGATTGTGAAGCATCTCTGACTCACTTAGGATTGTGAAGCATCTGATACACTTTTAGGATAGTGAAGCGAAACCGACTCACTTAGGATAGTGAAGCATCTCTTACTCACTTAGGATAGTGAAGCATCTGATACACTTTTAGGATAGTGAAGCATCTCCAACTCACTTAGGATTGTAAAGCATCTCTGACACACTTAGAATAGTGAAGCATCTCTGACTCACTTAGGATTGTGAAGCATCTCTTACTCACTTAGGATAGTGAAGCATCT
This sequence comes from Unio delphinus, assembly GCA_029339505.1. Classification (NCBI taxonomy): domain Eukaryota; kingdom Metazoa; phylum Mollusca; class Bivalvia; order Unionida; family Unionidae; genus Unio; species Unio delphinus. The sequence continues at coordinate 3,803,657 of JAQISU010000226.1, read as the reverse complement.
GATACACTTTTAGGATAGTGAAGCATCTCCGACTCAATTAGGATTGTAAAGCATCTCTGACACACTTAGAATAGTGAAGCATCTCTGACTCACTTAGGATTGTGAAGCATCTCTGACTCACTTAGGATTGTGAAGCATCTCTGAATCATGATAGTGAAGTAAATCTACCACATAGTAGGATAGTGAACAACTCTGAGACATTTAGAATAGTGAAACATCTCTGACACACACTTAGAATTGTAAAGCATTGCTGACACACTTAGAATAGTGAAGTGTCTTTTTAATCTAGACATGATCTCCTTTTTGTATGGATTAGTGAGAGATGGACATCATTTACCACAAATCTCATATGTATGATGGATGGACAGACAAGAAACCTTAAAGATGTTGAAACTGATGATTTCTCAGGAGCAAATGGCACATCTTGAATACATGTTCAGACCACCTGTATCCTGCTCAGACCTAGATCTGCCACTGTATAATGCACCAGCAGATCTGAGTGTCTGCAGATTATTAGAACTAATCAGTAGAACAAACAACCTAAACTCAGTTCTATTTTATACAATGGCAGATCACCATGCTGTTTGCAGTTGGACTAAATGTATAAGCAAGTATATGCAATATCAGCTGTCACAGGGATACATTAAATTGTTTTGAAGTTTTGCTCCAGAAACAAGAGTGAATGATCAATGGATAATTGGACAGGCAAATGGACAAAACATACAACATACTGAAACTTATGAGTTCCTAATAGCACTTCTAAAACACTATTCTAGTGTAAAAAACAGATGCATGAGTGTAAACAGAAAGTATGCACAAAATTAAATGCACGCATGTTTAACAGGAACACAAAGTTTAAGATATAATATTTGTTCTTCTAACAATATCCTTATTTTCTAAGGTAAGTGGTAAGGGGACTTCAGCTTTCAGTGTTCGGATTCTATGTCTGTAATTATGCTATCTTTTGTTTCCTCAAGTTATTCATAAAATAATAATCAATATGTTAGAAAAAACACATATGAAAATACCTGCAGCATGATACCTTTAACTGCTTATATACACATATAAAAGGAGCACAGTTCTGTCACTCTTTTAAAATTGGCACAGTTCAACATCTGATGAGGAAAATCATATGTACAAAGTTTCTGAGCAATCCAATAAAAAATGCCAATAAAAAAGTAGCATTCACAAAATTCTGACATACACTGTGTCTAAATTCTGACATACACTATATCTAAATTCTGACATACACTGTATCTAAATTCTGACATACACTGTCTAAATTCTGACATACACTGTCTAAATTCTGACATACACTGTGTCTAAATTCTGACATACACTGTATCTAAATTCTGACATACACTGTATCTAAATTCAGAAATACACTATCTAAATTCTGACATACACTGTATCTAAATTCAGAAATACACTATCTAAATTCTGACATACACTGTATTTAAATTCTGACATACACTGTGTCTAAATTCTGACATACACTGTATCTAAATTCTGACATACACTGTCTAAATTCTGACATACACTGTATCTAAATTCAGAAATACACTATCTAAATTCTGACATACACTGCATTTAAATTCTGACATACACTGTGTCTAAATTCTGACATACACTGTGTCTAAATTCTGACATACACAGTATCTAAAGTCTGACATACACTGTATCTAAATTCTGACATACACTGTGTCATCATATGTACAAAGTTTCAGTGCAAACCAATAAAAATGCAAACACAGTAGCATTCACAAAATTGTCATACACTGAATCTAACTGTGAGAAAAAAGGCAATATCTTAAATGCTGATCAACAACAGCAACACTGCAGAGAAACAAAACATGAGAGTGCAAAGATTTGTCAATATCACCATCTTTACATGATTACCACATGAGCCAAGTTTTACAGTAATCATTAAAAAGCAAGTATAACTGGAACTAGCTGCAATAATAAAATTGTGTCATACTGCATTAAGCTACATCATAAGCAAATAAACAAATATCGTGGGAAGAGAAAAGTGATTTATCAATGCACATATCTTCAGGTAATGACCACAAAATTTATGAAATTTTGTGGCATTCTAATTATTCCTCTCCTAGTTCTCTAACAACCTAAAATGCTGATCAACAACAGCAACACTGCAGAGAAACAAAACATGGGTAATTTCTACATTTCTTGGAAATCAAAAAAATGATTCATGATAAGTCGCACCAAATCCTTTTTTTTTTAAAACTGATTATGCAGACACTGATTAAAATGTTTGCTATTAATTTTCCGTTTTACCATGATTTTCACAACTGCATTTCCTGATGCAACCAAACATCAAGGTCCAAGAAAGATCCAAGCAAATCTGTCACAGAATGAATGGCATTACCATGATAATTGTAATAAGAATCTATGGTGGAATTTTGAAAATATACACTAATGAAATAATTTAACCAAATTCTTAACAAACTGTTGATACTAATGGTGGAAAAAAAACTAATATCTCATTTCCACTTAGGTGGACTCAACAATCACAAGAAACAATTGCATGGAATGATAATAGTCCATCAAACTGCATGAAAATGAACCAAATACAAAAATCTAACCAAAATGTAATAGACTTGTAGACAAGGCTGTACTTGCTTATAAGTCAAGTCTAACTCCACATAACATAGACTCTGATCTGCATCTGCAGAATGCACAGGTATAACAGATTCTATATTGTTTGTTCTACTGATCATTCCTAACAAACTACAAAAAAACCAAGATCGTCCGGTGCATTATGCAACAGCAGATCTGGGTCTGTGCAGCTTGCAGTTGGACTGGACTTATAAATGAGTATATATGGTACACTATATATTTCTACCAATCTCTCGGTGGAGCACAAATACAAGTATACAGCTATCACATATTACTCCAAGATAAGAAAATATTTTAAGAAAGGCCTTAAAGTGCCACAACAGTGTATCAACATTTATTCAGTTCATTTCATGGTGAACGAGATTATATATTCAAAATACGAATGTAAAAAATCCGAGTGAAATATTTTCAGTAATAACAGCATGGGAGCCTACACAATATCGCGTTTGCACCTGTCTACGAAAATAACCGAGTGCAAATGCCGACCACTTCCGGTATTCAGTGAAACCAAAGCGCTACGTCACATTTTGAACACTTTTTGTAAACAAAGCCCGAGGTGGTATCATCATATTATGGAAAACTCTTTAGAAATTCAACACGAAAGCAGCGATTCTGAGGGAAGTGAGTTATCATTGTCTTGCGGGTCTTCGCCATTCGAAGATGGAGAGGTAATAAGCACGGAAGATTCTGATAATGGTGTAAAAGCGGCTGCCGGCATCCAGATTAATCCGTACCAGTTTAAAACCTATATTTCCAATACCGACGAATCCGAAGTTGCAGATGAAGATGACGAAGAGGAAAGACAAGATAGATTGACAGACAATTCATGGTAAATGTTTTCTGAATACAGCCAAAGTTTAAATAAATTTATTTATCCCACGATATTTATAGTACTGTTCAACACGTTGATAAATAAAAGGTACATCGGATCAGTTGCAAGCTTCGAAAACCTGTGAACAAATTGACACGAGTTAGAAGTTCTTAAGATTCCTAGGTCAGGAGGTTCTCTTTGTACGACTGTTGAAATAGGCAGGATATTGCCCTCATGACATTAAAATTGAATTCATATTCTGTATACTGTATTATAAGTTAAAATGTCGAATTTCTCATATGTATGCTAATAGTTGATTTTTTAAATGAAATATGAAATAAACTCTTTTTTCCCCTGTGGTAAGCATCTACTTGCAACTTCTATTTTCTTTGATATCTAAATGTTTTACCTGTTCCTGACTTTAGTCAGCTTGTAATTGTACTGTGCTATTGATGAGTTCATAAATACGAGATTACATTTGGCAAGCAAAGCACTATCCAATAATGAAGACAACTCTATTTTAGGTGTAATTGTGGACACTGCTTGGTAATGACCACAGCAAGGGAATGTGTATGTTGTTGTGAAGTAGAGAATGGCACAAGTGTCCGCAATGAATACCAGGGGATACAATGTATTACACACCATCCAGGGTTCAGTCCAGTTTGCCTTGACATCCATGTTTTAAAAGTTGCTTACTAACAGTATAGACAACAATTTGGAGAACGTCCAGAACAAGGAAATGAGTAAGTATGAAGTAGGAGAAATTTTTAATGTTCTTGTGTTTCCATAACTTTTGTTTTCAGGATCTATGCATGACAATATAGTATTTGGAGTTACAGCAAATAAAGAAACCATTTTTTCCAGTCAATTTATGACACCTTCATGACTTGAACCGCTGTTTTGGAGGCCTACACTATCTAACCTTTATACCACAGTTTTACTGATAAATCATGCCAAAAATAACACATATACATGTACAAATGTCTTATTTCATTTTTTTGTCAGAAAATAAAATGGTTATATATATATATATATACACATACATGCACAGTTTATATTGGAATCATTTAACTTTATTGATATACAAAATAAAGATAAATCACACTGGGCCACACTAATACTAAACTACTAAAAACTTTTGATTTCCTAATTTGATCTAATGCATAAAGCATATTTTATTTCAACTTAATTTTCAAATTATTATTTCAGAAGACATCGGTATACAGCATATAGACAATTTTCTCGGTGGTGTTGGCACTTCTTGGGCAAGGAAGTGAGGGTCATCATTCCAGCATGTGTTGTTCAGAGGATCCGCACCGCCTATCCTGATCAGATCCTGCACTACACTGGCTTTCATAAGGCTGACAGCGATTAAACCTGCTGAGAAACTTTTGGGTGGCAATATCCTTGTCAGGCCTCTCATACATACTACATAATGGTGGTGGTACATCTACCAGAAGTTTCACTCCTTTCTCATTCATGTGAGACACCTGTCCAATTGTGAATGCTGTGTACATTAGACATTCAACATAATCTGTAAAGTAAATTTAATATGCATTGTATTATACAAGCCAAAAAATGCAACCTTTTTGTTGAAGTTAATATTTGAATTAAAAATATTTGTCTTTACAATTGTTTGCATATTTGTATTATTTTACCACAGGGCAAAATCATGATCTTTAAAATTAAAGGAGTGTCAGCATAACAAATATTTTTCCTTTACTGTTTGAATTTTAAATATAAATACTTTCACTTGGTCATATATTCTTTTCTGTTTATTAATTACTAATGTGTATTCTTACCATATGTTGAATCGACAAGGATTTTCCTGATAGTGCATTCGCCTTTCTTGTACACTATCTTATATCTGGCTCTCCCATCCTTTGTGCATGCTTGCTCTCTTTGGCTGTTTTCGTTAAAATGCAGTGCAGCTAGCCAAAGCCTATTTTAAAGTAAATAAAAATGCAAAATATATAATTCTATCAAAAACCAGATATTTATTTTTATAGATACTTTATTTGCAAACATTCCAAAAGACAAAAAACTGTGATACAATTTTACATTGTAGGATATCAAAAGATATGATCTTGATATCTATGATTTAATTGAAGATGAATAAACTGGACTATAAATAAAACATTGAAATACCTGAATCAGTATTTCTTGTGTGCAATAATTTAAGATTTACCTTGAAAGCATTCCGTGATAGGAGAAACCAATCATCTTTGGTGCAAAATGATTGATCACGGATTGGTATCCCTCTAGTGCTGAAGTTTGTTGACCAGATGACAGCATTGGTACATCTTTTCTCATCTGTCTACTGGTCACAATTTCGTCAAGCTTTTAAAATACTTTAGATCCTATAAGTTATAAAATATATTCATCTTAGCTTGGTTTTATGCTATCTTGCATGAAAATTAAAGTGTGCACTAACAAAAATCTATCTAAATTCCAACAATTACTAGGCCAATACAGTTAAGCCAAAATCACATTCATATCTGACATGTACTCCATAAGATGATTTTGCTCACCAAATATCATTGATGAATTAGAAATAGATCTACTAACTGAACAAAATCGATGGACCTAAACAATTGTTGATAAGAATACAAGTATGTTTTTAAAAATAAAGAAAGATTTTAACCATTGTGTACTACCTGGTTTCAACCACTTCTTTTGTCTCTCTCTTCCCTCCAAAGTACCATGTTCACATGATGCAAATAAATCACCATGGCCTGAATGCACATTTGAGATGTGGTTTATGACAGAGTGCCACTTTTCCAGCATTAATTCTTTGTTTTGGTCAGGTGATGATGCTGCTGTCCAATACAGGTGGTACCAAACTCTTTATCCATGGAGTTATATCTGAACAGTCTTTTTCTTTTGACAAGGCAAAGAGTTTCTTTTTCAGTCCTGACTATAGAAACAGAAAAAGAGCATCATCAAATATTTGTTTCAACAATACCTTTTGCAAATAAATTGTAAGTTCTAAAAAAAATCCTTTTTGACCAACTGATTGAACAAATTGTTATACAGTATTATAAATATCTAAAAATTCTATACTAAATGAAACCACCTATAGGGTATGATTTTGAGTGTCACATTAAAAACATTAACACTTCTTGCATTGACATTTACTTTAATCTGGTTCTTCTTCACTTCATAACTTAAAAATGAACATCAATGCAAAAACATTTTGAATTTTGTTTGTCTTACCTTTAGCAACATGCCAGACATCAAAGTAGTGTTGAGTGTCTGTCATATTTTCCCTCACCCATTGCACTACTTGGACATGTCTGTCTGTAATTAGGGATTTGATTGGGATCCCATGGTACTTAAAGAATTCTACACTCCTTACAAGACCTTCCTTTTCCATGTGGCAGCTGCTCTTTACCTCATTACTTTGTAACATAATGTTGGCATAATATTAAATCATATGTAATTCTGTATTTGATTTTGAGGTGCTTAATGCTGTGCCCAACACTATTTCACTTACATTATGTAAACCAGTTTTATTACTAATTTTCAAGCATTTAATGGCACTTTTTACAATAATTTAGTTGTTTTGTGTTGGCCAGTTTAATTTATGGAGGAAGCTGTAATATTTGTACAAAACCTCAAACCATGCACAAGCAACAGACAAACTTTATCATATGATTTGAACCTATAACCTTGTGGCAAGCTAGTAATCAAGAGATGTTTAAACAAATGACTATAAGATCAAGGCCATGGAGCCACTATGTAATTAAGAATAAACATGACACAATTTTAACTGTAAATTACAATAAAATCATCAGAGCCCATTTTTGATTAAAATGTACTTTTTATTTATATATTATTTTATACCTGTACTAGTTTCACATCCACAACAATGCCCTTGTCTAAGTCGAGCATACTGTAGCTGCCATATTTTGCACTGTGTCCTGGAGTGTCAGCTCTGCCATCTCCTCCAAGTGTAACAGATATCTGCTGCTCAATGATCTCTTGCACATAGGTTTTTTGAAAATTGTGCCAAACACTTCCAATAGCAGGATACAGGTAGAATTCTGATGGTTGATAAATGTTGACATGCTTATGCAGGACACGTTCATGAATTTGTACATGCGTAAGGATTTGCTAGGAATTGAACCAGAAAAAAAAATTCCTGCTGATATTAACAAATTTCCAGCTGGTTTACTTCCAATAAAAGGCTGGCTAAACCAGTGGCGCACATAAAGCAGTTCTTGTATTCTTGTTTTATTTTTACCAAAGATCCATTCACATAAATAATTTCACCAACTGTGTTTGAACAGCACTTGGTACAACATCTAAATAAATCCATTAGATTTGATTCAAAGACTAAAAATTTAGTTTCCACATCAGCTGGAACATTCCTGAAAAATAAGAGTTTGATCTATATATCGAATAGCCATAGCAAAGCATACTACATGTGAAATGTCCTATATAGAGCGGTTTTGAAACTTTATTTTCTTTACTTTAGCATACTCATACTGTACTTTCATGTAGGTACATTATCATTTTCCATATTCTTCAATAAGCAATTTATAACTTGCCTCTTAAGTTTATCTTAACATTGCAGTAAAGGGCAGAGGGCAGTATCTGTATCAGCTACCTTGGCATTTGTCAGCTTGATTGTGCAAGTGAATTCAGCTAATGGGCACATACTAGAGAAATATGGTTATGTTACCTGTTTTCCTGTTCATCAGTTCTGTTATCTTCATCTGATGACTGAGGGGAAGTTGGTGGCTCATAGTCACTGTCTGACAAGTCATTTTTCACTGGTGATGAGAGTGGTTCTTCAAATCGGCTGGCTGATGCACTTTGGTTGAAAATGTTTTTAGCTGTTGGTCTGGTATCAAACTCAAAGTAATGCTGGAATGCATCTCTCAAACTCAAAGTAATGCTGGAATGCATCTCTCATCACTGGTCTGTTATCTATAAAATCAGTCTGCACTCCTAGATAATTTAAAATAGTTTATAAAAGCAGGACAATTTTACATACATGAATACAGATTTTAAAAAAAATGTAATTTCATCTACATTGGGAATTTAAATAGTGTGTTCCATGACAAAGATAGCTTTGATGTACTAGTATTCAGCTTAACTATCAATTTCCTGGTATACAACACAGTAATTGACAAAAGAAAAAGCCAATCACATTTCATCAAAATTCTTTAAAATAGTACATGTTTAAAAAGAAAGCATACATTTTAGTTTAACTTACTAATAAATTGGAACAGTATATATGGACACTGTTTAACTGTTGCCTGGAAAAAAATCATAACAAAAAGTGATCATATGAAAGTATGAGTACCTGTGCTTATCATCTCCACTGCAGGTCGTGTTGTTGATTTTGGCACCTTAATATAAGTCTGGCAGTTCTTTGACAGCTGTTTTGTCTTTTTGTTGACTTGGCAACCAATGGATGCAGACAGAGGCTTCACTTTATCAATTTCATATTCAACTACCTGAAAAAGGTCAATTGCATCAGTTTTATTACTTTTGAATACTGTACTCTGTTCAAGTTATTTTAGCATTTAGACATTTTAAGAAGATGAAATCATTTTTGGGATAAAGAAAATAGTAATTCATTAATCGACCATAACAGAATGTGTTTGAAACGTATAAAAAATGTGTTATTCAAAACCGACATTTTTTCCTTACGATGATCAAACCTATCCTTTTCTCCAAACCTTTAAGCTGTAGTTCTTCCTTTATTTCTAGAAATCTTATATGTAGTTTGTTAAATCATGTTCTTGTCTGAAATGTCACTCTCATTATATATATATATATATATATATAAGCTAAATTTTACCTCTTGCATAATGTCAAATGAGTTTTCTAATCCTTGATCCTGAGTTGTCTCTCTGCCTGTTTGTTGTGAACATTGTTCCTCGTGTGCAACAATAATCTAAAACAAAATGTACCCTATTAGAGAACATTTATCACTCATGTTTGTAAATATCTATATGTAATCTGATTCACACATTAGTCTGACAATGAAATATATATGTAGGCCTTCTAAATCTACCGGCAGAAAGATTTTTATATTCACATGGTCAAAGTTGAAGGCAAGATGAAAATGTTGATAATATTTATCAGATGTTTATATCTCAGTTCTTGATTGATTAGATATTTACAGCATTTGTTTTGAAAATTATGCAAGAACGTTCTAGAGGGTACAAATGGAAATGTTGCAGTGACTGATCTTTTAATATCATAGATATAATAAACTCACCCTTGCTGCTTCTCTCTTTGAATAGCCCCTTCTTATTTTCTTTGGTGGTGACACTTGACAAGTTACTTCCTCTGATGGTGACAACATTTCAAGCCTATACAGCTGATGTTTTGGTGTTGAAGGTTCTGATACAGTTGCAGTTACTTGGTTGTCAGTTTCCTTCAAGCATTGTACAGACGGGACAGCATCATCATTGAGTTTGACTTTCTTTGGTGACCTACCCATATGCTCAACCTCAAATCTATACCTAAATGGGAAGCATTCTGGTGTGAAGTGAAAGAAGCAGAGGGCAGAAAACTTAGTCAGACCATCCCAGTTTGCTCTTTTGATTTTTACAAAACCTGTCCACCTACGACAAAGTGCTTGGTCTTTCGGAAAGGAATGCATGGAAAACCCATCGGCATTTGTATTCCCACAATTTGCGGCAACACACCTGACACCGCTGCCCTTGCTTGTACCTCCACGATCTCCTCTTGGCATGATTGTGATGATAAAAGCTTTAAAACAAACTAATATGGAACGGAACACAAGCTTTGTTTATGTTTCACTAGAAACGGAAGTAAGGCGTGTGTTCATGAAGTGACGTCAGACGGTCTTCACTCTGCGGAAATTACCGAGCGATAAAATCGGTCCCATGTGTATTATTTTCGAAAACACACCTGAGCGTATTTCTCAGTTATTATGCCGAATTTTTCCATTGGGTTTGTTTATACAGCTTCCAGATTTTATTTTCTATTCAAATAATATTGAATTGTATTTTCGGTTTTTACACTGGTATGGCACTTTAAGGTTTTAGAAAGTCATTTCATAACTCTGAGAAAATCACTGAAGCATAAAAGCATATACTTTCAGTAATTATTTTGATGGCTTAATTTACTGCAATCGCTGTAATTTTTGTAACATCTGTAATTTTTTGTAACATCTAATTTATTTCATTGGCTGAAATTTTTTGTAACATCTGTAATTTTGAGCAACGCCTGTAATTTATTGCAATGGCTGTAATTTTTTGTAACGTCTGCAATTTTTTGTAATGTCTGTAAATTTTTATACCCTATCACCAATTAGTAAAGAAAAAATCTTTTTTTGGCCCCATTGGCAAATTGGTATGAATGAAATGTTGCAAACATTCAAGAATTAACCAATTATTATAATAAATATTTTCTGCCTATAATGAGTCGTACAGCCTGAAAGATAATGTATAACAACTGTGCAACAAATACAACGTAATGCAGGTGATTAAGCCTTGTTCATACATACTGTAAACTATGCCATTAATTGTAATGGAGGCTTCCGCTATATTTGTTGCCACAACAATCTTCCTAGTATTTTGTGGAGTTCTTTCAAATACCTTGAACTGCAAAAAAGTAATATGACATTCAGAAAAGGATAGAAATGTAACATGTTCTTTCTTTCTTCTGCCCAATCATGCAACACTATTAAATCCTATATTCAGTACTGTTAAAAACTAAAAGATTTTAAGAAAATTCATCATTACAAATTGAAATGATTGAATAATTTGTTATCATAAAGAATATAGAAGAAAAATCAAGACATTAGAAAAGTTTACAAATATATGAACACAAATTAATTCCAAAATCAATTAAATAGCACTGAAATCTAATCAACTCATCTACATTTACATGAAGACATGCTTACAAATTTTATTTTGCCAAGGTAAAGCAGTTTCTGCATGCTAGCATGATTTTCACCAAAAATGTCTCAAGCTCAAAAATACAAAAAGACTTAACAAAATGCACAATTCTCTTGTGTTCTAATAAATCCAATAAGGTCATCTACATTATGCAAATACAGATACTTACCAAATTTCCTTTTTCTGGAACTAGTATTTTTTGCATAATCTGACAAATTCATTTAACCCTGAATGCACAGATGGGAAGGAGTATTCTGACATACCCATTGCAATAAGGACACCAATATTTTCAAATAAACCCATTTATATCTTTTTTTAGGGTTTAACACCATTTTTTCATCACACGATAGGCTATACATGGCGGCCAGTATTATTGGTGGAGGAAGAACTCAGGAAAAACCCCCGAAAGAACCACCGACCAGCAAGAAGCTACTGGCAAGCTTTCTCACATACCCACACTGGCTGAATTGGAGACTCAAATCCACACAGACAGATGTGAAATGGCAGTGATCTGTAACGGAAAGCGCTTTAGACCACTCGGCCACTCGGGGCACCTATTTTTTTTGTGTTAATGATCTCTGTGAAAATCAAACTGCCACACTTTTGCACATCTGTAAAATGCATACACTCACTCAGATCTCGAGTATGATAAATCTCACACCGATAAAGGGTCTATGAAGTTCATTCAACTTCATTCATTGAACTGCATAAACCCTGATCGTCCTGCAAATCGTCCATCAGCAAATATGTTTATGTTCAAATATTGTTTTACAAGTAAATATTGAAAATGTAACCTGTTCTGATGCTGGCAGACTTCCATACATGGGTAAAACTTTCATTTTCATTGGATGTTTTTCTTTATAGAGTCTTTTAGCCTCATCACTGAAACAAGAAATTAATTATTAAAGTAAATTTGTTCTTTAAAAATTCCAATTTTTTATCAAAAAAGTGTAGAATACTCAAATACAGTAAACATGAAATATTTGTATGGAAAACATTTCATACTTTGGTAGTAAATGAACAATTTTGTTGGGATAAAACTTAATGTGGGCACATTTAACATTATCAGAACATCCTAATATTCTTCATAATAGAAAAATAAATGTGCCCATTCTGAACATATTCTTCATAATAGAAAAAATACAAATAAATGTGTCCAATCTTAATATATGGTTCATAATTGAAAAAACCCACAAAATAAATGTGTCCAATCTGAACATATTCTTCATAATTGAAAAAAACTACAAATAAATGTGTCCAATCTCAACATATTCTTCATAATTGAAAAAAAAAATACAAATAAATGTGTCCAGTCTCAACATATTCTTCATAACTGAAAAAAATACAAATAAATGTGTCCAATCTCAACATATTCTTCATAAATGAAAAAAAATACAAATAAATGTGTCCAATCTCAACATATTCTTCATAATTGAAAAAAATACAAATAAATGTGTCCAATCTCAACATATTCTTCATAATTGAAAAAAAAATACAAATGTGTCCAATCTCAATATATTCTTCATAACTGAAAAAAATACAAATAAATGTGTCCAATCTGAACATATTCTTCATAACTGAAAAAAATACAAATAAATGTGTCCAATCTCAACATATTCTTCATAATTGAAAAAAAAAATATAAATAAATGTGTCCAATCTCAACATATTCTTCATAATTGAAAAAAATACAAATAAATGTGTCCAATCTCGACATATTCTTCATAATTGAAAAAAAAATACAAATAAATGTGTCCAATCTCAACATATTCTTCATAACTGAAAAAAATACAAATAAATGTGTCCAATCTCAACATATTCTTCATAACTGAAAAAAATACAAATAAATGTGTCCAATCTCAACATATTCTTCATAATTGAAAAAAAATATAAATAAATGTGTCCAATCTCAACATATTCTTCATAGCAGCAGAGAGGGTGAACAGACCAACTAACTTTTAAGCAAAATATTTTAAGCTTCCTTTTACCAAATAGAGCCTTGGATCAGATGGTTATATTTTAAGCAAAATATTCTAAGGCTCCATTTGCCAAACTGAGACTTAATAATTTTAGAGTTCTGTTTGTCAAACGGAGCCTTCCTCAAGGGTAAAAAAAAAAGACGCCATTTAGTTGACGTTAACCTCCTCGGCTGCTAATGCGCTAACTAAATATTTGATCAAGTCCGATACGATATCTTGTCCGAGGGTCTGATAAATTTATCGTCACAAATCCGTGTGGGATTGTCTGAGCGTGGCTAAAGAAATTTCTAAATCGATTATGATCCATATCACCACCGCACCAAGTTTGCCAAATATTTCTAAGAGTATGAGTATCAACTCCGTTAAATACACACAGCATATTGCAGTTATCTCTGATCACTTTTGGTATTTGAGTGTAACGTTGAGTGATATATATCACATCGGTGTTTTTATGTCTGCCTCTGGAAAATATTCTAGCAGGATTCTTTTGATTATCTAACATGATATCATCATATACGACTAAATTGTTAATACTTCCATCAATATCATCAATACTAGGTGCCTCTTCGATATCGGTTATAAACTCAATAACACCATCGCCGTTAATTTCTTGCGCGGCATCATTAAAATCCTTTAATACTTCATAACATCGTTGATCGTCTACACTCGGAGCAATCATGTACAATTTATCCCACTTCATCCATCTCGTTATCAAATTAAGTAGCAATTGTGTTTTACCACTTCCAGATGGTCCGATGATAATCGCGCGAATAGAATTTGGTAACATTGCATGGTGTCTAATAGGTTCCCGTCGTCGAGTAGCTGAATAATCAATTACATTCATAACTGTTATATATAAATTATGGATCTATATTGTGTGAAGTGTAGGACGCGTACTGGCACAAATGACTTGACGACGATTACAACGAAAAATAATCGATCAGCGCTTTCTGGTAAATGCGTACAATGTAGTACGAAAAAATTTAGATTTACTTCCACGAAACCTTTAAAAAAAAACGAGGAGGTGATATTGCAGCCAAATTGACAAAACTCCCAGGAACACCGTGGGCAAAGTATCCAGGAGAAAAGCACCTTCCAGGATATAGCTACTGTGGACCGGGAACACGATTAGATATCAGACTTGATGATCAAAATCAGCCTCGACCCGGCGAATATCCAATAAACGCTATTGATAAGGCGTGTCATGTTCATGATGTCGCTTATAAAAGCAGCAATCTTCAACACAGACATCTCGCAGATGTAAAATTAATTCATGCGTTAAATGCTATTCCTGATAAATCCTTCAAAGAAAAGTTGGCTTCTTGGTTGGTAAAATCTGCTATGAAGGGTAAATTGATGTTAGGTGCTGGTAATTGAAAATGCTAGCATTTTAATATGGAATCTATTTATTATTCTCCGAGAGGATACTGGAGAGGTTACGCAGCAATCAATAAACTAGCTAGTGCATCAAAGGTGAAAAAAACTACAGCGGCAAACTGGTTATCTAAACAGGCAATATGGCAAATTTATCTACCAGCGCCTAAACAAATTAACTATTCGCATTTTGATGTTACAACACCTAATGAAGTTCATCAAGCTGATATACTATTTCTGCCGCATGACAACGGTTACAAATACGCGTTAACGTTAGTTGATATTGCAAGTCGATACAAACAAGCAGAACCGTTAAAAACAAAATCATCTACTGAAGTAGCTTCTGCATTTGAAAAAATTTATCGACGAGGTCCTCTGCGCTGGCCAAATCTGTTACAAGTTGATCCTGGCAAGGAATTTCAAGGTGTTGTTACATCTACGATGAAACATCATAATGTCGCCATCAGACGAGGACACACTGCGCTACATCGCGATCAGGCAATTGTTGAACGGTTTAATAAAACCCTTGCTGAGCGGTTATTCGGATATCAATACGCAAAAGAATTCATCCAGGATAAACGATCCCGTGAATGGGTCAAGAGATTACCAGCTGTGATTACCGCAATCAATAATGAGATTACTAGAACAATTAATATGAAACCTGTCAACGCTATTAAGAAGGCGTCTATCAAAATGGAAATCCAAGGAATTTCACAAAAAGATTTCAAAGAACCAATTCTTGGTAGTAATGTCATTGTAAGGTACTTATACGAACCAGGAGAGCTTGAGGGTGGTAAAAAAAGAGCTACCGATCCTATTTGGAGTGTCACTACGCATAAAATATCCGGCATAACACGATCTACGGGTAGACCTTCAATCTATAGACTGGATTCAACTGCTCCTCAGCGAGGATTTACACGCGAACAATTACAAGTGATTCCTGAGGATACTCAATTACCACCGCGTGGTCTTAATTAGCACCTAAGGTGCTGTCACCCCGGCGTCTGTTGCACTCAAGACAAGTCAACCTCACATTGTTTCTGACATGACCGAGATTGTTATCTTTTCTATCTACGGTGAATTGGCGAGGATCTTTATCCGACCAATTCCAACTCATTATACAATTACAACTCGCGCAGTGATTGTTCTGTTGTTGCTTTAGTGTCTTAATTAATTCAGCATCAATGTCAAATTCTCTTTTATTTTTTTTATCCTGTTGTTTATAACCAGAGAGTTTTTTTCTGATTATATTATCATCGGTGTGTATATTACTTATTGTATTGTCATTATCATTAACCACAATTCTTCGAAGTTGGTTTATTCGCCGTACTCTGGATACTGCGAGATAAACTAAATTTGACCACTCAATATGATTATCTACTATCCAAAGAGTTGTATCGGATATAGTCAATCCCTGTGAAGAGTGTATTGTTGCTGCATAACCTAACGTCCATGGGGATTTATCAGCACCTAATGCATCTTTAACGACGTTGATATCAACCAGCACAATATCATTTAATACTAAATTCTGCTTTTGTTGTTGTCCAGGAATGTCAACGTCGATATTCTGCTTTCGTGTATCCTTAGGTCTATAACAGAGTGGTACTGGAAGTGTTGCAAATTTTTCTTTATGTAGCGCAAACAACTTCATCTGAAGTGCGTCTCTGACTATTTTTCTACTCGCGATTATTAAATCATTTGGCTTCCACATTTCCCAAAAATCATTCATGGGAGTTTCAGAGATTATTTCACGCGCTATTTCACATTGGATTTTATCCGGTTGTAATCTAATTAGCGCTTTGAATTCTCGTAATTGTTCATCAAGTGATCTATGGTCGGTATTAATCTCTTCATAATAATCTACAAATCCTTTTAGCCATTCATGTGGAGATCCACCAACAAATGGCTGCGGTTGGCCGTGATCCCCACACATGACGACTTTTGTATTTTTCAATAACAACCATGATAGAAATATCTGTAATACTGTTAACGATACCGTGCATATTTCATCCCAGATTATTACATCAGGAATGAATTTATCGCCCATTCGATCAGGAGTCCAATTATCGCCTTTCCATCGAAAGAAGCTGTGATAGGTACAAGCTTTTACTCCACGCGCTATCATCTCTCTGGCGAGTCTGTGAGTTGGTGTTAACACAATCATGTTAGAAACATTTGTGTTTCTATTACGAAATAATTCGATTGCACGAGTTGTCTTTCCTGACCCACCACAGCCGTTTAAATAAACTGTCTTGTATCTACAAATCGGATCGGATACAGGCGGTGCAGTAGAAAATTCTGATTGAATCTCTGAGATATTATGGTTACTTTTCAAGTATTTATCATCCATAGCAACGTCTGCGGATTTACAATATTCATGTAGTGTTTCTTTTTTAAATCTCCAATTTCCCCACGCTTCCTTAGGATCTGTGAATTTAGCTACATCTGATTTGTATTTTTCATGGATATACATCGAATCAGTAGCTACTCTAACCGCGGTATTAGGAAATCTATTTATCATCGAGAATAGATTAATACAAGAATAGGCTAGCATAGAACTTCTCAAATGTGTGTATTGACAACTTTTTCCATCACAGTAGGTAACAACCGTACCTAGTTTCTTACCATTTCGAAGGACATCATCTACCCAAACATTATTAGTTCCGCTCGCAGATTTGTAAGCTTCCTCATCTAATTCCCCTGATAGAAAAGCGTTTTTACGGGTTACAAATTTCCCTTTTTTTATTAAATCAGATATTATGAAATTGTATTCTTCATCGTCTATGATTAATCTAGAAGAGTATTTTGCATTATCAAATCTTCCACCTTGAGTGAATTTACCGATTATTTTTCGTCCGAGATCTTTAGCCTCTCTATTACTACCTTTGAATAACCTCTTAGACCAATCCATAAGTGTTTCACAATCTCCCAATTGTTTTCGTTGTTCGTTAATTATTTTTTCGAGATCGGGTTTTGGTAACCAAACATCTTTCTGAGCGTTATAACAAATAATCGCTTCACTGACAATTAACGATATTAGCATACCACAATCGATCATATACCGCAATAGCACAATTGACATCCACGCTTTTTCATACATATGTCTACCAAGCCAAAGATAACTACACGGATGTAACCCTGTAGCTAATTCGAATGATATCACACGAGCGAACCCGGTTAAATCAAAATCAGGCAATGGACCATTAATCGCAACACGAGTCATTTCATGTGTGGGGTGTCCAAATCGTTTAAAATATTCAGAGCATTCTCCATATCCGAGAAAACTTCCAGGATAACACGCGGATATATCAATTGAAATCATACCATCACGTGAGTATTTCGTATTCCACAATCCTCCATGACCAAATTCGACGCAACTCAACTTCACGTCCTCCAGAAAATCACTTCGTGTTGGACGCCATGAGTTTTTTTCTCTTGCGAAGTGAGCTACCACTGATGGAATAGTAAAACTATCCGTAAGTAGTTTTTCTACAGTAGAAACACTAGTGTTTCCTTCTAAATACTCATTAGCGATTTTTCTCATTCTAGTATCTAATTCTTCAGTTCGATATAATTCACCATTTGGTTTTACAAACTGATCAAATCCTATTTCCGGATCCTCATTACTCCTGAGTAACCATACTGACACAGGGTCGTCTTTGGTTAACGCGTGAATAGCATCAAATAATTTCTCTTCATTAAAATGATACTCATTTTTTAAACCATCCCTAGAAAATTCTTTAGGGATATATCGAACAGTTCTTTCTCGTGGAAATATATTTACCGCTGGTGTCCACGCGTGTTTGTTATGATCAATAATTTCAATTGGAGCTCCTCGCGATTGATATTTCGGTTCGTATAATACTTCTCCGGTTATTGTCGCTACCGATATTGGAAATTTTAATAATGCTTCTAATTTAGCTATATCGGAAATCGTTGCCCCGCGTTGTTTCACTGTTAGTTCCCATTCGGTTATTTTTTTTCTTCGTAGATCAGTTAATTTGTTTCCCCGGGATGCATTTGTAAAGTGTTCTATTAACCGTGTTGCTACACAATTAAGTGGCAAATCCACTGATGATGAAAACATCGGAGCTAGTTTTGTAATATTAGGATTATTATTTATTGGATATAACCCATACACAACTGCTGTTACAGGGTAAGATTTCTCATAGTATGGTTTGTCAATTCCAGTTAGAATTCCTGGTTTGGAATCTCTACTCACAATAACAGTTTTTTTATCCTTAAGGATTGGGTCAAATTTATCTCTGATAATCCATTCACCTTCCTCTTCGATAATGAATTTTATTCTAAAAAAATACTTCAGTAGAGATTTCTGGCCAAGGTGTGAAAGTATCACAGCTGCTCTTATATCATTCATAGTAGCATCAATTACAGGTATATTGACATCTTCATCAATAATTCGAAATGTCGACCACGTATGAGATGCTCCATCACGCTTAAACTCATTAAAACAGTCGCTGATTTTACTCAATAGTGGTTTATCATCTACTAGACTTTTAGGTATATCAGAGATTCTATCGAGATTAAATCTAACATTTTTCCAAGGCTTAATTTTCGATAATCTCTTGAATTCCTTCATATTATAATTAAAACAAGTATTTAAATAAGAAAATTTTATATAATGAATCATTGCAAATGGCTTATGATTGGATCAAAGACTCCGTGTAACAAATCATGCAGAAATGAATTCTGTGGGTATCATATGCAGAGTGTGAGAAATGGTTCGGAGGGACCTCTACCATGCTTGCATTGTGGGGTAGGTGTAAGAGGCAAGTCGCAGTTATGCATTAATTGCGGGGGTAAGCGTTATAGAGAGTTAAAACGTTATTATGACAAGCGAAGAATCAAAAATCCTGACGACGTCAATAGCAAAATCATAAAAACTGCTCAAGATTACTTAGGCAGATTTTCCAATGTTATAATTCAGCCAATTAATGAATTAGACAAATAGATATATTATATATACAAATGAGCCAAGAATTTCAAAGACATCCTGTTATTAAAAATTACGAAGCTTCTAGTGATGGTGTTGTTAGACACAGTAAAAATAAGAAATCTGTTGGGTGGGATAATGGTATGGGTTATTTGATGTTTAATGCTGGAGGAAATAAGAAATATCTCAATCATCGTTTCGTCTTCGAAGTGTATAACGGATCAATCAAGGATGGTCTTGTTATTGATCATATTGATGGTATTAGGACTAATAATTCTTTGAATAATTTACGAGCTGTTACACAAAGTGAGAATACTGCATCTGGAAATACTGGTACTTATAAATCAATTGGGAAAAGACCTGTAAGATCGTTTAATACTGAAGATAACACGGAGGGAGTATTTCAATCAATAAACGCAGCTGGTAAGTATTTCGATATTTATCCGTATTCTATTCAATGCGTTGCTGAGAATAAAACCAAGACCGCTTTTTCAAAGCGTTTTAAAAATAAAATTCGGTTTATTTATGTATAATACGGGAGATAACTCCGTTAGGTATAACTCGTGTGACAAATCATCAATGACAGAGTTACGGATTTTAAACATGGAAATATTAATGTTTCTAACATTGATTGGAAAATCTTCGATTTTTCATTGGCTGTTATAATTACATAAATCTGAACAAAACACAATCAATTTTGTCTTTTTTCAAGTATTAACAAAACTGTTTTATAAACACGTCGTATTTAAACATTTTTTTTAATGTCTGTTTCAAGTATTATATGTGTTTTCAACGTTGTCAGTGATCGCTAATAAACAAACAAATAATTACAATCACTACACCTATTTTATATCAACTCGTCGTAATGAATGTATATATACAAATTCGTCTTTATTATAATTGGGCATTAGCCGAAATTCAAGTGTAAACAAAACCACACCGTCACACGTGGTATGAACGTTATTATTGACATTCAAAACCAAAGTTTCGATTTTGCGGTTTTGTTTACACTTGAATGTAGAATAGCCCGCGTCATCCATTGTCATTGAAATCAATTCATTCATTGTGTCACCTATAATCTATTGTTGTACCGTCGTCATTGTCATTGAAATCAATTCATTGTATATACCATTGTCATTGTTCACCTATAATCTATTGTTGTACCGTCGTCATTGTCATTGAAATCAATTCATTCATTGTTCACCTATAATCTATTGTTGTACCGTCGCATTGTCATTGAAATCAATTCATTCATTGTTCACCTATAATCTATTGTTATGTGTTTGTCGGTTGTAACCGTTGAGCGCTGCTTGATGTATAAAACACCAAGGGGGTTTAAAACGGTAAATGTGCCGTCGTCATTCATTATATATAATCATAATCACCTATAATCGCATTAAGCTTCTGGGTATACTAAGATGATCAACACCTTAGTGTATCCAGAATTCATTTTAAAATACTTTGTATTTGAAATACTTTTAAAGAATTTTCATATTTTGTATTTAAAATACTTTGCATTTAAACAAATATATTTTTATATATATATGAATATTGAAAATCTCAAATTGATTATTATTGAAATCAACAAGTTGAAGGATGAAAATGTAAAATTATGTTCAGGTTTGGATTGTGATCAAATTATGACCAATTTCGAGGATATACAATTTGCAGAACAGACAGGAAAATATGTTCTATCTAAGAAATATTTTTTAATCAAAAATATACAAAAGCTTATACGTGAGAGCTTAGTAAATACTGAAGATGTTAATGTCTTCGTACCATTATGTAGCATCGTTGAACGTGTACGTAAGCAATTAGGATTAGAATATGAACAAAAGAGACTTATTAATTGTAAAGTGAGACAATTAAAAATGTTAATGGAAAACTCTGAAGGTGATGAGCCCACGTGTAGAGAGCCTCCTTTGTTTGTATAACCGATACGGTATGAGGAAGTAAAATTATGTGTGTAACAACAAGGAAGTATTAAAATGATTTGCATTTTTTAGTTAGTGATTTCTTTCGAAATGATTTGCAATGAAATGCTTTGCAAAGAAATGCTTTGCATTTCTAATTTAACAATAATGATACTCTTTCAATAATGGTAGGAGAATCATTAACAACGAGATTAGCTAGAGAGAGACTTGAAGCTCTTAAGAAAATATTACCCCTTCGTGATAGAATCCGCGAAAAACTTCAACAACGGCAATTATTTCAGACTGACTTCACAGAGGATACAGAACAACTCTTCAAACCTATTGTTAGTGCAACTGAGGGTGTGAAAACAGCAATCTCTAAACAAGAAAGCGCGCAAAAAGAGTCCTTTCTCCCTGTGTTAGAGAAAATATCAAAACGAACTAAACAAACGAAAAAATCATTAAAAACACTTCCTGCTGGTTTTGTAGATGCTATAGAACAACGAGAACAAGAACGAAAACAACAACGAGAACTTCAGGAAGAAATTGAACGATTAGGTGATGTTGATATTTCCTCACTAGAAACGCAAGCATTTCCACCTGAAGAAGAAGTAGAAGAAGAAGAAGAAGAAGAGGGAGCTGTTTCAAAAGGGGATTATTCTCCTGAAAATATATTTACAGTTGATGCGTTAAATACAATCAGAAATATCCCAACACTTGCTGGATTAGCTACATTTACCAAAGACAACGTTAAAAAAGCGAAGAGAGTTAATTATTTAAAAGACGACACAGCTAAGGATTTTGTAAAGGGGTTAGAAGTTTGGGCAAATAAGGTGTTTTTAGCAAAGAAGAGGAAAAACAAAATCACAAAAGAAATAAAATCTGATTATGACCAATTTCTAGCTATGGTAAAGGGGGTCACAGTAGCACCACCAGCATACACAGTAGACCCAATCCCTGATGAAATACAAATAATGGCAGAGGCTGATTCTAAGAAGGGTGCAACTGGTACAACTAAAAAAAAGGGTAGTGGTTTAGTTGGTAAAAATCCTATAGATTTTCACGCTAGTGTAACATGTCCTGGTAATATTCTTGGTGATATATCCCGATTAGAAGTACTTGTAGGAGGAAAACGAGCCGGGAATAACTCACTGGAAATAATCAATGAAGCAGCTGATATCTGTAGGAGGTTATTTCAAGGTGGTATCATGGATATTGCAACATATAGAGATTTCATTGAGGAGTTAGCCGAAAATTCTTCGAATTTCTACGGTTATCATAGTGACTAATGTCACTGGAAATGCTTTAGCATTTGGAAACACTAGTGTTAGAAGTATAATACTTCTATATAGAGAATGATCATACACTACAACCATGATAAACCAACTAACGTCTACGTGGTAAACTCACGATTACCAAAATACCGAGTATACTATGGAGATGGTCTCGGTAATACTATAATGGGATTATTTTCAAGAATGGCTCCAAAAGTGGCTCCATTTGCAAAACAGGCAGCAATGAAAGCAATTGATGTTATCCGAGATAAGGGTATTAACACTGTTGGTGATCTTGCTAGTAAGGCATTTTCAGCCGCTCGGGATAAACTAACAGCGCTAGTGAAATCACGAAGATTTTCAACAAACCCCAGAAATGCTAGCATTAGAAACACTAATGTCGGAATGACTTCACTACCATCTACTGCAGTAATGCCTACACAGGTTAGTAAAATAATAAATAACGCCGTGGATAAAAAACTACAATCATTAATGACTAACGCCCAGGATAATATAACAGCAAATATGATAGCAGGAAGTGGGCTTCCGGGAAGTGGGCTTTCGGGAAGTGGTTTTAAGAAGATTCGCCGGAAACGTTAGAAATACAAGTATTTCCAGAAATATTTATTTGAACAGGATTTCCAATTATGATAGTTATTGTAGAAACACTAGTGTTTCTAATATTTGTGTCAGAATCACTTGTGATTCTATTTATTTGAATAGGATGCTCAGTTGTTATGGTTATTGTAGAAATATTTGTGTCAGAATCACTTGTATCAGAAACATTAATGTCAGAATCACTTGTGTCAGAATCACTTGTGATTCTACTAACGTTATCTTCATTATCAGATATTTTCATCATCATTATTAAAATACACCCAACTAAATAATTATTTTCAAAATTCTTTTCAAAATTCTTTAGAATTTTTAATTTTTATATTATAAAATATTTATAATTTGCTAATTTTGTTAGATTTTTTACTTTTTTTACCATTTTTCTAGTGTTTTTACTCATTTTTCTAGTGTTTTTATGCAATCCGTCGACAAAATTTCATGAAAATCGAGGATGAAAACCCAAGGAATTCATTTAGAGAAAATCGATTTTGATCAGATTTTTTATCATGTGAGGCTAAAATTATGTTGTTTCATCGAATTTTAGATGTTTTTTTTATTGATTTTGTATTGTTTTTTGGCTAATCCGTCCACATAATTTCATGAAAATCGATTTTCTCTAAATGAATTCCTTGGGTTTTCATATGAAACTATTTTAAAATAATTTCAAAATTCTTCAGAATTTTTGATTTAGACCATCGGATATATAATAAAAATGTTCAAACAAAACCCTGATGTTGCATTTGACATGGAAGCCCCAGTGCTTAAAGATACTTCTGTACGTGATTATCAATTTTTTGCTTATCACGCAGTACAACCTAATCTTCGAGGAAGAATTGAACTTCAAGTTCATGATACCAGTAAATACTTTTTACCCGCTGAAGCCTTTATTGAAGTCGAAGGTGAACTTGTAACAGATGTTGTAGCTAATACACCATATGCAGCTAATATCCAAGTTGGTTTTGTCAATAATGGTATCATGGCATTATTTGAAAGTGCTAGATATCTCATTGATGGAAAAGAAATCGAATCTATTGAACGTGAAGTTGATGTAGCAACAACAATACTAGGGCTAGCAAGATACTCTGACGATTATACAAGATCGGCTGGTCCATCTATGATGTTTGCAAAGGATGTTAAAAATACAGCGGGTAAAAATCCATTTGTTATAAGAAGACCAAATGATCATGCTGGTGCTGCTGCTGTTGATGTCGAGGATATGATTATAAATAATGATGAGAATTTCAATCTAGGAGCTGCAACAAGAGTAGCAATGTTGCAAGGAGCGCGTCGACATTTTTCATGTGCGATTCCACTCCATCATATATTTGGATTTTGTAGAAACGTCAGAAAAGTTATTTATGGAGTAAAGCATACTGTAGCACTAGTGAGAAAGGGTGATGATAATAATGCAATCTGGCGTATTGATGGTGCTGCGGGTAAAGTAATTTTATCAAAACTATCACTGTGGATGCCAGTGTTGACTCCATCATTGTCAGTAGAACCGCAGCTGTTATCATTTATGGATCAAGGGGGGAAGAGATTATTAAGCTGGTTGACAACGTCCACAGATACCATGGATTCTAATATTGATGGTACATTTACATGGCATTTGGCAGCACGACAGGGTGTTTCAGCTCCACGGCATATATTTGTTGCTCTACAGGATATTACGAGATTAAACAATCAAGAAAGAAGTCATATGATATTTGATCAACTTGGGTGTAGTGAAGTCTCGCTGAAAATAAACGGACAACAAGAACCAGCAGAGGATATACAACTTAATTATGAAAATAATCATATTGCACGTGTTTATCATCGATTGCTATCATTTATGGGACGTGATCAAAATGTAGATACTGGTCTACAAATATCACAATTTGATTTTAAAGGTCTATATCCGATTTATTACTTTTCCCTAGAACATCTTGACTTGATGAAACAGTCCGTAGTTGATATACACTTCCGAGCTCGTGTACATCCTGATGGTATTGCTAATTATAGAGCGGTTGCTGTTATTCTCAGTGATAAATCAATGATACTTGAAGGTGTTGGTGGACGAATGAGACTGGTAGATGCACCAGTGGAAAATCTGTAGTGAAAATTACAAAGCAATTTGAATTTAGAATCAATCTATTTTGTATAATGTCGTATAGTAATATCAATGTTACGTTGACACCTGGTCAAATAAAAAAATTACAATCCAAATCAGCTAAGCAATGTGGAACCACAATAACGCTGAAACCTAATCAAATGAATGGCGGAGGGAATAAACTATCGCTGACGAAAACTCAGGTTAATCATTTTAATAAAGCGCTGAAAGAAAAAAAGGGAGTTCAGGTTACTCTTTCTACGAGCGCGATTAAAAATATGGAAAAGACTGGTGGTATATTCCCGTTGTTAGGGTTGATTCCAGGGTTGATTGCCGCAGCAGCCCCAGCGGTAGCGAAGGCAGCAGCGTTAGGAGCTATTGGTACCGCAGCAGGAATGGCGTTGAAAAAGGCAACTGGAAAGGGGTATAAAAAAAAAGGAAAGGGTCTAAGACTACCAGGAACCCCGAGTTCATGGTACAGCGGAAAGGGTCTTCGAATTCCAGGAACGATATAGTTCCGAAATCTTCGATTTCCAAACCGATGGTTCCCATGTCCAATTTTGATTTAATTGATACCGCTAAAAAATTAAAAATAAAAAATTTCAGAGGGGTTTTTATGAGAGATCAGTTACCGGCACAACCAAATGATGTTGAAACCGGTATTATTAATTTAGATAACAGCTCCGGACCTGGAACTCACTGGGTTGCATACGCGATTGATCCACGTGGGATTATTTATTTTGACTCATATGGATTAGCGCCGCCGAAAGAATTTATGCGTTATATAAAAGATTTTCCAATGAAGACTTGGTATTCTACGTTACCAACACAAACAATGCTTGATCCACCAATATGTGGTAATGAAGTATTAAACGTACTTGATGCTATATCCAAAAGATTTTCGAAACCACCTCATATAGTAGTAAATGAGTATACTAGCGGTAGAAACGCTAGCGTTTCTCGGATTAGAAATCCATAGGATTTGAATAATAAAAAGATTTCTATAATAATGATTGATATTTGGGGACGACCTT
The DNA here is from genome assembly GCA_029339505.1 of Unio delphinus. Taxonomy (NCBI): domain Eukaryota; kingdom Metazoa; phylum Mollusca; class Bivalvia; order Unionida; family Unionidae; genus Unio; species Unio delphinus. Next base: position 3,777,089 of record JAQISU010000226.1, on the reverse strand, counting down.
TATCATCGCTGAAGAAACCTGATAATGGAGTTGAAACCGTTGATAACAAGGATGTTAAAAAATTAATCGAAGATGAAATAGCCGAAATATTAAACCTAACAAATGTTGATCCCGGTGAAATAGTTGTATTTCAAGATCGTCAGGGTAAGTTGAAAAGTAGTAATATCTCTCTTAATGATATTTTGGTTAAACAACGAGACGCAGCAAAGGATACTATCGCGTTATTTTCTGATGGGGGTAAACTCAAACCAGGTGTACTTGTTTCAACGATTACGGATAAATTAGCAACATATGATAACACAGTGAATTCATTAAAATCGCTTAATGATAAGTATGATGATCATATAATTGTATTTGACCAGTTTAGTGAAACACAAAGAAATACAATTAACAAAATTGACAAACCCATACTAGAATTTTTTGGAAATCCACCAGTAACCACACCAAAACTCACCGTAATAAAAGATTCTATATTAGAACTAGCAACTCTTCAATCCGAATATGAAAAACACACTAAACTATTTATAACGTTTCGTAAAAACCTCATAGATAAATTTATTGGGAGCTCATTTGATAAAATTGAAATAACACTTCCCGATATTAAAAAATCCATCGATGAACTTAAAACGACCACTAATAACATCTTAACGGATGCAATAAGAATGATAAGCGTCATTGAAAAAGTAAAAATTCCTCATAATAAATCCACTGTCATCAACGTAGTATACATGATTCAACACGGATCATATACGTGGACACCTACAGATAACATTTTAAACATAACCGCAGCAGTCAAGGGTATTTATCGATTAACAATAGTATCACCGATTAAATCTCAGTTTGAAATATCATCAAGTAGTTCATTTGGAGTCAATACGATATCAACGATCATCGACAAGGATACAATTGAACAATTCAAGATAACAAATGATGATAAAAATCTAGCCAAGGTTTCAGTAACGTGGTACGTAGAATTCGTAGCGGATTTAAGTAAACAGTTAAATTGAAAATACTAACGCTTTTAAAATAAAATGACTCCATCATCGAATCAGTATCGCTATGATCAAGTCAGAGAATATCAAACTAAACTCAGTTCTCTCTGTGAGGAGTATCAAATAAAAATCAAAAAATACAAACGAAGAATAACCACAGTTGATATCACCGTGTACTCGGTGTCAGGAGTAATCACTGCTGCTGGAATAATACTATCTTCGGTTACAATGATTGCTCCGGTCGTAGTTCCAATCGCTATTTCCGCAGTGGCTACAATTGCTGGTATATTAACTGGGATCACAAAAAAACTATCATCGTGTAGCCAGAGTAAACTACATGATTATTTAATTAAATATCATATTGCATCTACCAGTTACTCACAATTATCCTCATTGATATCATCGTCGTTGGATGACACAACAATATCAGATAGCGAATTTTCAACTATGACTCAATTGTATAGATCAACAATGCTGAAATTAGAGCAGAATAATAATAATAATGTCGTCGCAAGAACTACTTCAACAAATAGTAACAAATACAACACCAGTGAAAACAAGCACGATATCAATAACCTCAACACATCCCGAATTTAGTGTTAATTTTCCAATTCCTGTTCCCGTGAGCGAGATCGCGCTAGCAAAACTACGAGTATATCATAGCTGGCCTAATATCAGATCGGTAGCATTTGGTGGTCAACAACCGAATAATTCCTTGGTATTTGCAAACAAGAATCGTGAAGACGGAACACCAGATTGGCAGGTTGTTTCTATACCAACTGGGTCATATCAAATCGAACAGATCAATGCTGAATTTCAACGAAGAATAAAATCTCTCACTGGAAAAGAATCAAAAATCGCTATAACAGTTCACGAACCAACATTATCATCCGCTATCGAGATAAATACAGAAGGATACGTTGTAGATATTTATCAGAGTTCTATAAGATCCGTGTTAGGATGGCCTGAATTACCACCGGATAACTCGCGAGAAAATTCGAAGGATTTTCCACCCGAACCTAAGAAATCCGATTATGTCACAGACAAGATGAAACCTGATAATCCAATAAAAAGTTATCAAGATTTTTCTCCTAAATTTATAGGATACGACAATAAAAATAATATGATATTTTACACCCACCTAATCAAAGAAAACTTAACAAAGATGAATAATGATTTTTCATTATTGTTAATATCCATCAAATCCAGCTCTCTCACCCAAAACGAGTTTATTAGTGTAGTACAAACAGGTAACAAAATCATCAACGATATGGAAACATTTCATACGAAAATTATTCAAGAAGTATTAATGAATGAAATTTATAAAGAAGTGTTTGCGGTAGAATTCAATATCCCAAAAGAGGATATTCAAACATCTAAAATCCCTGGATATAACCCGGATAAACTAAAGAAACAACTTAACGATGCTATTGATATTGGGTTCAAAAGAATCCACGATAATTGGAAAAAATTGAAGAATTCTACAGCAAATATTCTGAAATATAATAATGATCCAGAAGGTGGCGGTAGACATATTGCTCCGAACAATGTGAATATTTCAACGGTGATTGCGCTCAATTTAGTATGTGATGTTATCGAAGGAAATTATCAAATAAATCTCGAACAATCAAATCAAGCTCAGCAAGGATATATTTTATACTCATTTGCACCAACGGCTCCTCCAGGATTTCTAATTATTGAAGACCCAACTAATCTAGTCTATATGCGATGTCATAATAATTTGTTAACGAGAATTAATTTCAAACTCACTGACCAATCTAATAATCTGATTGATTTACGAGGTGAGGTTTTACAAATTAGTTTGTTTGTGAAATCTTAAGGACTTGATCAAATATTTAGTTAGCGCATTAGCAGCCGAGGAGGTGAACGTCAACTAAATGGCGTCTTTTTTTTTTACCCTTGAGGAAGGCTCCGTTTGACAAACAGAACTCTAAAATTATTAAGTCTCAGTTTGGCAAATGGAGCCTTAGAATATTTTGCTTAAAATATAACCATCTGATCCAAGGCTCTATTTGGTAAAAGGAAGCTTAAAATATTTTGCTTAAAAGTTAGTTGGTCTGTTCACCCTCTCTGCTGCTTTCATAATTGAAAAAAATACAAATAAATGTGTCCAATCTCAACATATTCTTCATAATTGAAAAAAAAATACAAATAAATGTGTCCAATCTCAACATATTCTTCATAATTGAAAAAAAAATACAAATAAATGTGTCCAATCTCAACATATTCTTCATAACTGAAAAAAATACAAATAAATGTGTCCAATCTCAACATATTCTTCATAATTGAAAAAAAATTACAAATAAATGTGTCCAATCTCAACATATTCTTCATAATTGAAAAAAATACAAATAAATGTGTCCAATCTCAACATATTCTTCATAACTGAAAAAAATACAAATAAATGTGTCCAATCTCAACATATTCTTCATAATTGAAAAAAAAATACAAATAAATATGTCCAATCTCAACATATTCTTCATAATTGAAAAAAAATACAAATAAATGTGTCCAATCTCAACATATTCTTCATAACTGAAAAAAAAAATACAAATAAATGTGTCCAATCTCAACATATTCTTCATAATTGAAAAAAAATACAAATAAATGTGTTCCAATCTGAACTACTTTAAAGCCCCTGATTGTTACTATGTTCACAATAACTTCACTGTCGTGGCATCATTTGTACAATGCGTCATCACTAACAGGAATATTAGAAACAATTTTAGGCAACTGAAACCAAATCATTTCTTTAAGTTGCAGGAATAACATCAAAACATAAAACTGCAAACTTTTCACTAAGGACTGAAATATTATCTATTACTTTCCACACCTTTCATTTTAATAGAATCTATTCACAATCAGCTCGATATGCATCTGCCAAAACTTACAGAGTTGGGAAATATCACTACAATTCCCTTGGAGACTCCTCTTTCAGGGAGTCAAATTTAGTGGCTTCACATCAGGAAGACATAATCACTATTTTCATTAACAACCATTGATAGGACTATTTTTCATGACGTATTCACAAAAACTATCGAGCACAATACATAATGAATACTTGAGTGTTTAAGGAAAAAAACTCAAGACTCAAAAAAAAAAAAAAAAATTCCCAATTTTCTTGTCATGGTTATAACCTCACTTACAGCAAACTTACAGAAGATCAAAAATTTAAAGTTTCAGCTTTAAATTGTGTACTCGAATAATTTGGTGGATCTGGGTCCAGGTCATGCCATCACATAATGAATCAGAAGATTTGGATGCATCTTCTTACAATTACCGTTAGTGGTGTGGGGGGCACTGAGTGGCAGAGTGGTTTAATGCGCTCTCCAATACGGATCACTGCCATCTCACCTCTGTCAGTGTGGGTTCAAGTCTAGGATTCAGCCAATGTGGGTATGCGAGAAAGCTTGCCAGTAACTTCTCGTGGGTCGGTGGTTCTTTCCGGGTTCTTCCTCCACCACTGATACTGGCCGCCATGTAAAACCTATCGTGTGCTGAAAAATGGCATCAAACCCCACAACAACTACAACAACAACCATTTTTTTAAACAATGTTTTTTTCTTGCTATTCTTAGTTTAATATATATATTTTTTAAATAACTTATTACAAAGAAATGTATAGGAAAAGTGTCACTAACTAATTTAAAAAGCAGCAGTGAATGAAAATTGAAATAGTCATCAAATTTGCATCAGTTGAAGCTCATGTATTCCTCTTATAAAATCCACAAGTAAAAGTGTATGTTGGTGAGTGAATTTTTTTCAGTAGGACACAATTACTGTGATCACATCAGTTTTTTTAACATAAAGCCAAAAAGCTGATGCATGGCAGGTCAAAAATCACAAAACATTTTCTAACAAATTGTGCTATTCATTGACAATATCATTTTCTTTCATACAACTATAACTATACTTATGAAAATTATATGCACATTTTTCTTTTTCACTATTTAATAAGAAACTCATGGCCCATCATATTATTTGTCCCTTCAATCTCGTTCATAAAACTAATATACACTTGAGTAATGATTCATATTGATGACATAATATCATCGCATCATTAAAACTGCAGCAAACTTTGATTTTCCGAAAACTGGCATCCTTAAAAATTCCAGTGAAATGGATCCACACTTTTTACAGCTAACTGCATATAATACAGTGGGAAATCCATACCATTTACAGTTAAGTGCATATGATATTATGGGAAATACCAGGCATTAATTTAACCTGACAACAGTTTCAGTTCATGAAAAAACCAGACTTTTAGAAAAGAGCTCATTTTAACAGAATTTATTTTTGTGGGACAGAAGATCATCGGATGAAAAATCCTGATTTGATTAAGTGGAACTGCACAAAAAATGGAGTAAAATTTACAATGGAAGCATATTCAGATATCTCAGATACTAAGCCATTATTTAAATGATGACATGAGACATCATAGTAATATTATACTGGCTTCATGCAAGGGGGAAATTCAGGCAAAAATGGCCACCCATTGCCTGCCACATCAACCAAACATACACAGAAAGCACAGCTGATATGATCCTTCATCAGTCAGTACATTCCCCATCTCCCTTTGACCACTGAATTCTTTTATGTTCCGAGTACAATATAAACACTTCCGTCTACTATCTATTCAAGGATCCATTACAACACCTAAATTGTAGTGTTTTCATGTTTTTGTATAAACTTTAGTGTCGATTTACTTTGTACTGACTGACTGCTAGTAAACATAAAAAAGGTAAAGAAGTTTATTTATTTTTTAATCCTGTAAAGCACAAAGTGGGCCTTAAAAATGTTATACATAATTAATTTAATTGTTTGGTTGTTAATTTTAAAATAATTTAATTTCAGTATGTGCTATTTTAATGTAACATTGTATGCTGGACATGACCTTGTCCAACACTGATTTCATTTCTACTTGACCATTCTGAGTTTTTTGTAAAAAAATTTATTCAGAACTTTAAATTACTAGGACTTGTGTCGGTAATTCTTGGATTATTAGGGGATTTAATTCGCCATACAGAAAGTTGTTTTTTCTCATTTTCAGTTTGTATTCAAGGGAAATAAATATATTTGTTATATTTTACAAAGCTTGTTGTCTTTCACTCTTATTTATTACTTATTTAAAAAGCATAGACTCGTAACGATATCTATAACCCATTTTTATATTTTGCATGCTAAAGTTCTGCTGTCAGATAAAATTGTTTTTTTATTCAAATATAAGTAGAACACTTGAAAAATATCTGTTCCAGATTTAATACAAGTGACATGCATACTCACATCAAAAGGGAAACAACTGTCTCCACCTCCTCCTGAAAAGAAAAGTACATGCATATCAAAAGAAATTCTCTGATCAAAAAGTAGGAATCAATTCTAATACTGTATTTCACAAGCAAATTTTACAGCAATCTCTCAATTCCAGGTTTAAACTTCTGTAATTGAACAGAATCCACTCACCAGAATCATACCACCCGAAACAACCTGGAATTTGTTTACTGTTGATGAAATTGATGGTAAAGTACATGGTAAAGAAGTACATTTAGGGTTAGAGAGAAACTGGCCGTGATTTACTTTATATTCAAATCACCAACAAGACTGATAGCTCTGGTATGCCATTTTCACTTCTACTTTTTCTAAGGTCTGCATAAGGAAAAAATCTAATTGTTGCCATTTAAGTTTTGGTAAGAATTTTTTAAATTATAATTTGGATTTTGGATAGTCTTCTCTGCAGCATAAGTGTCTAAACTTACTCCATCAATCATTCACAAATGTTTCATGTATTAGCAAATAAAATTGTCAGCCTGAAACGTTTTCAAAGACAATGAATGCTCTGTTATAAGTTAACTTAACCAGACAAGACATAGTGTTACATATATTTAATTTTGTAGTGTGTGCTTGACCTTTGTCTGTAGTTGAGGACAGAGGTCTACCGGACTACTCTCGGATTTGTTTTGTTAGTAAGCTATAAATAGGTTGTTTACTTGGATTTGAGTTTAAGATGTAGCCTTGATTATGACCTTAGAAGGTTCTAGAAAGGAATTTTGTTAATAATTTGAGGTGAGTTTCCATTATTATCATTACAGTTAGTGTGACCAATTTGTTAACTGAGCTGTAAAAGACCAAACCAACCCATGGAGTTTTTTGGTAGTGTGTGTGTGTGTGTGTGTGTGATTTGGAATTTTAACATAGCTTTAACAATTTTTCAGTCATATCGCTATGATGAGTGTGGCAGTTTATAGTGATGTCTAGCACTGGGGAATCATGCCACAGACATGTAGCATCATGTCCCACACAGTCACATTATCTTGATACCAGGTCGACCAGTCCTAACACTAAACTCTTAATGCTGAGCGCCAAGCGAGGCAGCTGTTAGTACCATTTTTATAAGTCTTTGGTATGATTCAGCCAGTGATCGAACCCACGACCACCCACATCCAAGACAGATACTCTAACCACTAGGCAAATGGAGCAGTCAGTGTTTAAGGAAAATAAAACCTGACACCATCGTTAGCTTGTAATATTTACTACTCTTTCAGACATCTACATACATGTACAAATTTTGCTAAACATGATAACATCTCAACAAAATCTATATAAAAGCAAAGAGTATATTATTGGCTCATTGAAATAATGACAAATATATAAATTAACCTGAATAATGACATACATAAAAATTAACCTGAATAATGACATAAATATAAATTAACCTGAATAATGACATACATATAAATTAACCTAAATAATGACATAAATATAAATTAACCTGAATAATGACATACATATAAATTAACCTGAATAATGACATAAATATAAATTAACCTGAATAATGACATAAATATAAATTAACCTGAATAATGACATACATATAAATTAACCTAAATAATGACATACATATAAATTAACCTGAATAATGACATAAATATAAATTAACCTGAATAATGACATAAATATAAATTAACCTGAATAATGACATAAATATAAATTAACCTGAATAATGACATACATATAAATAAACCTGAATAATGACATACATATAAATTAACCTAAATAATGACATACATAAAAATTAACCTGAATAATGACATAAATATAAATTAACCTGAATAATGACATACATATAAATTAACCTGAATAATGACATACATAAAAATTAACCTGAATAATGACATAAATATAAATTAACCTGAATAATGACATAAATATAAATTAACCTGAATAATGACATACATATAAATTAACCTGAATAATGACAAATATATAAATTGACCTGAATATTGACATACATATAAATTAACCTGAATAATGACAAACATAAATTAACCTGAATAATGACATACATATAAATTAACCTGAATAATGATATGCATAAAAATAAACCTGAATAATGACATACATATAAATTAACCTGAATAATGACAAACATAAATTAACCTGAATAATGACATAGATATAAAATTACCTGAATAATGACGTACATATAAATTTGCCTAAATAATGACATACATATAAATTAACCTGAATAATGATATGCATAAAAATAAACCTGAATAATGACATACATATAAATTAACCTGAATAATGACAAACATAAATTAACCTGAATAATGACATAGATATAAAATTACCTGAATAATGACATACATATAAATTTGCCTAAATAATGACATACATATAAATTAACCTGAATAATGATATGCATAAGTAAACCTGAATAATGACATACCTATAAATTAACCTGAATAATGACATAAATATAAATTAACCTGAATAATGACATAAATATAAATTAACCTGAATAATGACATAAATATAAATTAACCTGCATAATGACATACGTATAAATAAACCTGAATAATGACATACATACACACATATAAATAAACCTGAATAATGACATAAATATAAATTAACCTGAATAATGACATACATATAAATTAACCTGCATAATGACATACGTATAAATAAACCTGAATAATGACATACATACACACATATAAATAAACCTGAATAATGACATACATATAAATAAACCTGAATAATGACATACATATAAATAAACCTGAATAATGACATAAATATAAATTAACCTGAATAATGACATAAATATAAATTAACCTGAATAATGACATACATACATACATACATATAAATAAACCTGAATAATGACATAAATATAAATTAACCTGAATAATGACATACATATAAATTAACCTGCATAATGACATACGTATAAATAAACCTGAATAATGACATACATACACACATATAAATAAACCTGAATAATGACATAAATATAAATTAACCTGAATAATGACATACATATAAATAAACCTGAATAATGACATAAATATAAATTAACCTGAATAATGACATACATATAAATTAACCTGAATAATGACATAAATATAAATTAACCTGAATAATGACATAAATATAAATTAACCTGAATAATGACATACATATAAATAAACCTGAATAATGACATAAATATAAATTAACCTGAATAATGACATACATATAAATTAACCTAAATAATGACAAATATATAAATTGACCTGAATATTGACATACATATAAATTAACCTGAATAATGACATAAATATAAATTAACCTAAATAATGACATAAATATAAATTAACCTGAATAATGACATAAATATAAATTAACCTGAATAATGACATACATATAAATTAACCTGAATAATGACATACATATAAATTAACCTAAATAATGACATACATTAAAATTAACCTGAATAATGACATAAATATAAATTAACCTGAATAATGACATACATATAAATAAACCTGAATAATGACATAAATATAAATTAACCTGAATAATGACATAAATATAAATTAACCTGAATAATGACATACATATAAATTAACCTGAATAATGACATACATATAAATTAACCTAAATAATGACATACATATAAATTAACCTGAATAATGACATACATATAAATAAACCTGAATAATGACATAAATATAAATTAACCTGAATAATGACATACATATAAATAAACCTGAATAATGACATAAATATAAATTAACCTGAATAATGACATAAATATAAATTAACCTGAATAATGACATACATATAAATAAACCTGAATAATGACATAAATATAAATTAACCTGAATAATGACATACATATAAATTAACCTAAATAATGACAAATATATAAATTGACCTGAATATTGACATACATATAAATTAACCTGAATAATGACATAAATATAAATTAACCTAAATAATGACATAAATATAAATTAACCTGAATAATGACATAAATATAAATTAACCTGAATAATGACATACATATAAATTAACCTGAATAATGACATACATATAAATTAACCTAAATAATGACATACATTAAAATTAACCTGAATAATGACATAAATATAAATTAACCTGAATAATGACATACATATAAATAAACCTGAATAATGACATAAATATAAATTAACCTGAATAATGACATAAATATAAATTAACCTGAATAATGACATACATATAAATAAACCTGAATAATGACATAAATATAAATTAACCTGAATAATGACATACATATAAATAAACCTGAATAATGACATAAATATAAATTAACCTGAATAATGACATAAATATAAATTAACCTGAATAATGACATACATATAAATTAACCTGAATAATGACAAATATATAAATTGACCTGAATATTGACATACATATAAATTAACCTGAATAATGACATAAATATAAATTAACCTAAATAATGACATAAATATAAATTAACCTGAATAATGACATAAATATAAATTAACCTGAATAATGACATACATATAAATTAACCTGAATAATGACATACATATAAATTAACCTGAATAATGACAAATATATAAATTGACCTGAATATTGACATACATATAAATTAACCTGAATAATGACATAAATATAAATTAACCTGAATAATGACATACATATAAATTAACCTGAATAATGACATACATATAAATTAACCTAAATAATGACATACATTAAAATTAACCTGAATGACATACATATAAATAAACCTGAATAATGACAAATATATAAATTGACCTGAATATTGACATACATATAAATTAACCTGAATAATGATACACATCAAAATAAAGATGAATAAGAACAAATATATAAATAAACCTGAATATTGACATACATATAAATTAACCTGAATAATGATACGCATAAAATATATCCAATCACCCTATCATGGCAAGCTGGAAAAACTGTTGTAGGCAAATATTTATTTTAATTCTAAGAACATTCAAGAAAATCATTTTGAGTTTGTATAATTAAGGTTTAATTTACTAATGTAAGATTTGTATTTTTATATATTAATTGGGTATCTTAAATTATATCATGCATTTTATCTATCTATGGACCATGGAGTCTGAAATATAGAATTCTTATCTGATCACCTTGCAACTTTGCTTAAAACTTGGGTTACTTCTGCACAAACCACAAAAACAGCAATAATAAAAAACAATCGTAGACTGAACTCTCTCAAAATGTAAAATCTGTATGATTTCCTTTCCTAGTTTCCTTTTCCTAAGAATAAAATTTACAATATCATTAAAATAGATGCATTTGTTACAGGTACTGAACAATAAAAAAAATACTAGCACCAATTTGACATCCAACAGTGGCTTTGTCAACAAACAATGCAAAACAAATTTCTATTATCTTTTATATTTAATTTTCCTTACAAGCACACATAATCTTCAATATCATGAATGTACAGCCTCAGGAACATGGACCAGACCCAACCCACAAGCAGGTTTTATCCACTTATTTGCATAGGGTGTGGTTTTATAAATTGTTTATCTGGCCTGTACCCTAAAAGAAGTTGCATGCTTGGTCATAATGACAACAACACTGCATTTAAGGTCACCCCTATTAGGAAAATGCCTGTCTTAAACAGTTTACTTTTCAAAGTCATGTAAACAAAATCACTGCAGAAATAAAAATCTCAAATAGGCACCCACTTGTCTTTGAGGTAAATTATCTCTTTTTATGGTGTTACATGCATTCATACATTGTATAACATACAGAATGTATACCTGTCCAGTTAAAAACGCCAACACATCACCTGACTGCTCATTGTGATGAATTTTGATCACAGTTTCAACAGTCCCCTTAACATAATTGGGTAAAGGACTGAAAAATAAAAAAGCAGAACATTTAGTGCATCAGTTAAATGACAAATTCTTCAAATATCTTTACTGGTAAAAAGTTAAATTCCAGACAAGATTAAAAGTCAGAGTTAATTTCCCCTTACTGTGACTTTACTTTGAGACAGAACACCTTGAGACAGAGTGTGTCTATGATATGTGACATACCATCTCTACACAATATATAATTGCCAAAAAATTCATTAAAATCTCTTAAGTAATTCTAAAGCCATACTTTAGACAAGATTAAAAGTCACATAAATATGTTTTTCCAACACATGACGGTGCCCTTAAAATTAAGTATGGGGATATGAATATGAATATAAGAATCTATTAAGTTAGATGTAAAAGGCCATTGTTTCAATTAAACATTCTTATCTGCTTCAAGATTTAACCATACAGGGAAAGAAGTCACTGATTTATATGACCTATGACCTTAGGCAGAGCGCATGGCTATAGTGTCAAATGAACTGAAGATTCATTAAAGTGTCTTCAATGGTTCAAAGGTTATTAACTCAGAACAAGGATTCAAGTTAATGATGAAGAACATGAATTCACATCAATATTTAATTTTGTCATCACACTCAGAACTTGCTATGCAAACTTACTCTTGGCAATAGTGCACATCGACAGGAAACATTCTCCCCTCTATTGTCAAGATTCCAGCTGTGTCTTTGCTGAAAAAAAGAAAAAGAAAAGTGTTTACTGATAAATATAAATCACTCCAAGCAAGATAGTCCCAGCTGACCGATGGATCTAAGAGACTCCACTTTACATATCACCAATAGTCACATCAGTTTCAGTCTCAGGCTCAGACAACATGGGTATATAAGAAAGTTTGCCTGTAGCTTCCAGTTGGTCAGTGGTTCTTCCCTGGGTTTTCCCATGTACTTCATTCAATAAATTTACTGGCCATAATATATAGCCTTACACAAGTTGAAAATGGTGATAAAAGCCATGACAGCCAAATCGACACCTAGTCCAAAGGAGTTAAGAACCTTGCACCACCTGGAGGATGGAATATTACTCCAACATGCTACTCATTATCACACATCATGAAACAAAGTTCCACACATCAAGATACAAAGTTCCATTAGTGAAGGAAAGAAATATTATTCCAACATACAACTCATTATGATACATCAAGATACAAATTTCCACACATCAAGATACAAAGTTCCACATATCAAGATACAAAGTTCCGTTAGTGGAGGAAAGAAATATTACTCTAACATACTACTCATTATGATACATCAAGATACAAATTTCCACACATCAAGATACAAAATTTCATACAAAAAGATACAAAGTTCCACACATCAAGATACAAAGTTTCATACATCAAGATACAAAGTTCCACATATCAAGATACAAAGTTTCATACATCAAGATACAAAGTTTCACCAGTGAAGAGTCCAAATAATGTCACAGGGTTAAAGATGTAAATGATGTGACAAAAATAGACAAAAATACAAACATCACGCAAGCATGCAAATTAAGTCAAAATGACCTCATTTTTTATAGACATGTTACTCTTCCTGTGAGGCATTCACATATAATAAGATTTCAAGATATATCCACATTAGGAAAAGATGTTGAGATGCCATTGTCTGTCATCAAAGTATGCAAGTCATTCAATCATAACAACAATAACAATACTAATCTAAAAAAGCATGTCTTTCTCATAAGTTGATATCAGATTTTAGCAATAAAATTGAGCTCAAGCTAAATATTACCTGGACACTGTAACTTTACTTAAACATCTTTACAATGCTAGAACTTCCCTTTGTACACTGTTAGAACTTATCTGATTTTCCTCATGTTAATTATATCAGTGAAGCATAGTGCTTGCCCTAGCCAATGCTACAATTCACCATAACATCAAATATCAATATTACAGCTGGGTATTCCCTGTTATTGGCATTTTTCTTTGATATTGACATATGAACAAACATCCGAGTTACTGAATATGCATATAAAAATGACAATAGCAACACATTTTCTACAACTTCCAAATTGCACATTCTTAAGTCCATACAAATAAATTTAGCCTAGGCAAGCAAAAATGTTTTTGATTTATGCTCCAATTGCCACACTTTTCAGTTTTATGTAGAGTCAAACAATCTAAGTCACATCCACATAAACATGGTTACAAGTATCTGCATGAGGCATATTAATCTAGGACTGATTAATCATAAAAAAAAAAATAGCTTTAAAGCTCACCTTTCATCCTTCGAGTCATTTCTGTTGAAGAAATCTCTCATTTCCTGCAACAACAAATTTAAAACAAGTCATAAAAACAAGAAATTATCTCCACCCCAACAGGTCCCCCACTAAAATATTGACCTCTCCAAAATGAACCCTATGGCTCATTACTCTCAATTTGTATACAACTTATGCAAGTAAAAATTATGGTTCAGCAATCTCAGTCTATATCCTACTAATGATACAATGTTTTAAAAATCTGAATGCAGAATATTCTCAGTATTAAAAGACTCTATGCATCTTTCTTGATAAGTATACTAAATTTGGCTGATAAGTAATAGGAAAAAATGAATACTTTTCATGTCTTTTATTATAGAGTCTTTTCACACCCCATAACCATGGCAACGAACACGTGAACACAAAACTGATGTCAGAAATAAATGTTAACCACCTCATATGTACAGTATACATAATATAAGGACATTTGGAGAGGGGGCAGGAAATGGCCCTTATTCAATATAGTCCTTTGGCTGAAATACCTTGTATGCTTTGAAAGTTAATGCTTTGGGAAGAAAATTCTTTATGAACAGACATACAAACAGACTTAGCAATGTCTATACCGCATATAACAAGCCAGTGATACAAAATTAAATGTATTTTAACTATGATAATCTGCATCTGATGATGAGGCTTCTCGCATATTTAGCCCACTCCAGTTACCTAAGTGGCTATAGCATCTGTCTCAGATGCAGGCAGTCAAGGGTTCGAATCCCAGCAGAGTCAAACCGAAGACATAAAAATAGTACTAGCAGCTGCCTTGCTTGGATCTCAGCATTAAGAAGTTAGCATTAGGCTATATGTCTAAAGTATGATGCCATGTGCTAGACATCACTATAAGCAGCCAGACTGCCGACATAATATGATTAAAATTGTTAAAGCTATGTTAAAAATCCAAATTACACACACTTATACACTTTCATAATTGTTTAGGGAAAGTCAGATTATTTGGACAAGAACATGACCTTTTCTGTTGAAAATGCCGTAGAAATAATCCTAGCTCTGCATATTAATAACTGTAATCCGTGCAAATACTTAAATGTAAAATTTTTATATGCCATCAAGTTTCTGTATATAGGCACTTATAAGTCTATTCTGACTACAAACAACAAATATGCTGATTTGCCATTACATTGTGCATGCACAGATCATGGTCTGTGTTGACTGTACCTAAACTTGACTTGTAAGTAAGTATATAAGATAAGTTTTATAAATATGGTACTTGACCATCATTATCACAGACTCATTTGTTGGATATATCTACCTCAGCATCCAGAGTAGCAGATGAAACAATAATCTTGAGATCAACTCTCTTCTGCTGAATCTGAAAGAATACAGTAAAACTGACATGATAGTACTAGCTTCTCTTTCTAACCAGATGGAAAATGTGTATTATTTTTCTCTAACTGTGCTTTTGTTTTTTTCTACTTTAAATTTAGCTTATTCTTTATTTTTTGTTCTCATTTTTAAAAAGGTAGGTTCATGTAAGAAGTATTTCATCACAATGGTAGGAAAAATTAGAAGATACTCATGACGGTCTTACCAAACAATAAAATCAGGCCAAGAATAGGGCACAAGGTGTATACTTGATACCGTAATTACTATATATGTTGGGACACCATACTTGTTGGGATGCCATAAATTAATTTTTAAAGTAATTCTTTGTGCACTGTTCTGAAACACATTTTTTTCGAGTCATATGTTGATGGACAACATTTATCTCATTCAAAAATTACATGTTGGAAAAAGCACTCCAACAGAAATTTAAAAAAAAAAAAATAAACCTGTGTACTTGAGATAAAACTTTACACCACTACACCAACATCTCATCAACACAACCCTACTCCTGCACACATATGCTCCATTCTCTTGGTACATGAATATTTGTTTTAGCTATCTCATATAGTGAAAAATTGTTAAAGGCAACATATCACCTGAGGCAGAAATGCAAGGACAAAAGTCTTGTTTTTTTTTCAATCCTGCACTAGTCTTGCTAATTCTCATACTTTTGACCCCCATCATATCATCATTCCATCCAGGAATGTGATCAATGTTCATTAAAGTTTCTTCCATGTTATGATCATATTGTCTGCAATCATTGCTTCTCTTCTGGCTTTTATGAATTCATCACATTATTTTATTTTCTTCATATCTTCTGTGCAATGCTGGGCCATCGATGTTCATGCATAAAGCACTATATTGTGTCACTTTAAAAGCTGTTAGAATGTTTCAAAATTTCCATGAATACTGGTGAAAAGGAACCAAAGTTAGCTTCCAAATCTTGGCTATTTTTGTATATTCAAAAATAAAAAGTTAGCACACTTAAAAGAATCCATAGACTTTTATTTGCGAGATACTGTCATACAGTAGACATTGATATAATTAAATCTGGATTATTTTGTACTAACTGTCATGCGTGAAAGGCATCTTCAAGATATCAGTTGATTATTTTCCTCTTGTTTGCGATTTTGTTGGATGCAGTTTTCAGTTGGATAATTTGTTCAAACCTTTGACCACATCCACACAGAATTTGTTTCTCAATGTTTACGTCAATGAACAACTTGAATTTTTGTTATCGGACATCATTGATACATGCTACAGTATGGAAGATTATGCTGTATATTTTATTCTTTAATGCTCATGTTGAAAATAAAGAATAAATGATAACAATACAAGGTTAGTTTCTTTACTCTTATTATCAAATAAGCGATTTATATATCTATTTTATTGCAATGTGCAGAGGGGAAAAGGTGAGGACAAATGCAATACAAATTTATTTCATTTCTTAAGTCTTGGGACATATGACCAAAGTGAAAAAAATGTTTCACCATAAGTTCTGGGACAAAAAAAAAAAATTATTCTATTGTGTCCCAACATATTCGTTAAATAAGATACTAAGCATAAAATACCTGGATGTATTTATATAAAACAATTATGCTTAAATTAGAATTGTTGAAATCTTGTTAATGGCTCATATATGCAATGGAAATCTTTTCAAGGGCTCATATATGCAACAGACATTTTTTCAGGGTCTCATATATGCAACAGAAATCTTGTCAATGGCGCATATATGCAATGGAAATCATGACTTAGGCTCATATATGAATCTTTTCAATGTCTCATATATGCAATGGAAATTTTGTCAGGGGCTTAAATATGCAATGAAAATCTCATCAAAGTAGCATATATACAATGGAGATTTTGTCAAAAGCTCCTTTCTACAATGGAAATCTTCTCAAGGGCTCATATATGCAATGAAAATCTTGTCAAAAGCTCATGTTTACAATAAAAGTCCTGTCACAGGCTTTTGTATACAATTAAAATCTTCTCAAAGACTTATATCTACAATGGAAACTTGTCAAAGACTCGTATCTACAATGGAATCTTGTCAAAGGTTCATTTGTACAATGGAAATCTTGTCAAAAACTCAAATATATAATGGCAAACTTTTCAAAGGCTATTGTATATATGGTTTCTTTTGACCTTACAAATTACTGAACATTTAACAATAAAAAGAACTAGAAATGTGTTCATGGATGATGGAACACAAGTCCCGTCTGTGCCTCAAAACTGATCTAAATGCAAAACTTAACAAATATGTGATTAGATTGAGAATTAATTTTTTTTTTTGTTTGAATGGATGGACAGACAGACAAAGAGGACAATGTATGCCCTGAACCATTCTTGTTGTGAGGTACATAAATACAAAAAATAAAGTATTTCTTTTTAACATGACTCCATCTGTGACAAGCATCAATCTAACTTTGTCACGGAATAAAGTACCAGTAGACCAAGCTCTCTAGCCTTAACTAGAAATTACATGTGGAACAATCAACATGGACCCTGCTATGTTAGGACCTAACACAAAAGCTAATATGGGTCTATGCTGTTTTAACTCCTTTTGAAACAAAACTATTCAAATTCTTACTTTTCGGAGAAGTCCCATGATGATATCTGTATGCAGTGTTCTCTCATGTGCTTCATCCAACATTATTACACTGTATAGGAAACAAGACAACTCATTAAATTAATCATCGGATATTTAATAATCTCACCATCATACATAACAAACATTCAGAATAGTTTGGTCTTTTTGGGTTTGTGTCAGCTTATTACAATAATTGGTCAAAGTGTTTTCTGAAATCTGCACTGCTCAGTCTAAAATACAAAATCCCTGCTAAAAAATATAACTACTACTTTAATGTTTTGAAATGCCACATCATTTTTGGAAACAATGCTTACAGTAAAATCACAAGCATATTGTTTTTCAACCTGGATATCAAATTACAGATAAAGCATGCTTTGAATTGGATATCACCAACTTGAAAAACACATCAGATTGGAGGTGAATATTTGTCTTTGATTTTACTACAGATAAAATTTGTGATTAGTGTGAAAATGATATAGTACATGAAAGATTAAAGCCTGCTATTTATTGAAGTTAGTTACCTTGTCAGAGCAGAACCAATTTTTTTCCACCACTTTGATCTATTGTTCGATTGGCTGTGATTTAAAGTTAATGCAAAAATCTAGAAAAGCTCCAAATCCCCAAAAAAGAGGATGTTGAGATTGTATTTAAATGACATAATTTTGTGTTTTCTGCTGAAATGATACAATACTTTAAATGACGCAGAATATGAATGTAATTATTGGCAAGTTTTATGTCATCTATTAAAAATACCCATAAAATAGAAAAAGCAAGAATAAAACAAAAGTATATTACAATGAGATAACACACAGATGACATTAGTGGTCAGTGTCCACATCTGATGCAGAAGGTCTCAGGTTCAAACCCTAGCCAAGTAAAACCAAAGACATAAAAAAATGGTAATAGCAACTGCCTTGCTAGTAGTGATGGGAATCGGTCAGAAATTCATAATCGATGATCGGTTCACCTTAACCAACTGATCATCGATTATAATCGGTTACTAAGAGCAAATTAAATTTTTTGTTACACAGTTATATCTTTGATCAAGAGTTCAATATGTTTATAAATGTACAGGAGTAATCTCTTTTAATGACATGTATACTTTAACCTGACAATAATATTATATTGTGTGTTACTTTTGTTCAATGACTTTGTTAAATGAACGCAACTTTTTATGGCTGATCAGTCATATATCACTGAAATACTGACAATCCCCCAAAATTTGTTCATATGTGATGTGTCTATAATTTAAAGTAAAGAAGGACATGATTTTCTTGTTTGTCATTGTTTATAAATACTACAAAGGATGTTGCAATTTAACTGAAACAAATCAACAAATGTGTTTAAATTTATTAACTCTACCATTTAACAACTTGACCATGTAATAATGACTATATGTTCCTAATTATGAATCATAAGATATTTTATTTGTAGTTGTGAAGGGATTAATAAATTTCAGGTCAACTTTAGCGGCTAGGAGTTTTACTAACCTTTGTGCTTTGCATACACCTAAAAGTAGTCTCCCTTTACACACAATCGATTATGGAGTTTCACAATCGATTATCTTATTGGTTTGCTCAACCAACTGATTATCGATTATAATCGATAATCGGAACAACACTACTTGCTAGATGCTCAACATTAATAGGTTTGTGTTAGGACTGGTCAGCCTGGTATCAGGAAAATGAGACTGGGTGAGACAAAGATGCAACATGATGCCCAAGTACCAGACATCACTATAAATTGCTACAATGCAGACACTGTAGCGATATGACTGAAAATGTGTTAAAAGTTACATTAAAAATCCAAATACCAAACTTTGTGAACTTAAAATACTTTTTAAAAGATTATAAGTTTAAGTTTTAACTCCAAAATGTGAGTGTTTTCAGGTATTAACAAGGCGTTACTGTATAACTATTATTCAAACATAGAACATACAAAGACTTTTAACAAAAAAGATAGCATATTTTTAATCATATCATCAGAATATGAAAAACTGGAGAAAAAACATTTTATGATATCAAATATATGCATCTGAATTCCTTGCCAATGATTTTTTAAAAAAATGCATTCAATACAAAAACTCAACCATGTTCCGTTTAGTTAAATTTGCAGTTTTTTTTCAAATATATTCTGCAACATAGACCAAATTATGAAAATTCTATCCAACAGCAAAATGTCTCAAATCTTTAAACAGAAAAATGTTATCCCCGTTCCAAAGCAATTGGGAAAAATGTGTTGAAAAGCAGCAAATACCATAATTCTCTCAATTTCAATTTTTCATTGCATACCTGTATTTCTTCAACAAGGGATCTGCCATTATCTCTCTCACCATCATACCATCAGTCATAAACTGAAAATTGAAAAACACATACATCACCACAAAGCAATATAGGCTGGCTTGAATTAAAAATGATGAAAAAGCAATTATAACCAGGGCTGCAATTGTCATTGTAAATATTGGCATTGTAGAAATGACAATTAAAGATTTTCCTGGTTTAAAATAAATTTAGTACTTGGTACAGAAAATCATCACATTACAGGACCAAATGCTATTGGAACTCCTCTTAAAAGTAGAACATTTCCAACAATTAAAACAAATGCTCACAACATCTAAGAAGCTGTTGTTAGGTGGACTAATAGACGGAGAAGAAACCAGAGAACCTCAGGAAACACTATCAACCTTTGACAAATGAATATCTGAAGAAAAGTGAAACCTCAAGTAATGGACATTATCTGGGACCACATGCCATTTTTTTTTGTATCTTCTGAATGTATCTTGTTCAAATTTGTGCATATTTTGTCTAAGAAATAAATGTTTTATAGCACCATACAAACTGTTTTTAAATACATTTACATTTTTGGTCATATCTTTGTCATTAATATCAATGTTGGTATTTTCTTCTTGAAATAATTAAAGTGTGTTACCATGTTTTGGCTAATATTTAAACTGGTCAAATAATCAAAGTATCCATGATACTAATGACACCATGAAACCAAAGTGGTGGAAAGATGTATGAAACAATGAAAAAGATTAATGTTCAGAAGTGATACAAATTTGTACTAAATAATGTTAATAATAATAACAAGCAATACTCATTTATCGCCAGTTTCTCTATGGTTTTCAAACATTATGAGGGTAAAGAGAGTTTGAATCATCAAAGCTATTTTTATACTGCTTTCATTTATATCAAAGTCTAGCAATAACAGTATAAGATGCATGACCCTATTGGGAAAAACGAATCTAAGTCAGTGTAAGAGATCATTTAAAATTCACTCGCTTTCAGCCTGTAATAATTTTTCTTATCTGCCACCCATAAAAGTACTAAACATAATTTGGCAAAAACAACTATAGTTTGTGTAAAAAATAAATGTTGACCTTCAATGTTTTCTAGGTGTATTCTACAAGTTTTAGTGTACTATTTGAGGTTCTTTCACCAACTTATAACTTCCTAATCAAAGTCACGGTTTAAGATTTATATTTCTTATAACACACAAAAACAAACTCACATTTATATAGGGTTATAGTTCTAATTTAAAACTCAAGCACTTGAAACTGCATACTCAACACAGACTTGAGTACTCAAAATCATTTTCACAAATTCCTATCCACCTACCCACCATTTTAAATTTGAATACAAAAGTGTTTCATAATGATATTAATGGTAAATGTTGCTCATGTATTTTGTACATGTCCACTAAACATTTGCATGGTGATAATACAGCATGTAATTTTCAGTTAACCAATCAAACTGCACTATTCCAATCAGACACTGCATCATCAGGGTTAGTTAGTGTATGGCAGCAGGTCATTTAAAATTTTGAAAACATTTGTCAATGTTATGAAGTGACTGCAATGTTGGCATTGTAATTCTAATATCTGTGCTAAACATCAGTAATTAATAGTATAGCTTGAGAAAACAGTTTGACCAAAAACTAGATCAGTGGATGCTCATTATTCTAAACACTATTGCATAGAGACTTCATATATATGCAAGTAAATATATACACAAGTAACAAGAAAATCATAAGTAACATGTCTTTTAGGAATTATCTCATATTTCAGTCAAGAACTCTAGTCCCAAAATTAAGACTAAAGATTAAGATATATCTGACTTATACTTAAAATACTCACTGCATAACTATATCTGTATCCATGGAAAGCAAATTTTGTAGTAAATTATGTTTCTCCGAGAATACTTACCCAATCACATTACTTTAGGGATATTAGCCTGCTACCTCGCGAATCCAGCCCTACCAAAAGACGAAAATTCGTCTTTCCTGTCTATGTCATATAGACAAAGGGCAATAACTCTTGCCCATTACCTCCCCTTGCCGCCCGTTAGGTGTCGCTTCTTTAGTTTTTAAGCTGAGCGATATATAAAACACGAGGATGCTCGCATGGCGGGGTGGTTGGGAGGGTTTCTTAGTAATGTGATTGGGTAAGTATTCTCGGAGAAACATAATTTACTACAAAATTTGCTTTCTCCTTTGAATACGTTCCCCAATCACATTACTTTAGGAGAATAAGTAATAGGAGGAGGGAATGCGGAGCATCCGACCTCCACACGGGTATCCTCTAGGGAATGATGGTTGGATTCCCCATGTGAATGATAACCCGGTCTCCTAATTTTCAATCAGCAACACAGCCCAGGGTCACGTGATATGTGACCCTTTTATACGGTTAAGAAGATAGATATTGAAATCTTCTTACCTACGAAAATTTATCTGGCGAATCCAGCGAAGCTAATAGGCTGTGCTGATTGTTGTACATGAGTCTGGTGGCCGTCTGGGCTGCCCAACACCGGACCTACTAGAATCAATGTTTGCCTCTGCGAGTACAAACTTGAAGATAAAACTGTAGAAGGTTGACTCTGCATGTCAGCCAACAGCTTCTATAAGGTGACTGATTTGCGAATTCTCAGAGTACGCCGAGCGTATAACCCACTACAGCCATGAAGCAAGGGCTTGAATGGTGATGTCTCATATCCCAGCTATCACCAGAAAAAAAAGAGGTGCTTGTATGTGACCTGACTCACCTCTATGCATTGAAATGGTGCTAGAGTGCTCAAACAGGATCTTACATGGCTGTTGATCCTGACTTATCTATAAAGAAAGCGAGCTAATGACGACTCGTTGATCGCCAATGTATGGTAATCTATTTTGAACTACGAAGCCTGGCTGCGTCAAGAGGACCATCAAACCCTCTGATCGGAACGGAAGAGAGTTCGGGTCACTAGAAAGGACATGTAACTCGCTCACCCTGCATGCTGAAGCTAAGGCTATCAAGAAACCCAATTTGTATGATAGTAGCTTTAACTAATCGTGGGTTAAAGACTCAATACTGTCTGAATTGAGTCATGTTAAAACCCAGGACAGATTCCATTTGGAACAGGGTGAGGGATATAAGTCGATTGAATTTTTTTTTTTTTTTTTTTTTTTTTAAATGTCTAAAAGATCTGACAAATCTTTGTCATGGCTGATAGCACATGTACCAGAATGGCGGAATGTGTCTGATATCATGGAGCGGTAACATTTGAGAATAACTGGAGCCAGATGTTTCTCCTTGAAAAGCCAGAGAAAAGTTGGCCAGTTGAGGGATTGTGACACTCAGAGGAACAATGTGAATGATATGGTACCAGTCTCTGAAAACATGCCACTTGCCCTCGTAAACCTTCAGAGTAGAGGGCCTTCTTGCTCTCGAGATTCTCTCCGCAATCAAAGACTTAAATTGTTTGTCTTGCAAGGCTGTCTGGACAAGAGCCAAGCTTGAACAAAAAGACGGTCCAGACAGGGGTGGAACACCCCTGGCCGCGGTTGCTTGTGAATACTTGTGCTGACTGTAATCTTCCTGGGTAGATCTATCGCCTAGATTGAGTAGATCGGAGACCCAGTAGTTGTTCCATCTGAGAAGGGTAATCAGAACCATCTGACAATTCTGACCCCTTAACTTCTGGATTAATTCCAGTACCAAGACCGTGGGAGGGTAGGAGAATGACCACAACCCTTCCCAGGTGATTGATCGAGCATCCACGACCCAAGCTTCTGGGTCTGGAACCTGTGAGATGAAAGGTGGAGAATTCGCTATTCCACCTTGTTGCAAAGATCAATCATCGGACGTCTCCAAAGTGTGTCGATTGGAAGAAAGTCCGATTGATGGAGTGACCATTCTGTGTGTCTGAATTGTACATTGAGGTGGAGATTGTCGAACCAATGTAGAAACTGCCAGTTCAGATTGCACAGGTCTGGTGATTGGTGTCCCCTTGTTTTGAGGCAAGGCACCACCACAATGTTGTCTGACATAATGAGGGCAGTTTGTAATAAGAGTTGATCCTGCCCGAAATGAAAGGCATTGATGACAGCCGTTATTTCTGAAAGGTTGATGTGGAAAGGGCTCGCCCCTGGCACCCACGTGCCGCTGACAGTATCTAAGTCCGGCAACAGGTGGGCACCCCAACTGTAGGTATTAGTGGCGGAACATACCGTTATCCCCTTGGGGTATCTCCAGAGTAATCCCTGTGGACAGCCTACAGGGGTTGTGCCATTGACTCAAGAATGATCGTATCTCTGGCGTGAGCATGACTGTTTTCTGGGATCGAAGGGACTTGAAAATGGCGCAATTACGCTAGCAAAGTCCTTTGTAAAGGGCGCCTAAAAGGACGGCTGAGAGGGATCAAGTCTGCTGCCGCATTGAATAATCCGAGGATCTGCAACTCTCTCGCTAAAATGCGCATCCTGCCGGAAACGGACTCTACGAGTGCAATTATCTGGATGATCGCAAACTCGAAGAAGCCTTACCAGATTCAGATCGGGAGAAACTCCACACCCAGATGGACCAAAATCCGGATTGGACAGATCAGACTTTATCCAGTTCACGAGAAAGCCTATATGACGTAAAGTGATATAAGATCGTTTCTGCCTTTGAGCAGAGTAGAACTTGACAGATGTTACTGGAGGATGTCGTCCAAATATACTGCCGACGCAATAGATGAAGTCGAGCGGAACAGGGTGACGACGTAATCCATAACCTTGGTACTAGCCCAAGGGCTTAAATTTAGGCCAAAAGGTATGACATGGAACTGATAAGCCTAGTCCCGACAAGCACAACGGAGAATGTCCGCAACTCGTGGGATAGGGACGTGAAATGTGCGTCGGTCATATCTAGCCAGCATATGATGGGGTTTAAGCGACGTGCCCTTCATACATGCGTCACGACGTATCAGGTCTAGGTTGGCAGAAGCAGTCAGCGCATTGGCCATGGAATGGTGAGCTGCCCTGTATAGAACCCTAGCTAACCGGGCCGTCGAATCCCAAGCATGTTCATTGCCAGATTTATCAGCGATCCTGAAAATGGCTAGGGAGGCTAGATCTAACAGTGAAGACGTAGCGACTACATTTCGAACCAGCTTGGACTTGGCATTGAACACCGTTTAGTCCACTTTATAAGACAATGGAGCAGACATATGGACTGCTGCCATATTTTTATCCAGAGCCGGGACCTCAGTACTGAACGCACCGGAGTGAGTTTTGTACCATCGACCTGAAAATGACGCTGGTACTTGGCTTTCAGAAAAGAAAAACCTTAGCAATTCCTGGATCCCCTATGCGTGTCGACAGACGGTCATTAATTTCCTTAATTTTGTCGACTGGGGAAGGAGGCGGAAGGATAGAGTCTCTTCCCCCTCATCCAGATCGACCGACGCTCTAACCTTATAGTCGGTAATGGCAGCAGGAGGTGGAGGGCATTCTTAAGGGGCCAACACCTTATAAATTTCCTCCACTGCGGCTTTGAAGCTGAACTCAGTCCGTTCCATAGTTGGATCTGCATACCGCTGATTTGCCTGCGACTCATCGCACTCACTATGTACATAATCTTGCTCTGGTAAAGCATCCATATCGGGGTAATGCATACCAGGTGGCATAGATGACTCGATTCCATCATCTCTGATAAAGGCATTCACTCTCCCTTGTGGATGAGCTGTTAGCCTATGGACGGCCGGCAATGCCGAATGAATTGATTGGCATATGTTTGGCCTGAATGACTGCGACGGGCCGGCTATGACCGGCACCGACCGCTCGAATGGTCGGGTTGGATCGAGAGATTCCTCGCCAACTATCTGTGTCATGGTAGTGATATGTAACCGGTAGTACGGATTGACAGACGGAAACATCATTAGAATCTTCGTCAATCCGATTTGTGCGGATTGCGGTATGATAAAAGTCCCCGTGCTGGTACAGCGGTATAGTCGGATGGACTGGTATAAGACTAAAATCTCCATACGGTTGGACGACCGGTGCCTGTTGGGCTGGACGGCCGGAGCCGGATGAACGGTCAGTGCCGGCAAGTGTCGGCTGAAAGCTTGGCTGGACGACCGGTGCCATATGGGCTGAACGGTCATTGCCGGATCGCCCGGTGCCGGTTAGTGCCGGCGGGAAGGTCTGCTGAATGACCGGTGCCATATGGGCTGAACGGTCATTGCCGGATGGACGCCCGGTGCCGGATGTTGCCGACTGTAAGGTAATAATAATTACATAATGCTTATGTAGTGCGTCCAGCACTACGCGCCCATCTACCATTCGCTCAGAGGGAATGTTGGTTCTGGTACAGCTTGCATATCTGTACAGCATACAAGGTGACTTAGATGACGCAATTCTGTCATAATTGACACTTTCACTAAATCTCCCTTGTGGAGAAGCCGTGAACATATGGACGGCCGGCAATGCCGGCTGATTGAACTGGCGGATGGTCGGCCTGAAAGACCTGTTCTGGTAAAAGCTGTCATATCTGGGTAGCACATACCAAGTGGCATAGATAACTCAATTCCGTCACCTCTGATAATATCACTAATTCTCCCTTGTTTTAAAATCACACCGTCACGTATTTGACATGACGGGAGGTGTACACCGGCAATACCGACTAATTTGTCTGGTATATGGTCGGCCGGAATGTCGGCGAAGGTCCGGCTATGACCGGCACCTGCCTCTCGAATGGTCTGATTGGAGGGAGATTCATCTATAACATTTCTCTCATGGTAGTGATATGTAACCAGTAGTGTAGATTGACTGACGGGTACATCACTATAATCTCCGTAAATCCGATGTACAGCCGGTGCAGGTTGATGCCGGCTGGAAGACCGGTGCCATTTGGGCTTAACGGTCGTTGCCGGATGGTCGGCCGGTGCCGGTTGATGCCGGCTGGAAGGTCGGCTGGACGACCGGTGCCATTTGGGCTGAACGGTCGCTGCCGGATGGACGGCCGGTGCAGGTTGATGCCGGCTGGAAGGTTGGCTGGACGACCGGTGCCATTTGGGCTGAACGGTCGTTGCCGGATGGACGGCCGGTGCCGGTTGATACCGGCTGGAAGGTCGGCTGGACGACCGGTGCCAATTGGGCTGAACGGTCGTTGCCGGATGGACGGCCGGTGCCGGTTGATGCCGGCTGGAAGGTCGGCTGGACGACCGGTGCCATTTGGGCTGAACGGTCGTTGCCGTATGGACGGCCGGTGCCTGTCGACGCAGGCTGGAAGGTCGGCTGGCCGGCCGGTGCCATTTGGGCTGAACGGCCGGTGCCTGTTGATGCAAGCTGGAAGGTCGGCTGGCCGTCCGGTGCCATTTGGACTGAACGGACGGTGCCGGATGGACGGTTAATGCCGGTTTGCCTGCTGAAGTGCCGGCTGAACTGACGGTGTCGACTGGACTGACAGCTGGAAGGCCGGCGAAAGTGCATATTAAAATGGATCCAATTGATCCAGCATAGACTCCATGCGTCCTGACTTACAGGCCCGAAAGCCATGTACGGATCTGCGGTGAAATTTACACCCACTGGGCAGCCTAAACCATGTCAACATAATTTCCTCCATTTCCACATTGCCAACACCCATTTTGCCATTCATGCCTTCGTTGTCGACTTTGCTTACTGAAGCGACAAAAGAAGAGAACAAAGCACAAATTAAAAATTCAGCATATTATTAATTCGATAATACTATAACCGTTATTAACGGAGTAGTCAAATTATTCCGTGCCATGTTAACTCTTAATGACAACACTAGTTATCGCCGTGAGCGTGTTGCAATGGTTCGTTCAAGACGAAGTCTACTGAAACGAAAAAGATGATAAACAAAGCACAATTAGCAATTCAGCACGCTATTAAGTCGCTATTACCATAACCGTAACTAACGGAGGAAGTGAAATGATTTAGTGTCGCGTGAACTCATGACTTCAACATGAATTCCGCCAAAGCACAAATTAAAAATTCAGCATATTATTAATTCGATAATACTATAACCGTTATTAACGGAGTAGTCAAATTATTATTATTGAGTGCTACATGTATTACATGCTAGTACCGCCATAAGCGTGCTTTGACCACGTTGCAACCTGGTCCGAAGTCTAGAAAAGGTGACAAAGTCACTCAAATTGGAAAATATTGTAAAATAATGTATACGACCTGTTGAGGAATGATTATCCAACACAGTAATTCCAAATTTAACTTCGGATGGTCAGAATTTACACTAAGATGGCTTGGATTCATTGGAGGTCTAATTGTACGTGTTTACACACAACAAGCGAAGCTAAAAAACTAAAGAAGCGACACCTAACGGGCGGCAAGGGGAGGTAATGGGCAAGAGTTATTGCCCTTTGTCTATATGACATAGACAGGAAAGACGAATTTTCGTCTTTTGGTAGGGCTGGATTCGCGAGGTAGCAGGCTAATATCCCTAAAGTAATGTGATTGGGGAACGTATTCAAAGGAGAAACCTGCAAACAACACTGCAGCTATCACTGCTGTGCTATAATTAGATTAGATATACTTATATACAGTATGCCTTAAATTATAACTGGTCTAATTAAAATCTTTACAAAAAGATATGAATAATAATTCAAATATAATCACGATGATAACAGCAAACACCAATATCTCCTTACCCCACTTGCCTTTATAGGAATAGACGATGAAGTATTAACAGACTGGCAAGCATACCTTAACCCTTGTGGCAGTGGCATCCGAACAGTCATCAAACCGTATTGTGTATCCAACTTCATGCCCCAAAATGGATCCCCGCTCTTCTGCTACACGAGTTGCAACCTGCAAGTACATTAGAAATATGGTTTTACCTAATATGTTTGACTAAAGATGGCCTCCAATCTTTTTCCTGGTACATGTACTTTCATGCAAAAAGTTAATAATATCTAGCCAAAAGATATGACAATCAAACTAACATATAACTACATTTTGCTATTGAAAACAGTTTTAAAGCCCAAAATGTATTTAGAATTAGAAACTAATCACCCCTCATTTTTCTCATTTAAACACACAGTTCAAATGACTATAAAAACATTGAAAAATGAAACAGAATATACACAAGTTATCACTTTGTTTAGACTTTCAATGTCATGTGGCTAAGCATAGACCACATTTCAAAGATAATATGTGTCCCTGGATGAGTAATACTAAGAGATGGCTTAACAAAATTTTAAATTCCAAAATCTTAAAATTCAACTTTTCTTAAATAACTGCAGTAAAATGGCCCAAAATATTGGTATTGTAGTTTGAAGCTGCCAGTTAGTGGAACAAATGTCAACATAACAGTTTGTATTATGCAATATCATCAGTAATTATCAACTTGTTGCAGTGGTTGTTTTTTTTTTTTTATGAAGTTTGAATATGACCATAACATCAATAACTGGTTTGATTTCTCTAACTCGTTCGATTTCTGTGAGCATTTAAGTGGCTGATCATGCCAATTTGTGTTCTGAACTGCCTAAGAGCACACAAGATGGGGATTAAAGAATGTGTTACAATTCTGAGACCCTGCAATTCTCAGTTCAAAGTATATTTATGGGGTAGACTGCAACGATCTTGTGCGAGGAATTTCAACTACCACAATTTGGGTCTTCAATTACAACAAATATTTGTCTTCTGATTAGTACATGACTAAGGGCTTTTGTACTTCAATAGTTTTTTCCCAACATATCAGTACAACATGAAAAGCCAGTCCACATTCTTCAGATTAATTCTAGTCCTGCACCAATGTAATTCAAAATATAGAAAGCACTTTTAAACATAATTTGCAAGCAATTGGTAGTACATTTTTTAAAAAGCAATATTCAAAGCACAGTTGATTTCTGCTGCCATTCTTTGTTTGTTCAAATTTCCTTCGTATGTTTAAATGCACTGCATGGTTTACACTGCACTCCATTAAGATGTTTTTTATGACCATGTTGCTTAAATTTAGAAAAGACAAGGTGTACAAAAACTTTGTAAATATTTACCATTAAGAGATAACACAAAGATACTTTATCCATGGAAGATGGTGGCTAATTCATTTATTGGCAAGAAAATCTTAAATAAAGAGATGTACCAAATTATAAGAACACATTGGATCAGGTTTTCTAGTGGTGCTATCAAATTCAGGGGAAGTAACTGACCTGAAACTTCCAATCAACAATTCTTCTACAAAATGATTTTTAAAAATACTGATGATTTCAATAATAAATATTCAGTGCTCAATCTAGAAAGGAAACAGATTTTATGATTATAAACATTCATAAATGATTAGAACTGAAGTTACCACAGCTGGTACAGACCAGCCATCATTGAGTGACGTCATTTAAACAAAAGACCAATAGTTCCTAATATCTGCATTTCACATCATGAAATTAAACAATATACTGAATGGCAAAAGACAAAACGAATAAAGGCAAGTATCTTCTTTCCTAAATCGTTAACAATTCAATAACCGTTAGAGTTACCGTGACAGCAGCTACCCTTCGTGGTTGAGTGACTGCAATGACATGTCCTTCAGCAGCCCAACCAGCTTCAAGAAGGTACTACAAAAATGAAAAAAGATTGCAACATGAGTTACACTACCAATAATTATTTTGTATCTTGTACACATAGGAGACAAGACACATACAAACACACACCATCACCAATGCCCATGACACTGACCCTAGATGTTATCTCTATGGATGCCAGCAGGATAAAATTGTATCCCAATACTTTCTAACTTGTTACAGATAAAATGTAAATAGACTAATTCCCTAGACCTCGCATCATTTTAAAAAATTTTCTCTTTTAATTTGTTCTAAAAAATACTTACCACTGAAGAAAGATTTGAAGGACAATAGTAACAATCTAACAATCAGTCTTCTAAATATAAGAATACAATACCAGTCACTGTTTATGGTTAGACTCTAAAAAAAAAAACGATATAGTCTAAAGATTCTTTATTCAATGGTTCTTGGAAATGCAATATCCAATACAAACCTGTATATACATGGTTCCCAAATTTGTCATAAAGGAAGAGGAATTGTGTGTCACAGAATTAGGCGAAAATTGAACTGATTTCTGTTCTTGAATTGCAAACGAAACTCACCATTTTCTTGATTTCGTCGTACACGCATTACCTGGGGTGATTAAGTGGCGTGTAACGATTTGCATGTGCCAATTTGTAATTTACATGAAATCCGAAATACTCGTTTTACGTGGTGCACTGCAAGCTTGATGTGATTTATGTTCACCTATTGAGAGTATATAAGGCGAACTATTTCTCATTATTATTTACGGGAACTAAAATATCTAATCGAAGGATAGATAACCTCGTCTTGCAAATCTCCAGCCAAAGGGGTGAGTGTTAAATTTACATTTCGTTGTATTGTGAATTTTATTCAGATTATCATTTCGTATAATGATGCCTTTATTACAATTAAACGTGGAATATTTGGAATTACTAGTCACTTTTAGACTTTAAATACAATATCGTAATCTACGGCTTAGATTATTTTTGAGACAACTATTATTAGTCTGGTTTTGTTTATTATAGTTGATTCCGTCGGTGATTCCGTCGTTGATTCCGTCGTTGATTCCGTCGTTGATACCGTAGAAGTACATCACTGATAGCGCATCTAATAACATCGTTGATACCGTCTCTGATACCGTAGCTGCTAACGTAGTTGTTACAATGTATCTGATACCGTAGCTGCTAATAACATCGTTGATACCGTAGCTGCTAATAACATCGTTGATACCGTAGCTGTTAACACATCTGATACCATCTTTTGATAAACGTCTTTGATATCGTCTGATTTGTTGTGGGACATCTATTGTTTGTTCTGGAACATCTCTGTATAAATATCTGAATGTGCTTGTGCCGTTAATTTGTGCAAACGGAATTGAAGTATCTGTCTGTGTGTCGAACTGTCTGTTCGTCAACATCTGTGTAACATGTAAATATCCGGAAAGCTAGAAGTCCGAGTGTCGGAGCTGTCTTAGAGTTGTAAAACGTCCGGGTCGACATCTAGGGTAGTGAGGAACCGTTGGTTCTGGTAGATGTTGTATGCTGTCTGAACGTATAACTGTGGTGGATCCGTGTAGGGAAACGTCCGATAATAGTATTGGTCAACCCTCGGTTCTCGGGGAAACTGGGAGACGATTCAACTGTTGCTGAATCGTGCGGTTATACAGGGGAGACACATAGGTGTATTGAAATTGTAATATAATTTAATACATTGTTGTATTTGCATGCTTATGTCAGATCGCAATAATATTTCAAGTGATCACATAGATATCAATAAAAGCTAGCAACTTGATTGAATACAAGTATATGATCGTGCTAGTTATCGCAATCCATCGTGCGATAGATAGTTTGTCGTTTGTGTTTATTTTTTTTCGTAAATCATACTTGCATTTATTTAACTTTCGTAAAGGATTCTTGGATCTGTGTATAATCCAAGAGATCTCTTTACATCTGAGATTCCTTTTGTATTGTTATTTAATTTGTTCATGTATTGTGAATGGTTGTGAGTGTAATTGTGGGTTGAGTGCATGAATTATTGTGTTGTTACATCTGTATTTTTTTTATTTATAATTTATTACATAAATTTATATTTTCTTTCACAAATTGTGTTTGTATTGTTCATTTAATCCACCCTCCTCTCGGTAACAATTCTGTTACAATGGTGTCAGAAGTGGGATCGTTGGATTAAGTGAACTGTCAATCATTTTTGTGAAGGTATACATTTAATGTTTATATTTGAGCGTGACCTTCTGTTAAGATAATACTCTAGTTGGAGTTTATCTTTGTTTAGTTTACCTAGGTCCGTGTGTCCAGTATAAACGTGTTTAAAGTATTGGTTTGGTTATATATCTATATTCATATTACAATTGTCATGTCATCCCTTAAGGACTTGGTTGCCTTAGGCAAAGAATTCGGTTATGAAGGCGAAAGTCTAAGGAAATTTATTCAGGAAGAACAAGCCCGGGAAAGGGAAGAAAGGGTAAGGGCAAGGGAATTAGAAAGGGAATTAGAAAGGGAAAAAGGGGAAGCCGAAGAAAGGAAACGGGAATTAGAAAGGGAATCCGAAGAAAGGAAACGGGAATTAGAAAGGGAATCCGAAGAAAGGAAACGGGAATTAGAAAGGGAATCCGAAGAAAGGAAACGGGAATTAGAAAGGGAATCCGAAGATAGGAAATGGGCCTTTGAGAGGGAAAAGATAGGATTAGAGAAGGAAAAGATAGAATTAGAGAAGCAGGCCGAAAAGGATAGGATAGGATGGGAAATGGAAGCGGAGCAAAAGCGAATAGAGTTAGAAGAAAGAGCAAAACAACGGGATCATGAGCGTAAGGTAGAATTAGCGACATCTGGAAGAGAACACGATTCTGCCTTTAGCAAATTAAGGGGCCCCAAATTACCTCCCTTTGACGATGAAAAAGATAACATAGATAGTTATCTTCATCAGTTTGAGCGGTATGCCGAAAACCAGAAGTGGAGTCAAAATGACTGGGCGCTGCATCTGAGTGCTTTATTAAAAGGTAAAGCACTGGATGTATACTCGCGACTTCCTAGGGACGATGTGTTTAAGTACGACGTCCTAAAGGAAGCACTTCTCAAAAGGTACGAGCTCACTGAACAAGGTTTTCGAAAAAAGTTCAGGTATAGCAAGCCCGATAAGGGAGAAACCTTTGGTCAGTTCACCGTCAGAATTGCGAACTATTTTGAGCGGTGGATTGAATGCGGCAAAGCGGTGAAAACGTTTGAAGGGTTGACTGATTTCTTGCTCAGAGATCAATTATTTAATACAGTTGGGCGAGAATTAGATCAATTTCTGAAGGAGAAAGTCTTCACAAACGTAAAAGATATGGCTAAGCAAGCCGATTTATTTGCCGAAGCTCATGGGGGAACCCAGAACGTGGTTTTAAAAGATTTTAAGTCTGGAAACCAGTCTGTAAGACCTATGCCTAGGGAGCCTGTAAAATCAGCTGAGGTAAAAAGGTCAGTTGGGAATCCAGTTTTTCAGCGTGTGCGGTGTTTCTTGTGTAATGCATTGGGTCATGTTCAAAAAGACTGCCCTAAAAGAAAGGCACTTATACATAAGGTAGCAGTGGCTATACAAAGTAAAGGTATAACTGATAACATCGTACAGGTAGAACCTTGTATTCATTCGCTTGGCACGTGTTTATTTCCTGAAGCGCGCGTACCAACCGCGAGAGGGTTTGTCAACGGTCGAGAAGTCGTGGTATTGCGTGACACTGGTTGTACGGGCGTAGTGATCAAACGTAGTCTCGTGCAGGATAACCAAATGCTCGGGTGGGAATCCCCATGTATGTTGCTTGATCAGACGATGGGTCGCATTCCCGTAGCAAGGATCACAGTAAAAACACCTTTCTTAACGGGAACTGTTGATGCCCTTTGTATGGACAATCCTATTTACGATCTGACGATCGGTAATGTTGAAGGTTCCCGTCTTCCAACTATGGCCGACTTTAAAATACCTTTGGCTCAGGCAGTCGAAACGCGAGCGCAAACACGGCAAGAGAAATCCGCGTTTCATAAATTAATAGTCCCTGAATCGATCTCAGGAATTTCCCGTGATGATTTCAAACAAGAGCAAGAACGTGATGAGTCCATCAGAACAATTGTTGAGAAAATCACGTCCGGCGCGATTAAACATTGCAAGCGTGGGGGTAGCTCTAGATTCGTACGCAAGAACGGATTAATTCATAGGGAGTTTAGCGCTCGGGAGGGTAAGAAGTATTGGCAAGTGGTCGTACCCCAGAGATATAGATCTCAAGTACTTAGGGTGGCGCATGAGTCAAGCATGGCAGGACACCTAGGTAAGGCTAAGACCACTAGCAGGGTAGTCGCTGAATTCTACTGGCCCGGTGTTAATGGCGATGTCACACGGTTCTGTAGGTCGTGCGACGTATGTCAGAAAACCGTTTGTAAGGGAAGGGTCACAAGGGTGCCCTTAGGACAAATGCCATTAATAGATACACCGTTTAAAAGAGTGGCAGTAGATATTGTAGGACCAATACACCCGGTTACCGAAAGAAAGAATCGGTACATACTTACTCTGGTTGATTACGCAACCAGATACCCCGAAGCCGTAGCGTTACCAACTATTGAAACGGAAAGGGTAGCTGAAGCATTAGTTGATATCTTCAGTAGGGTAGGGGTGCCAGAGGAAATCCTCACTGATTGTGGTGCCCAATTCACCTCTGACCTCATGGGTGAAATAAGTAGGCTGTTATCCATCAAACAGCTAAACACTACCCCATACCATCCGATGTGCAATGGACTGGTAGAGAAGTTTAATGGTACCCTGAAAAGCATGCTGAGAAAGATGTGCGCGGAACGTCCGCAAGACTGGGACCGTTATTTAAACGCTGTTCTGTTCGCGTATCGTGAAGTACCGCAGGAAAGTTTAGGGTTTTCACCCTTCGAACTGTTGTACGGTAGGACAGTTCGAGGCCCGATGCGGATACTACGCGAACTATGGACTGGTGATGTCGCGAACGAGGAAATAAAAACGACTTACCAGTACGTGTTAGATCTAAGAAACAAACTTGAGAGTACATGCCAGATGGCACGTGACGAATTGATTAAATCGGGGCGCAGATATGCCAAGTATTACAACCGCAGAGCGCGTAATAGGAAATTTCTTGTGGGAGATCAGGTGCTATTGCTTCTTCCAACGAGTTCGAATAAGTTATTAGTCCAGTGGAAAGGTCCATATGAAGTTAAAGAAGTAAAAGGTGACATGGACTATAAAATTGACATGGACGGTAATGTAAAGACATTCCATGCTAACATGCTCAAGCTGTATATTAAGAGACAGAGCGACAATGTTGGAAAGGGGGTCTTAAATGTCGTTTGTACGGCAGTCGTAGACGATGATGAAGCTGATTCGAATATAGAGAGTTCCCTTGAATGTCCCTTGGGAGTTGCGGGGGAGGGGATAGATAAAGTCGATGTGAGTGCGGAGTTGACGAAAGACCAGCGTCAACAGATTAATGCGCTCTTGGCTAAACATTCTTATGTATTCACTGACAGACCAGGTTGTACAACTTTGTTGGACCTCAAAATTAAGCTGAATACGTCTGACCCTATTCGAATCAAGGGCTATCCGGTGCCATACAACGCACGTGAAGCTGTGGACGAAGAGGTGAGTAAAATGTTGGATCTGGGGGTGATTGAACCCTCCAACTCACCATATTCGTCTCCAGTAGTGTTAGTAAGGAAAAAGGACGGGACGAACCGATTCTGTATCGATTTTCGGCAGTTGAATAAAATCACTGTGTTCGATGCAGAACCAATGCCAGATATGGAGGGTCTATTTGCAAAGTTGTCGGGAAACCGATGGATTTCCAAATTGGATCTGTCCAAGGGATATTGGCAGGTTCCCATTGTCCCAGAGTCCCGAACTTTGACGGCATTTGCGACCCAGAAAGGATTGTATCAATTCAAAGTGATGCCTTTCGGGTTAGTTGGAGCCAGCGCCACTTGTTGTCGTTTGATGCGAAAGTTGCTGAAAGGTTTAACAAACGTTGATAGCTTTGTAGACGACATATTCGTGTACACGAATACTTGGAGTGAGCACGTGTCCGTACTGAGCGAGCTCTTCAATAGA
The DNA here is from genome assembly GCA_029339505.1 of Unio delphinus. Classification (NCBI taxonomy): domain Eukaryota; kingdom Metazoa; phylum Mollusca; class Bivalvia; order Unionida; family Unionidae; genus Unio; species Unio delphinus. Next base: position 3,739,766 of record JAQISU010000226.1, on the reverse strand, counting down.
CTCCGCAGAGCGAACCTCACAGTGAGACCCACTAAATGCAGTATTGGTTATACAGATTTAGATTGTTTGGGTCATAGGGTCAGCGGTATGGGTCAGTTAAAACCTCATCCTAAGCAAATTGAAGCAATTAGAGACGCACCGAAGCCAACCAACAAAACGCAGGTAAGATCATTTCTAGGTCTAGTAGGTTTTTACAGAAAGTTTATACCGAACTTTGCAGCCATTGCTAGCCCGCTGTCTGATTTGACCAAAAAGGGGCAACCAAACAAAGTTGAATGGGGACCGCCACAAGATAAAGCATTTTGTACTCTGAAAGAGAAACTGGTTAGTGCACCTATATTGAAATTGCCAGATGTCAGCAAACCTTTTATTCTAAGAACAGACGCTTCTGAAACTGGGTTGGGGGCAGTTTTACTGCAAGAGCAGGATGACAGTAAGTTACCCGTAGCTTACTCGAGTAGGAAATTGCTACCCAGGGAGAAAAATTATTCCGTTATAGAAAAGGAATGTTTGGCCGTAGTATGGGGAATTGGGAAGTATCACGCATATCTGTTTGGGAGAGATTTCGTTCTCGAGACTGATCACCAACCCCTACTGTATTTAAACAAGGCCAAGGTCGCTAACGCTCGGTTGATGCGTTGGGCGCTAACACTGCAACCTTATCGTTTCCGTGTAGAAGCAATAAGGGGAGTTGAAAATATAGGCGCAGACTACTTGAGTAGGGCGTGATGGGAAATTTGTATGAATTTGCCCAGTAATAAAATCCAGTTTGTAGTATAACCAGTGTAAATGTTGTAAGATATCATCAGTAGTTATTTTTCTTCTATTCTGTGTTAGTTTTAAAAATGTGTACATTTTTATTCTTAGGGGGGAGGTATTGTCACAGAATTAGGCGAAAATTGAACTGATTTCTGTTCTTGAATTGCAAACGAAACTCACCATTTTCTTGATTTCGTCGTACACGCATTACCTGGGGTGATTAAGTGGCGTGTAACGATTTGCATGTGCCAATTTGTAATTTACATGAAATCCGAAATACTCGTTTTACGTGGTGCACTGCAAGCTTGATGTGATTTATGTTCACCTATTGAGAGTATATAAGGCGAACTATTTCTCATTATTATTTACGGGAACTAAAATATCTAATCGAAGGATAGATAACCTCGTCTTGCAAATCTCCAGCCAAAGGGGTGAGTGTTAAATTTACATTTCGTTGTATTGTGAATTTTATTCAGATTATCATTTCGTATAATGATGCCTTTATTGCAATTAAACGTGGAATATTTGGAATTACTAGTCACTTTTAGACTTTAAATACAATATCGTAATCTACGGCTTAGATTATTTTTGAGACAACTATTATTAGTCTGGTTTTGTTTATTATAGTTGATTCCGTCGTTGATTCCGTCGTTGATTCCGTCGTTGATACCGTAGAAGTACATCACTGATAGCGCATCTAATAACATCGTTGATACCGTCTCTGATACCGTAGCTGCTAACGTAGTTGTTACAATGTATCTGATACCGTAGCTGCTAATAACATCGTTGATACCGTAGCTGCTAATAACATCGTTGATACCGTAGCTGTTAACACATCTGATACCATCTTTTGATAAACGTCTTTGATATCGTCTGATTTGTTGTGGGACATCTATTGTTTGTTCTGGAACATCTCTGTATAAATATCTGAATGTGCTTGTGCCGTTAATTTGTGCAAACGGAATTGAAGTATCTGTCTGTGTGTCGAACTGTCTGTTCGTCAACATCTGTGTAACATGTAAATATCCGGAAAGCTAGAAGTCCGAGTGTCGGAGCTGTCTTAGAGTTGTAAAACGTCCGGGTCGACATCTAGGGTAGTGAGGAACCGTTGGTTCTGGTAGATGTTGTATGCTGTCTGAACGTATAACTGTGGTGGATCCGTGTAGGGAAACGTCCGATAATAGTATTGGTCAACCCTCGGTTCTCGGGGAAACTGGGAGACGATTCAACTGTTGCTGAATCGTGCGGTTATACAGGGGAGACACATAGGTGTATTGAAATTGTAATATAATTTAATACAATGTTGTATTTGCATGCTTATGTCAGATCGCAATAATATTTCAAGTGATCACATAGATATCAATAAAAGCTAGCAACTTGATTGAATACAAGTATATGATCGTGCTAGTTATCGCAATCCATCGTGCGATAGATAGTTTGTCGTTTGTGTTTATTTTTTTTCGTAAATCATACTTGCATTTATTTAACTTTCGTAAAGGATTCTTGGATCTGTGTATAATCCAAGAGATCTCTTTACATCTGAGATTCCTTTTGTATTGTTATTTAATTTGTTCATGTATTGTGAATGGTTGTGAGTGTAATTGTGGGTTGAGTGCATGAATTATTGTGTTGTTACATCTGTATTTTTTTTATTTATAATTTATTACATAAATTTATATTTTCTTTCACAAATTGTGTTTGTATTGTTCATTTAATCCACCCTCCTCTCGGTAACAATTCTGTTACATTGTGAAAGAAGACAATTGTTAAAAGTAAACCGCATCTTATATATATATATATATATATATATATATATATATATATATATATATATATATATATATATACATACATGTATATATATATATATACATATATATATATATCAATCTCTCTCTCTCTCTCTCTCTCTCTCTCTCTCTATATATATATATATATATATATATATATATATATATATGTGTACACTTTACATATAGTGTGTGCAGTTTAATATTTTGATGTTACAGCACATCTTTATGTGATTATGAATTTCCCAAATAAGACCATCAAATTCCCATGCAGTATTCTCTTTACTGATTGGCTGTGATCAATGGAACTTTTCGTCACTCCCCCCACCCCCTGCCACTTCTGGAACTTTCAACATGTTCACAGACATTTTTTGAATCAACTGCTCAAAATAGATTTTGGATAAAAGGTCACATCTTTCTGAATATGGCAAATTTAGCCCACATGGGCTCATTATGCCATGTATTGCCAATCATGCTCAGAAAATTGGCGTTAAAAACCTAACATGAGCAACAACAAATAAAACTGAGGGTATTTGGTCAACAGAAATAATTTTGGTCATCCACCCAAAAAAAAATGGAGAAAATCTGAATGGGGGTTTGGTTTGGCACTCCACCAACAGCTTCTTATGGACAGTGTCCCTGATCCAGGGAAGTCCATGGGGACAAAGGTCCCCTTTCCAAAATTACATTTTACAGTCATAAAAAAAATGCACCTGGTGGACCTTATTATCATAATATATGACCAAAAAAAAATCACTAGAAAATTTAAAAAACTTACCAAAATTTATAATTTTACTTGAAGAATTTCACAATATTCATTGTCACATTAAATTGTTCTCCAAAATTATTAGTGCTTTGGTCATTTCATGTGCATGACAGTGTTCACACAGTAATTCAGTCACAATAATTCTCAATTTGTACAGCAAATACTATATTACTTTCCTCCTTTCAGAAAAAATCTGTACAATAAAGACAAGATAATACATCGACTATATACAAATAATCATAACAATGCATTTGTCTCTTCGCCCATTGGACACCACCTTTTGACATTAATATGCCAACCTTGACAAACATTCCTTTTGCTTTACTTTCTGTCACTAGTGATCTTTACAACTCACTGTTTTTTCTCAACAAGTGGTTGTTTTCCTTTTCAAACACCTCCATGTATTGGTTGTAATTTGCATTTCTGATATTCAATTTTTCTATATGCAGCTTCTTTTGGTTGTGCTGGCTGCTAACCCGATATTAATATTTTACCTCTATTACTTTCTTGTATAGATTAAAAATTGCCAGTCCTCTGGAGTCCAGTTTTCTTATAAATTGACCAACTACATTTCCGTCAAATTTCTGCTTCAGCCATTTCCATTTCCACACATTTGTCAAACTTTTATCCAAATTTGTACTATCCTTGCCTCTCTCAAAAACTTGAGTGGCCATGTTTTGCAAGCAATACTTATTCTTTTCTCTTTACGTTTCAATCTGTTTCCATTACATGAAGATTGATTGATGCATATGAAATTTTGAACAATCAGAATACTCAATACTCATGTGTTAAATAATATACGAAATGAATACTTTACATGGATCTTTGTGGAATGGGGCAAGACCAACCATTTTTAAAAACCAAATCAGAGATGATATAAAAATGGACAACATTATCAATCTGAATGTTCTGATCAGGGAAAGAAAAATCCACTTTAGAAAACAGAGAAAATCATATCTGGGTAAAAGAAAACGTATGCAAGGGGTGGAGTCAGTGGTAATTCTGTAACATGGAATCCACCCTTTATACAAGTGTGGTTTAAATTCTTGAAGCAAATAACTCACCTTTGTTAAAAAAAATAAGGTATACAGAATAAAAACAGATCTAAAAAATTACAGAACATTATGCCTGACAAACCACAGTTTTTTTATGCAGTAAAACAGCTCAAACAAGTTAATCTTTCCTATTTAATGCAATCCCAACTTTCTCCCGTTCCAAATCAACTAGGGCTTAATACAAATATCTGGTCACAAATACATTACATTAAATTAGGAATTTCTTCATCCAGTAATAATCCTTTCACATGAATATCAAGCAACTTCCAGTAATGAAAGTGACATACCTTTGGTGTCAATATTGCAACACTGAACATCGAACATAAAGGAAACAAACCATGTGACATCACATGGAACTTTCATACACATTCTGTGATATTTTCTAAGTCAATAATTCTATTTCTTCTGAAGAAATTAGTAATAGTTCTATTTATTCTGAAGGACAATTGCTCTATTAATTCGATTTTTTAAAAATAAAATCTACCTCTGACTATATAACTGCCAAAAATCAACAAGAGTTTGTGTCTATCTTTTTAAGTGCAACAAAAGAAAGGTACAGCATCGGAGTAAAAAATTACAAAATTATTTCTTTTTCTTTCTATTTCCTTTAGAATCATGTATGAAACTCATCGAAAAATGAGATTCATAGATTCAATATTAAATCATTACCCATTTGATATCTTCTATATAAACATCCCAAGAAGTGCATCATATAAATATACCCATATAGACATCTAAACAAGTACTCCATATAAATTTGTATTTCTAAACACCTGACCAAGCACATCATATAAATACCGTATTTTGTTGTGTATAACGCGCACTTTTTTTTACCTAATTTTCTTATCTTAAGTCGGGGGTGCGCGTTGTATACAAGAACTAAAAAAAAAAAGATTTTATCCAGGTCGATCTGAAGAGGATGAAGGCACTCACTACTTGTGAAATATTAAATCCATTGTACATTGCATTGTAACTAAAATGTTTACCGGTACTAGCCGTATTAAAGAAATAAACAATGCTTACAAATAGTCTTGTTCTTTGATTGCTTATGTTAATAAACTGGTTTCATTTCACGTCACTGTGTCAAGTTTTTTTGTTCTGTGCCACAACTGGAAATACATGTACATAACGACCTGCCTTTGTTCAAAAGCTGTGCAAAGTGCCGCATTGGAGTGGAACAAATACCACTATGTGGATTACTGTACTTGTTTCGTAAATGTCCAGTACCGTATTCCATAACTGTTGATCTAATCGAATTTTTCTTCTTTATTATTGGTCGAATTGAAATATAATATGTGTAGAATTCAACTAGTGTTAATGTTCTCATCAGAGCATCTGTTGTGGACATATATATTTTTGCGACTACGGGTTCTTTCTTACGGGAGCACTGATACGTTGTGGAACAAAATAATCAATGTATGAAGTCGGGAAACATTTTTTTTCCTCTTTGGAAAATAAGCTTGTTACTTAGTTTTATTTCTCATCTTAAATCATAGTATTTGAGATATCTTTGCGATTATACAGTGATCAATGGCTTCAATGCTTCATCGACTCGGTGTGGTCTTTTCACGGTAACCGGCGCCAGGTAAGCTTTGATGCGCTCAACATAGTTACAATGCTTTGTCTCGGTGAGCAGTATTTAATTGATTCAGAACATACAGCGACTTTTCGAAAGTAATGACGACAAAGTGGAATTTGAGGGATTTGATGCAATAGACTGCGTCAACTAGACGAACATTTAAAGGGCCCTTTTAAGGGCCAACAATAAAATCAGAAAGATACAATATCAATATTGCCACTTTTTCATTCACTATCTAATATGACCAACTGTTGTTGCACTATGAAAACGGAGTGAAATAGCGGTAGTCAAAATTTTAAAATGCATTATATCACATGCGCGTTATATGGCAGAACTACGTTTTTTCCACTTATTTTGGGTCGAAAATCGGGGTGCGCATTATACATCGGTGCGCGTTATACACACCAAAATACGGTATGCGTATATAAATTTCTGAAGTAAATATTGTTTAATGTTCTTTAAACATTTGCATGCTGCACCTAGTATAAAATGTTAGTTTATTTACATTACCTTTGACATACTAAAGTCTAGGATTGTTATATAGTTCTATTACTGCTATACTGCCAGGGACTGATTTTTGTAAATGTAAATGGCACACTAAGTAAAACGAGGCGATGAAACTTCTGAAAATGTTAGAAAAAAACCCTGAAACACTAGAAACCATAAAGATATCTTTTTTACTACATGGCACATGTACTTTTTACTTAATGTGTGTGTGTTTGTGTGTGTGTGTGTCTGTACATGTGTATGTGTGCTTGTATGCATGTATGTATGGATCAATGGATGGAGGGTTACCTGACTGTCTGTATGTACATGCATATATGTCTGTGGTCTAATCCCAGCTATACAGTGCCTAGTCAGTTTAGGAATCCCTTAAAATGGCATGCAGATCAAAAAAGAAAACAAGGGTGTAAAAAAGTCTGAATAAAAGTTGCACTATTTTCAGAGACTCCAAGAACTTCCCAGCTGTTGTCTACATCACATTTCCCTCCTCCCACACAGCAGATCCAGTCTACATCCCAAAGTCCAGGGCACCTCATGCCCAATCTAAATCCCAGACTCCAAGGCATATCAGCCCCAGTCTACATACAAGAGTCCAGGGCACCTCATGCCCAATCTAAATCCCAGACTCCAAGGCATATCAGGCCCAGTCTACATACAAGAGTCCAGGGCACATATGGCTCAGTCTAAATCCCAGAGCCAAAGGAATGGGGGCAATATTTGTTTAATTACACTGACCTAACACAAAAGGGCATGAAAATATGACAAAAACAAGAATGCATATACTTCACTAAAAATATTACCCCCAAAGCAACATAAAACATTTATCCATACATTCTATAAATTTTGAGAAATTGGTGCATTTTATAAAATGGATGAACTTGTTTATTTGATATTCAAAACATCACTGCTTTGTCATAATCTAGTTTCACATATTGTATTACAGACTAGTTGCTACTATAGCTGGTCATGAGAGCATGAATCAGAAGAAAATAAAAACACTGCTTAGTGCTGAATACACCTCTCCCACAAACCAACTCACACCAGGATAACTCACAAGCCTGCTTACAATGCATGGCCATATGTGGATCCCATTGTTGTTTTTTTTTCAAGAAAAATCGCACTGAATCGACCCTGTTTCATGAACATAAAGAAAATTTGGATAACAACTGGTAAATGAAACCCTGACACATGGTTTGTTTAATCAAACTTTAAACCAACTGAACTATGGTGGCTTTCTTAATAACTAGCTGAAATTGTACTATGTTATACATTAACTTTAATGCAAGTACCCTGCTTTCTATCACATCTCTTGTGCAGATTCACTATTATATAATGAGCAACACATGTGACTCTGCATGTGATTGAAAAGGATACCAGTCCACTTTAATTTGTTATCGTTAACTGACTGATGTAAACTGCAGCCAAAAGATCAAAGGCTCAATTTTTCCCTCTCATATTTTTCAGTGTTTATTTACCTGTGGGATCTGGGTACTCTTTCCACAGCCTGTCTCGCCAACTATTACAAGGGTCTGATATTTCTCCAGCATATAAAGGATATGATTCCTAAGCTGAAAAGAAATAGGAACCAGTTACACAAATGAGAAATTTTACTTTTCAACTTTTCAAATATAACACAAGGAAAGTTGTGACTAAAAATTGAGTGTCTTAAGTTTCTTTGCACTGTTTTACCTTGATAACCAAAAACTGAATTAATCTATACATATATTGGTCTTTTGATAACAAAATATTATGTCAATGTATCTCGTGGCAAATACAATTTACTCAAAAATGCAAATCTGTAACCTGCTGGGCAATGAAAACTAAAAAATGTTAGACAAACAGAATAAAGCAAGTCATGTACATTTTATAAATTAAAGAAGTAAAATATTGGTGATAACATTTTAATATGCTGAAAACTAAACACCTCTGGAAGAGAATTCTCCAAAAACAAATGTGTACCAATAATGGTCTCTTCCTGCAAACTGAAATGCCATTTTACCCACAACTTCACAGGAGGAAACAAATATAAAAGATCTGGAGATGTCAATATTGAAGATGATTCTAAGTAAAAACCATGTATTATTAACCAAAACAAATATAAAAATTATCATTAAGTATTTGAAATAATTTTGATATTCACACTTGATGAAATAATTAAATTCTCTCTCTCTCTCTCTCTCTCTATGTATATATATATATATATATATTGATTGGTAATTGGATGTCTGTAGAGATTTACAAATATATATTCTTATAGTAGTGTACCTGCATGTAAACTTTAGTTTTCTATAGAAATGAATATTTCACCTGCACTTGAACAATGAAATTTTACCCCCTACATCAACCTTGCAAAACTTGAACATTGATGTCATCACTGTCATAAAAAAGCGATTTGATGTTTATGTGAACATAACAAACAAGATGGATACATTGTTACATCCTTGTACTTAAACATACCTTGAAGACTGGTAATTTTTGCCTCTGTTGTTCGATAGAAAGGGAGACATTTGGATTGTAGACAACAGGTTGGTACGATTCTCCACCACCTCTTTCCTCATCCAACCCTGACCCTGGGGCCTTTGTTCCTGTACACATGTAAGACAAATGTAAATCTTTGACACAACCATCCATTTCAGCTACATGTTGACAAGTAAAAATAGGACAGATTTGTATCCTGCACCTAATTTCTCCCTTCTAACTTTTAGCATTTTCCATTATGACTTTAGTCATCCAGGCCTGACCTTGGGGCGATGTTCATGTAAATCTTGACAACTATCCACTTCGATTCCAGTTACATAGGAATAGATGGGCTCCTACCCTAGCCCCATCGGCAATATGCCCTCACCGCCACCCTTCTGACCTCCCCTCTACCAATCTCCAGATTATTATTATATCTCCAATACACATATTTTAACATTTACTTATGTTATTTTAATGCAGGTTACATAGAGAAATATGACTTTGTTTCCTTTAACTTCCCCAAAAAGATGATATTCAAGACTTTATTATCAACAATATTACAAACATTTGGTTTTAAAAAATTCTGTGGCTTCAAAAGTTGTCCCTTTAGTCACAAAAGACATGTCTGTGGCATACAAAGTGCCCATCTTACATATTTAAATAACACATTCCTATCTGGGGCACTGCAGATGTAACAGAAATTAAACAAACTATCATGACCATTATTATGGTTCTAATCAATGTTTTTTTCCCCACCAATATCAGGCATGCAGACAATTAAAATTTGTCAATTCTATATTATGGAAGTTACAGTTTTTATAACTCTTTAATACAGTTATTTCCCTTTCAATGGAACAATTTTCTTTTCTACATCTTGTGAATAAAATAATAAGCGAGTTCACGGAACATTACTTTGCATGCACAGGATTTCACAGCTGTTTCCGGGTCAAAGGTCAAAAGGACCCATATCACAGAGATTTAGCACCACAATAAGCAGCACTTCAATCAGGTAAGCATGTTTTACTCTCTGATTAGGTACAATTTAAGATACAAGATATTATTTGCTGAAAACATTCTCTGATGATGCAAGCATAAACTTCTGACAGTAAACAGGCTATAACTTAAAACTCAAATTTTTCGGCAGTGACTGGAGAGTACCCTGTTTTTGAGTTTGTAATATATCATGTCGACTTGTTATGAATTTCTGGGAATATTCATTTTTCTTTTTATTTACAGAAAGCAACATGCCAAGTAAAAGGATGTTTTGTGAATGTATATGATGCCACTAAAACACTTGTGTTCATTAGTACTTTCAAGACTGGACTATTGTAACTCAACTCTGTCTGGTTTGTCACAATATTTACTCCAGAAACTTCAAAAAGTTCAAAACACAGCTGCACGGATCATCTTTAGAGTACCTCGATCAGAGCACACTTCACCACTGCTCTGTACCCTACATTGGCTATCAATTTGATACAGAATCAAACACAAAATTTGTTCTCTGTGCTATGTTTCAATGACAGACTCCAGTCCAACATACCTGTCCAGCCTCACCCATGTGTATACACCAGCTAGATCCTTACACTCTTCTTCTGATAATCATATACCCATTGTTCCCAAGGTGAAAACAAAGTCATATGGAAAACGTTCATTTGCACACCAGGGCCCGGCCACATGGAACGAATTGCCCATTGAAATTAGACACAAAGACACAGTGGTCCCTTTTAAGAGTGCTCTTAAGACTCACCTGTTTCGACTGCATGGACAAAACTTAGCGACCTAATCATGTTTTATACCTTATATGTTTTCAGCATGTTTTTATGTTTTCCAATTTCATTGTTTTTGTCATTTGTTGTTCTGTAGTGTAGTCATATCATTATTGATGGTGTAAAGCGCTTAGAGCTTCGAAAGATTAAGCGCTATACAAAGTCCTCATTATTATTATTATTATTATTTTATGCCCTATTAAACTGCATCCATTCCCAATGGAGATGAAAGATCCTGAAAGGAGGAAAAAATGGATCTCAAACATCAGTAGGACATCACCAGCAAGTAAAAAGACGTGGATTCCATAGCCAGAATATATGGTGTGTAACAAACATTTCATGCACAGATGCCAAACTCAAAATAACCCAGATCCCAATTTACTTATGGGGCAGGACAAAATAAAATCAAAATCTGCACGGAGAGTGTTGTGTAAAATTGATCCAAATTTCGAACAGCAGTCATCGCACACATAGAAGATATCCAATGTTCAATCTGGAGTAGATTTTGATAATGCAGAGAAAATTAGTATGTGCCAGAATCATGTAAGTTCCTCTGATATTCACAGAGATGTAGAAGTGCAGTACCATGTAAGCTATCTTTTAGGAATGTATATCTGCATGGTTGTTACTATATATACTTAAATAAACTGTGTAAACTAATGCATTCTTTGTTTTATGTGCAGATATTTATCATGCTTAAAAAACCATAAAACAATGATTTCACATACCAACGTTCATAGTGACTTCTTTCAGTAATGAGAAAATCAGACTATAACAAAAATATTCACAAACACCTTTATATTATACAAATGTTCAAAAGAGTTCCACACTTCGTATACAACAAAACTTATGTCTTTACTAAGCATCTTTCACAACACCATTTGTCAAGTTCAACTTCTTTGCTTTTGTGGGTGATATGCAGGCACTTCCATTTTTCTCTGTCAACTTCTTCCTGAGTTGGTACTAAGGGTAGCTTTAGTTCACTCGCTACAAATGCTCTAGAAACTAATTCCTCTTTTGTCCTCATTTTCAAAAGCCCCCTTTTCTTCAAAATCACCTTCAAGCCACTGACTTTCCATGGTTCTATAGTGTCAAAAGACAAATTCTCACAGTTCAAAGACATCGTTCACTCATGTTGAATGGCATTTTGAATGAGGGTGTACAGCTTGGGTCCCTTTGACCTTTGACTCGTGATGTCACAACAAATATGGCGGCACACAGTATACTATCGTGAACTCGCTTATAATTTCAAGTCTTCCTTTCCATCTGACATTTGAAACCCAAAATAAATAAATATCATACATTACAAACTTGACTTCTTATCCTGAAACATTCTATGTAACTGTATATCTTTAACAAAAACACTGCATAATTCTTGCGATAAAAGTGATTTTACTTGGACAAATACATTTTCCTTTGCATCATTGGTTTTTAAACTGAAGAAATGTTTAATGAAAATCATTCATTGCATGGAGTTTTGTTATTTTATATTGCACAAAAGGTGTTCGCCTATAAGTAATACGAAGAAGGGACCATGTGAAATGCATCGTGTACATTTTGCTCGAGAACAGATGTCATTTCTTTCAATTGGCTACCTTATGAATCTTATCCTCAGAATCAAATTGTTGCATCGTAAATTGATTACTAGAAATTCTATAAAATACGAGAAGTTGGTAATATAAAAAAGCATTATATCACAACAAAACAAAGAATAGTAACTGTAGTTTGATGTGTCGTGTTAATCGCATCAGATCTTATTAAAATATCATGAATTGTTCATGTCATGGTCAATTATGGGGCTTCTGAATTTGAGAATCTAGTTAACTCGAATATACGTTATACAGACATAAATGAAAATAATAATAGTTCATATCTAATTGTGACAAAATGGCATCCTGCATTTCACGTGCATTTTATTACAAATCAATCCAAAATCTTAATTTTTGTATTAATTTTTTTTACCAGGTTTCCAAAACACTGGCCTACGTGTAGTGTTCATTTTGTTAACAATCACTAGGTTGACGTTCACAGAACGTCTTTGGCGCCAGGTGTTGTTTCTGTTGAATATGTATATCTCCTTTCCGTTCGGTGCACCCCAGTTTACACACAGAGAATGGTGGAAACATTATTGAATATGCAGTGCCCAGTATAAATATAATAAGTATACCGGTATTGTGTGGCAAAGCAGACATAGAGAACTATGTACATCATGGTACATTAATAATAATAATAATAATAATAATAATAATAATAAGAAGAAGAAGAAGAAGAAGAAGAAGAAGAAGAAGAAGAAGAAGAAGAAGAAGAATAATAATAATAATAATAATAATAATAATAATAGTTTAAATTAAATAATAATAATAATAATAATAATAATAATAATAATTTAAATAATAATAATAATAATAATAATAATAATAATAATAATAATAATAATAATAAAGACTGTATTTAAAGAAGATATATTCATTAGTTACAGAACTTTAAATCTACCTTGAGGCCTTCTTGCTCTTATGTACAATATAACATTGGTTTGATACTAAAGATTTATGTGATTCTAAACTCAAAGTATCAAGACTGATCAAGCATGCAGCATGTGCACAGACATCTGAGAACACATAAACATATACAAAATAAAACATATCATCCTGTATTGAAAAACTGTGAAAATGGTGCAAAAGAACAGAAAAGCAGGCAGTATTTATATTACCGGTACTAGAACTGTTAAATTGTCTTAATGTTCAATTCATGGAGACTTTGATTATGAAAAGAAGAAATGCTAGGATCCTGCCCTATGTCACTGGGAATGTTAATCCATTACCAGTGGACCAGTATAATGAACACTTTTTTAAAATACAATTCCTTCTTTGGTCTTGGTATAATGTAATTTTTAATTCTAACAAACCTTAAATTTAGAGTATTACTATAATCCCTTTGGTGAACAATATTGTTTAGGTAGACATTAATGTCTTTTATGGACACTTTATACATAAATTTGGCCTTTCTAAGAAATATTCTTTCAGGTGTTGTTAAGATCTGTATATTATCCATTGCATCCTGGAAACTGTCTAGAATTAAATGACATGCCTTGCTTTGAAGTCTTAAAAGTGTTGTTATGTTTTGAATTAGAAGTATTACCCCAAATTACATTTAAATAGTCCAGATACGGCTAAATATAACTTTTATAAAAGATGATCCTATACTGAAAAGGAATGTATATTTTGATTTTAGCCAAAGATAAGAATGAACCTTTATAGAAACATTTTTAATGTGAATAGACCAGGTAAGATTACAGTCGATGAATACACCAATAATTTAAGCATGAGAGGTCTTATTAAGGTTCACATTGTCAAAATAGAACCTAGAGTTTGTTGCTATCTAGCCTTGCTCATTTTTTTATGTAACTATTTGGGGGGGGAGAGGTTCTGTATTATGATCCAATGTTTTCTTTGCAAACTACTATATGTCTGTTAGGAGTATCTTGTCAATTATTTTTAAGCAGATTTGATTTTAACTGAATCAGATAATGTAGCATCATCTAAACTGAGATCAGTGGAAGAAAATGCATAAGGGATAAATCGTTTATAGATAAAATGAATAACACCAGTTCAAGGAGAGAGCCCTGTGGTACTCCCCAATTATATTTTTATTTTCAAAATGTTTACCATTTAAAGATAGTTTTTGTACTCATGAGTTAAGTAAGAAGTAAACTTGTTGAGGGAGTTTTCATAGCATTTATAGATTTTAAACTTTTGAAGCAAAATTGCATGGTCTGCAAGATCAAAAGTGTTACGAAAAACAGGCCATAATGGTGCCTGCAATTTCTCCTTTATCTAATGCTTTCAGATATTTATCAGTCAAAACTATAAGTGCAGTTTAAGACTAATTATCATCAATAAGATATCAGTGTTCAAATAGTTGAGAAAAGAATCATATACATGTTTTCCTAATAATTTGGAAGACAAGAGAAGGATAGAGATGGATTTGTAGTTATTTAAATCATCTTTTGTTCTAACTTTGTAATATTGTTACCTTGGTAGTTTTCCATGTATGTGGATAGTTATTAGATCTAAGACTATCATTGCAATACAAAGCAATACTCTCTACTATAAAAGGTGCAAACCACTCCGGTAGCCTAGAGGTTAGAGATTCCACCTCGGATGCGGAAGGTCATAGGTTCGATACCCTGGCAGAGTCATACCAAAAGACAGATAAAAATCATACCAACAGCTGCCTTGCTGGGTGCACAGCTTTAAGAGGTTAGTGTTAGGACTGGTCAACCTGGTGTGACTGGGTGTGACATCATGTTACATGTCAGTGGCATGATGCCCCAGTGCTAGACAGAACTATAAAACTGCCACACTGCAGACATCAGAGCAATATGGCTGAATTTTTGTTAAAGCTAAGTTAAAAATCGTAATCACACACACACACATAGAAGGTGCAGATCCATTTAGTAGCCTTGGTCCAATCATACCAAGTAGCTTTGCAATCAGCCATTTTTAAAAATATATTTCAAAACAGATTTCAGGACTTATTTCAGGAATTTGAACCTGTATAATTTTAAGGAGCTTTTCAGCACAATGTTTGGTTCCAGATGATTAGACAAAGTCTGTAGTTCTATAAGTTTTTCAGCTTTTAGAAAAAAAAATTAATTACAAATATTTTAGATGTCAGTTGGATTATTGGTATAAATGCACTCATGATTGTGGGATAAAATTTCAGCTTCACTCTTACATTTCCCTGCTAACACACACACACACACACACACACACACAAGCAAAAGTACACAAAACTCTCCGGATAACTCTTTTTCTGTAGAGTGCTTGTTTGGCTTGAGGTATAATTTTCTTAACTTTATTTCTTCAAACTCAATATTGGACTTGATTTCCTACAGATTTTAATGGTCTCTTTGCTTCACTACATCAAAAATCAAGCCCGGCTGATAGTCTTTTTTATCCTTTGTGGTATTAAAGGGACATGCTTCTATACTGTTGCTATGAAAAGATCAATCCATTAATTACTAAACCATCAAAAAATATTAAAAGATTTTTACTGTCTTCCCTGGAATCTGTTTCAGATCAAATAATAAATAGCCATTATGGTATATACTGTTGTATAAACACAAATTAGGCCCTAATCTTCTAGACATAGTGTGGTATGGCACATTACTCATAACTATTAATTGACAGTCCTAAATTCTCTGGCTCCTCTTTTGACACTTTATACCATGAGACTGGAAAAACTTTGGACGAAAAATCAAAAAGTGTCATTCTGGATGGCATCCTAAGCTGTGTCACTTTTCTGCACAGATGCAAGTGCTGTCTAATAATCTTTGGGTTATATTACATTCCATTTTTTCCCCACACTTTGAAAACTTGCACTGCTGCTCACTGACTTGAAAAGAACTGTCACTTGAAAGCTTTCTGATTGCATCATATATATATATATATACACACACACTAAACATGAAATATATAAGCATGTGTTTTTTTTACAGGCATAATGAGAGAGAGAGAGAGAGAGAGAGAGAGAGAGAGAGAGAGAGAGAGAGAGTGGACTTATGCAAGAAATGTACTAATATACCAGTGCTAAAAACATAACCAATGTAAAAATATTAGGACCCAATACTAATATACTATTAGTAACATAAGCTTAAAAAAACATAATGACATCTGTATTTGTACAGAATCACAAGCAAACACTATTGTGGACCACATATTGGAGGTGCATAATGACAATGTGATATTAATAATTTGAATTGAAGCTCATACCTAACAAGTATAAAAATTACAGAAGTGAAAAAGAAAAAAAAATAATAAAAAACTAACATACCGTAAAAGAATTCAAACATGAAAAGTCTTGAAAGAAGTCTTACATAAATTACAGCTGCATGATGTCCACTGGAATGACAGAAATGGGAACAACAGAAGCAAAAAACCGCTGGAATAGTTGAAATGACTTATTGCTTTCATACTGAAAAATGCATATAGCTTATCCACACTGTGCCACAGCCACTAGATATCACTGGATTATTGTACAGCTTGATTGGCAAAATAACCGTGACACTAAGTTGATAAATTTTTTACACCTGCTTTATAAACCACATTTGAAAGAACTGTAGTTTTCTCATGAACCACTGAACGTATTCAAAATTGGCCTTCAAGCTTGCAGTAAATGGTCATGAACTATCAATAGGTTAACATTTTAATTCTGATGGGCAACATACATATCCAACTAAAACTGAATTCTTAATGGCACAAAAGCATCAACAAAATAGCAGTCAGTACACATTTAAGCTAATAGTTATACAATAGCTCATCTTAATTGTCATTGTAAACCATCTAGTGCCTTCACTCTCAAAGTGCATAAACCCCATGTTATCTTAAAACATTTCAGATTTTACTTGTACATAGTTACTGCAGTCAAACCCGGTTATCTCAATTATGTTCGGGTTGTACAAACATTATTGACATAACTGGGTCTCGAGATATCAAGGTTTAGTTTGGTTGACAAATCTGAAATCTACTGCGGACAATGCTTCTGCATCTGAAGTACCAACAATGAGGAGTTTTGTTTCTAAAAACAAATGGCATTTCTAATATACAATACAAATCATGATTCAGTCATGCAGGTTGCTGAAGAAAGAAGATTGGAGATCATTTAAATCAGAATAAGTAACAAGTCACACATTTTTATAACACTTTAGGTACTGTAACAACGTCAGTGGTTTAAAGATGTTTTTATTTGCCTGTGAATAGCCCCATCCCATGGTTGCTTCCCCAAGACAATTGTTTTCCACGCTGATCAAAATCTAGGCTAATTTAAGTACATGTACATGTAGGACTATACTTCTTTTAAAAGTATTTTGTTTTGTTAGTATTGACTTGTGACTAGTTGCAAATTGTAACTGACTAATATTGTGTGTGAAGTTGGTCAGAGATTTTATTATACTGGTATATGCCGGGTTTTACTTATAAAATTTGCCTTTGTACTAGAAAAAAGATGAGGCTTTCAGTATTCATGTACTCATAGACTGTAATATGTTTTGGAGGTCTTTCAATTTAACTGTTTCAACATAAATTCTGTAAGAAGCCAACTTATTCTATTCATACATTTGTATTCCCATATCACTGGCAACTCTGATCAGTGACCATCAGCAAAAAACACATCGCCAAAAACACATCGGCATATATTTGATGGATTGCAAGGCTTTGATATTCAATTCAAGATAAACATTATACAAATAAAAGCACTCCTCCTTGTTTTCATTTCTTGTGCAATTTCTTAAGGCTTTAATATTCAAGATAAAATACAAATGAAAGTACTCGTCCTTCTGTTGTTGTTGTAGGGTTTAACGCCATTTTTCAGCACAAGATAGGATATACCTTATACCTGGCGGCCAGTATTAATGGTGGAGAAAGAACCCATGAAAACCCCGGACACAACCACCGACCCATGAGAAGCAACCGGCAAGCTTTATCCATACCCACATTAGCCGAGCCTGAGACTCGAACCCATGCAGGTAGAGGTGAGATGGCAGTGATCCGTGAGCACTTTAGACCACTTGGCCGCTCAGGGCCCCCCATCCATGTTTCATTTCTTGAAAAATTACTAAGAAATGGACATTAAAAGTTTCATTTTGCTGAATTAAGGAAGTTTATGTTACTCCTTTTGGACCATAACTTATGCCTGACATATCGGGGCTATCGACTTAACAGGGGTCAAGAAAAGCGGGTACAAATTAGCATAACAAAGTAGGATTTATTCAAAACCAGACCAAAATGCTTGACAAACTTGAGATAACCTAGGTCAAGATAAAAAGAGTTTGACTGTACTTTGTTCCAGTTAGTACAGACCAGAACTTCCCAAAGTATTTATGAAGAAGAAAATCTATTATATTACATTACCTTTCTTGACTACCTACTATATCTTTACCTTTAAACTTTATCTTTTTTTATTTAGCTTTTTCAGACTGTCAACATCTTTACATTTATCTTAGTAACTTTAAATTATGTTTTTTGCCTCGGGTTACATAGCATTTTGGCATCAGCTCTCCACCTCAGAACCACCGACCCATGAGAAGCAAGATAAAATACAAATGAAAGTACTCCTCCTTCTGTTGTTGTTGTAGGGTTTATCTTGCTCAAGGGTTAGTTTAAAATTATGTTTTTTGCCTCGGGTTACATAGCATTTTGGCATCAGCTCTCCACCTCATGAAGTAACCCTTTGATAAACACCATGCTTATTTTACGAGGAGTACTATAAACAGAACATTATGTTTTAACCATGTTTCATTGCCTGTAATGTAAGTACATGTACTATTAGGGCATAGCTGACTCCTGAGATTATTAAAGAAATGACCTTGACATTGCTCATGTAATGTGGTCTTGAAATTATTGTGCAGAATCCATTATTTTTTTCACAGAAAATAAGATTGACCTTAGTGCAAGTCAGCCATACAGTTTGGTCAAGAAACGTATTCAGCAACTAACATTACTGTGCTAAAACCCTTTTTCTTTGAGTTACAATATTTCTGACCTATGTCCTTTTGACCCAATCAACATTAATAATAATAGTAATAATAATAATGAGGACTTTGTATAGCGCATAATCTTTAGAAGCTCTAAGCGCTTTACAAAATCTAAAATTATATGACATCAGAAAACAAAAATCAAAACACCATGAAATTAGAAAACATAAAAAAATGCTGATAATATTTAAAGTAGGAAACATTATTAGGTCTTTAAGTTTGTAATTGCAGTCGAAAAAGGTGATTTTTAAGAGCGCTCTTGAAAGGGATCACTGTGTCTTTGTGTCTAATTCCAATGGGCAATTCATTCCATGTTGCTGGGCCCTGGTATACAAAAGAATGTTGTCCATAAGACTTTATTTTCATAGTGGGAATAATGAGTACATGTATATGATTGTCAGAAGCAGAAGATAAGTATCTTGCTTGTGTATACACATGGGTGAGGCCAGATAAGTGTGTTGGACTGGAGTCTGTCATTGAACATAGCACAGAGAACAAATTTTGTGTTTGATTCTAGATCGAATGGATAGCCGGTGTTGAGTACAGAGAAGCGGGAGAGGTGTGCTCTGATCCAGGTACTCTAAGGATGATCCTAGCAGCTGTGTTTTGAACTTTTTGAAGTTTCTGGAGTAAATATTGCGATGAACCAGACAGAATTGAGTTACATTAGTCCAGTCTTGAAAGTACTAATGAACACACAATTGTTTTAGTGGCATCAACTGAAAGATATTTGCAAATGAAGCTGATGTGTCTCAACTCAAGATATGCAGCCTTGCATATGTTCATGACATGTTGGTGCAATGTGAGAGTACTGTCCAGAGTAACACCATGGTTTCATACTGACTGTGTGAATTTAATGTTGGTGTTGCTGATATTGAATGAGAAAGTCTTTGTGTTGTGATCAGAATGCATCTTCCTTACGTGAAAGTGCAAGCCTTCCACAAATGTTGGTCAGGGTACATGGTTAAGAACTGGCAAGTTATTGTGTCAATCACTTTAATCTTGACCTTTAACCTTCCTGATCCTAAAATCAATAGGCTTATTTCTCACTCAATACGGAAGCATCTGCGAACTTTGGTGTCATGGTTGAGAAAAGAAATCCATCTGCAAGGTTTGCCACAGATTTGTGATTGAGAACTAACATTACTGCTTGCAAACGATTTCTCTTCTTTCAGTCACAGTGACATTGCCCTTTGACCTTTTGAAACAACAATTAGTAGGATTCTTCCTTTCCCCAAGTGATAGCTATCTGCAAAGTTTGATGAAGGTAGGTAGATCATGCAAACCAAAAAAAGTTTTGTTGCATACAAGGATAACATATGGGTATATGGATGGACATCATGGTGATATATACTTCATCATTTGTCAGCCATTTAAAAAAATATGTCAGAAATGTTGTAAGGACCTCTATAAACCATTCTTTATAATGAGCTTCTACACTTTTGAGAGAAAAAAAACACAACAAAAACTGGTTATGTAAATGAAGAAAAGTTGGTTAAATACTACCCCATTCACAAAGATAAATAAATAGCCTGAGGAAAGTTTTCAGGGATGGATTTTAACTGTAAAAGATAAATAGCGGTTTTTGAGATTATTTTCATCCTTAAATAATCACATTGATATGAAACTGGCATTCTGCATGTTTCATGTAACTCATTGTATGCAAATGCTTATTTAGGAGGGTAATAGAATGGGAATTTTTTATTTAAAAACTCATAATGTTTGGCTTTGATATTGACTTTACAACATTTTGAAGTGTATATTACTAATCTATTTCACTACCGTATATACTCGCGTATAAGCCCGTTCGCGTATAAGCCGACCCCCCCAAACTGAATTGGTAAAAGTGGTATAAAGTGCATGACCCGCGTATAAGCCGACTCATAATTTTTATGCAAACGGTACATCACAAGATGCACAAAGTGAGTTCTTAATACGTTTATTTAGGTAAATCACATTATTAAATAAAATAAAAGAAAGAGATCTAGTTTATATGTTGAAATAAAAACAATTCTGAAGTGTTAAGTCTTAATGGAAATTTAATTAATCCTCATTCTAAAATCATGAATTATAAAAGTTCGATCACGTTTAGAATCCTTCAGAGATCAAGTTTATATGTTGAAATAAAAACAATTCTGAAGTGTTAAGTCTTAATGGAAATTTAATTAATCCTCATTCTAAAATCATGAATTATAAAAGTTCGAACACATTTAGAATCCTTCAAAATCGGGCTCTGTATCAGACTCGCCAAACAGTTCACGAAACTCGGCTTCTGTTACGGGTGTGCTTTCATCATATACGTCGTCCCCCCCCCCCCGTACTTGCTTCTCGTTCACAACAAATTCGCGTGCTGCAGCACAGTTGTTATTTGCTTCTGCATATTCAATAACTTTAAGTTTGAATGCTGCATCATAAGCAGACCGCTTTCTTTTTACTTCCAACACTATTCATTTTATTCGATTGAATTGAACATAAACTTCTACAGAGATTAAACTGAAATAATTTCTTTCAGTAGTAGTATACTATTTATATACCTTATCCTGTAATTATTTCTATGTGTGGTTGGTTTTCAATTTGTATTTGATAATTATTTATCATTGTTATTTGTGTTGTGTTTTTTAAACTACGGGTAGTGTGATTCAATCGATCAAACTATGATTGGTTTCAGCGTGGACATTATTCAAGTATTGTGACAGTTTATAACTTTGAGCAGAAACCATGTCCACTACCATATCTCATTAAACAATACATCTGAGAGTTGGCATCTATTCATTGGCATTGTGCAACAAAACAAACCTATTATCCCCGAGGCATTTACCGCAGATTAAGCATATGGTAGCTATTGTACAACAATCTTCCGCTAACAAACCACTTTGCTTTACAAACAACTAAATAATAGTTGTATATAAACTGTGGCTCCCGATTACTTCTAAAACACCTGTCAAAGAAATCCAACAAATTATATTGTTTTACAATTATTCACGCTGACTCGTATATTGCACTGTTATTTACCGTTCCTAAGCGTGCGCGCAACAAAACCCTATGGAGCCTCTCGCTATTGTTTCTCGAAGACTGTCATACATGTATTTCTACTCTCGATCAAAATGTTTGTCGTATATACCTTCAGTATCGTAATTCTTTTATTTCTTTTTACGTAGATTCTTTTCATATCTACACTGAAATAGACTAGCGTGCATTTCTACGAAACCGTAGAGTTTAATTATTACTGATTAGCTGAGGGATAAATACTTGACCAGAGATTATTAATATGGCGGTTCTTATGGAAAATACACGTATTTCCGTAGTTCAAATAACACGTATGGCTGTTTACCTTCAGTATCGTAATTCTTTTATTTTTTTTCACGTAGATTCTTTTCATATTTGCACTGAAATAAACTAGCGTGCATTTCTACGAAACCGTAGAGTTTAATGATTACTGCTTAGCTGAGGGTTAAATACTTGAATAGAGATTACTAATATGGCAGTTCTTTTGGAAAATGCACGTATTTGCGTGGTTCAAATAACACGTATGGCTGTATTTTCTGGTGGATGGACATCTGTCAAATAGACGTCAAATACGTTATAAACATGTTTTTCATTCATTATCCTACCACTTATGTTAGAAAAAAAATATTTGTTTTACTTCACGTCAGAACAAATCTTATCAGCCATGTGGCATCATTAGGCATGTGATCTCATATTCGGCGATCGACGGAAACAATAAATATTGGAAATCGAGGGGAAAAAGCATTATAAATTTCAGGTTTGGAACTTGACCCGCAGATAAGCCGACCCCCCCCCCCTTCTTCCAGGCCTTATTTTTGTCCTAAATTTCTCGGCTTATACGCGAGTATATACGGTAGTTATTGTATTCAGTGATCACAACCCCATAACAAAATGAAAAAGTAACAATCAGAGATTCTTAAAGCTGGAGTTTAATGCTGCAAGAATACAATATTGATAAAAGACACACAAAGAAAAAGATAATGTGATTGCAAATGCACTCTCATGTATTATAAAGAAGTAATATATTGCTTTATTTTGTGTAATTAAAAAGCTAAGTGTCGTTTATAAGACACCTTCCATAGCATTTTTAATTATTAATTAATTTTAATTATCATATGCTCATTTGACAAATGTGTAAAAGAAAGCTTTATTTCATTTTCTTGATCAGGGTGAAGGTGTTATGTATAATTAATTGTGCTTAACATTTGTCTATGATTGTAAGTTGTACTTTAAATAATGTAAACACAGCTAACTTTTGTCCATGATAGTAAGTTGTTCTTTAGACGATGTAAACAGAATGTTTACACAGCAAATTTTGGTCCATCATTGTAAGTTGTAAAATGACTGTTTACACAGCACTTGAGTTAAAAACATTCTAGGCCCAGTCTTGTTTACAATTAGGTTGGAATTTTCAATTAGAATGATTCACATGTAGGCCAAGTGAAAATGTATATAAATAGAGATTTGATAGACAAATAATTAATTTGTGCTAGTTCTGTGTGTGTGGATTCATTTTTTCCCCAGAATTTACAGTTTGGTTCAAATATATTTTAACTGGAATTATTTATTTAAATATTAATTGGAATTACTAAAGTGTGCTCAATCACTTTTGGATTAATACAGCTCATTCACTTTTGGACTCAAACATTACTTTTAATTATTTTGTTCTCATTTAAAGACATCAAAGACATTCTGGATTGCAACTTTGTGTTATATCTGTATATTCACAACTATCAGAATTCATTTGGAACATTCTATTTTGTTGACTTTGTGATATAATATTCAGAATTATTGGGATTTAAATTGCATTACAATAAGTATCTCTTGAATTTTCACTCTGTATTGTTGAAAAATAAATTGCTGGTTGATTTTACTTAAATTTCACTTTCTTTTGGCGACATAATTTAAGATTAAGAGTGACAAGAACTTAATTAGGTAACATGAAGATAGATAAGATTATTAGTGGACAGATAACTAGACATTGTGATTGCCAATCTGTACTGTGCAATATGTGTTACAGACAAAACTAAGCGAAGCTGAATTGTTTGATATTTTGTTTTGCGAACAAAATCAAGTGAACCAAAGCTGTACTGCGTGATATTAGTTGCTGACAATTTTGTCTTAAATTCTTTCACATAATATATATACATAATTGGATTTCTATTAAACAACTATTGTAAATCAGCAATCAACTGGAAATTGATGTAAAATCAATTATGTCTGTAATCAAGATTAAAACCCAAGAATTTCACTGGAAGTCAGGAAGTACCACTTGTTTAAACTATGGGCCTAACTGTCCATATTTTTCAATTTGTACAATCAAAATTGCCTGACGGACACAATATATTGCTTACAATGCTACTGAAATTATCTTGATTTTTTTGGCAAGTAACATTTATCTTGCTAATAACAAAATTAGACACATCAAAGGTAAGGGTTCAATCTCACTAGCATCTCAAATCATTGAACAAAACATTTTTGACAATTTTTGTTTGATATCTCTCTTTCTCCCTCGTTTTTTGAAGAAAAAAAATACAATACAAAAATAAATGTTTACTTGTATAATGAATCCGAATGTTATAGAAAATTAAGGATATGTGTGTGTGATTTATACCATGATTGCTACATTATTATTATTATCTTTGCTAGTCTAAGGCCTGATACACTCAAAAACTAATCCAATTAAGGAAGAGTGTTAAGAATAATAATAGCAGTCTCTGTATGAATGTATCACATATAATAAATTCATCCAATTTGAACTTTTCACACATGATAATATTCCTTTTAAGTCACAGCATATGGACACCACATACAAAATACTAAAGGATGCTTGAGTTATTTCATTGGTAAACTGATCTTGATCACTATGGTTAGTAACTCTTTCATCCGGAAGAAGACATTTGTTCATAACACCATCGGGAATAAAGTGATTTATGACCTTGGCTAGCAAAGATATACTATCGTATCGAACAATACACATACTTTAACTTTATAGTATATAGCACTCCAAACTGAATGTTTTTCCAATTCAATTAGCCTGATTGTTTTTCCCAAAGTAGTAGTCGCATAACAATATTGGACAGCTCATAAATTCTACTTTATAATCATAATATAGGGTAATTTCTTCTGGCTTGTCATAATTGTCCCCCAAATAGCCAAGTTCTTTCAGGGTCATGTCCAAAGGAAGCCTGGATTCTGGACTGCGTGATTTGTCTGTGAAGATGGAGAGCTTAGTGGACTGCACGCTTGTGTCCTCTATAATTATTCGGATAAGTGTCTGCACTGGGATGTGATCATGCACTAATGTTTCTATGTGACCCGGATGATCCTTGAAGTTGTCAAATGTAATAAAACGTAGCTCAAGGAGAATGTATCTGGAAATAAAACAGAAAAGACATCAATAAATCAGTGAATCTTCTACCTGTGCCCATTTAATATGAAGTAAGTACAGTAATGTATATATTTCTTATTGCATTGTGAGCATTTATAGGAATATGGGCAATATATACATTGAGTTATATATACATCTATGTATTGATACAAAATAAACAATATCAACATGTCAAATTTGGGACTAGTTTTTCATTATTTCTTTCTCAAACTGATTCAAACCGAATTCAAAATTACTGTTTACTAAATATATTCTGTTTCTGTGCAATCGATGAAACAAATAACCTGACATAAGCAAACTGATGTCATAGCTTAAAATCATTCTGATATAAACAATCTGATGTCATAGCTTAAAATCATTCTGATATAAACAAGCTCATATCATAGCTTAAAATCATTCTGATATAAACAAGCTGATGTCATAGCTTAAAATCATTCTGATATAAATAATCTCATGTCATAGCTTAAAATCATTCTGATATAAATAATCTCATGTCATAGCTTAAAATCATTCTCATATAAACAATCTGATGTCATAGCTTAAAATCATTCTCATATAAACAATCTGATGTCATAGCTTAAAATCATTCTGATATAAACAATCTGATGTCATAGCTTAAAATCATTCTGATATAAACAAACTGATGTCATAGCTTAAAATCATTCTGATATAAACAATCTGATGTCATAGCTTAAAATCATTCTGACATAAACAAACTGATGTCATAGCTTAAAATCATTCTGATATAAACAATCTGATGTCATAGCTTAAAATCATTCTGATATATGTCTTGTTATAATTTTACATGCATAATTGGCATGAAAAAATGCTTATAAAGTATGCATAAATGATATTTAGATATGCATAGATACGTAATTATACAAATATCTCAAATGACAATTAAAATAGAACTTGATGAATAAATTGAGAAAAACAGATTTATTACATTCTAATTTTATTGATAATGTACTATATATAATTTATTTTGGATTGATCAAAAAGTAATATTGTTCATTATTTTTATGATTTCAAATTTTTTAATGTTTTAAATTTATTTGTCAGCATCTAATTTTTAAATGCAAGATATGTTCATTAATGTTGGCTTATGCATTTAGATACTTGTTGACTGGTTTATCTAATATATTGTAATCCACAATTATTAAAGGTCATAAAATAAACAGTATTCAATGTTGCACATTTAGTACCATCCTAAGTGTTTGTTTGGTCTTGCCGCTACTAAAATAAGTATTTTTATTAAAGTAAGAACAGTGTAAACATCCTCGCCTATTACATTTAGTTGATAAACCCTTTTTCTAGCCTAGAATTAATTAGGAAATCTTGAAGATTCTTAGCCTTTTTATAAACAAGTGTGTGCTTGCTTTTTCGTAGCAATTTAATACATAAATTACTCAATAAATGTAATATATTTGAATATTTATTGATAATCTTAGCTATTTTAGGTAACTTGGATTATGTTCAATAACCAAAGGAATATACCTTCATCCTTGTCTCTGATTTTACATTGTAATGAGTCAAGTTGTGTATGGCAAGATACTACATATTTGGAAAGCAATATTGATGATGTCTGTTGGATAATTTCTATTTAAAAAATGATGATGTGATTCTGTCAGATATGATTTAAAGATAGTAACATTCAAAATAATTCTTCTATATCTTTTAATTTGACTAAATGGTATTACATCTGTACATGCTGTTAGATGATATGAAAACTACACAACATATTGATGAATATTTCATGTTGTTAACATGTACCATAGCAGTGATATCAATATTTTCATTTTTATGTAACAAGATGATACTTTAGTTTCAGATACGTTGAATGTAAATTTAACTGTTGGGTTATAATGTTTCATATAGCTATGAAATAGCAAAGGTCTTCTAATGAATGACTCTGGATCATAAAAATATTGTCTATAAATCATAACCAAACATCTGGTTTTAAAGGCATTTATTTAGAAATTCATTTTATAACTTCCCCATGAATAATGATGCATAAGAAGTTTCCATAGGAATACCCATTGCTGTGCCCATCTTTGGAATAAAGTTTTTATCACCAAATTGAAAAAATTATTTTCAAGTACATGTTTTATTCAATCACATACATTCTCTTTTGATAGTCTTTGTGTATTTTCATTCATATCAAGATAATATTTACATGCTTTGATACCATAATTGTGTGATTTATCTGTGAATAGTTAACAGACATCAAGCACCATAGATAGGAATGATTTTTCAGCTAATTTCAGCAAAGATTTCAGTTTGGAAATGAAATCTGAACTATCTTTGACATATGAAGGTCATACATGTATATATCAGGAATCCTAAAATTCTAATGGCTAGGTAGCATACATTTCTGAAATATCAAAACAAGTAAATGAGATATGACAGGTTGTAGCTCATTATTTAATGTAATAAAAAATGGGTATTTTTTTTCAGAATTTACTAATTAATATTAAATATTAGCATTCTCCTTCCATGATTCACTCGGTTCTTCTCAAACTAATTATTTATATGAGACTATTTCCATGGAAGAGTCCTTATTCACTGGGTCTATCCTGTGATGATTGTTTCCATACAAGAATCATTATACATGCAGTCTATTTTGTGATGATTGTTTCCATACAAGAATCATAATTCATTGCCTCTATCCTGTGACATTTGTTTCCATGAGAGAATCATTATTCATTGGGGTTTTCCGGTGATGATTGCTCCAAAACAATAATTGAGTCATTCTTGTAATGGTTCATTCTATACAAAAAACATTATTCATTGGGTCTATTTGTGATGATTATTTCCATACAAGAATCATTATTCACTGGGTCTTTGTAAAATCCACAAAAATCAGTAAATAGCAATATACTCACTTGTAAGTCAAGTTCAACTGTAAACTGCATTCACCCGAATCTGCCATTGCATAATGCACATGTAGATCTGCATTTATGCAGTTTGTTAGGAGTAATATAGCAGAACAAACAAAATAGACCCTGATCTGCTAGCACATTACGCCATGGCATGTTAGGACCATACTGTCTGTAGATGGACTCGACTTAAATGCAAGAACATACATAAAAGAGTGAACTCACTGTATCCTTCACAATTAATTGAAATTGTCTCAAGGATGATTGTATATATATATATATATATATATATATATATATATATATATATATATATATATATATATATGTATGTATGTATGTATGTATGTATGTATATATATGTATATATATATATATATATATATATATATATATATATATATATATATATATATATATATATATATATATATATATGGACAAAGAGATCACTGCGAGGACCCAAAAAGCCAGTCAAGCACTAGGATGACTCCGAACCAAGGTCTTGCAGCACAAGGACATACGCCTGTCAACAAAGCTGAAGGTGTACAATGCAGTTGTCCTCACGTCTCTATTATATGGCTGTGAAACGTGGACACTCTACAGAAGGTACATCAGTCAGTTAGAACAATTCCACCAGCGCTCCCTAAGATCCATCATGCGAATCAAGTGACAGGACCGAATCACCAACCTGGAAGTCATTGATAGAGCCAACACAACAAGCACCGAAGCCAAAATAATCCAGGCCCAGCTTCGATGGACTGGCCATGTCATCCGCATGGATCAAAGCAGAATCCCAAAGCAGTTGTTCTATGGCAAGCAAGCCCTGGGAAACTGAAACCAAGGCCGCCCTCACAAGAGGTACAAAGACAACCTCAAGACAAACATCAAATGGGCAGACCTTCAACCACGCCAGCTTGAGCTCGCTGCCTCAGACAGAAAGCATTGGCAAGCCCTGACCAGAAAAGCCTGTTCCACCTTTGAGGTTGACCGCCGCCAGCATCTTGCTGCAACTCATGAGAGACGCCACAGAAATGTATCCCAGATACCAACAACCACCAGTGTCCCATGCTCCACCTGCATCCGCATGTGTGTATCGGAATTCGGACTCCGGAGTCACATGCACGTCCACCGTTGAATGAAAGTGCACAACTTGTCTTCCTCGACTCGAGAGACTACCAAGATATATATATATATATATATATATATATATATATATATATATATATATATATATATATATATATGACTTAAGAATATTTAGAAGAAAAAGATGCTTTTGCATGATTAGGCAGTTCTAAAATTGTAACCTCTGACTATGCATGTGCCTTAATAAAACTACCATATATATTTACTTATATGTCATACCTACTGCAAACAACCAAGATCCTGATCTGCTATAGTATAAAGCATCTGCAGATCAAGGGTCTAAGCTATTTGCTTTACTGATTATTCCTAACAAATTGAACAGACCCAGATCTGCTGGCACATTGCAGTTGGACTTGTCATATAAGCAAGTAAATAAGGTATGTGACAGTATCAAGCAAAAAGAAATGGGATCAACTGTATCAACTTACTTTGGATGTGGAACTTTAAAGGGTTCATCAATTCCCATTTTACAGCATTTACAGTGGTCTATGTCTCTCTTGGTCATCACAAGATGACTATTTGTCTCTTCCGATTCCCTCATCAAATCCATTTCCTCCCTGAAACAGATTTTATAAATACAGCTGGTATGTTCTGACTTGGCAGTCCTATATTATACTGCAAACTGAAACCCTTTATCTGAACCTATTTTTAAACAATGGTTCGGTGAAATGCAATTCTAAATTGTGAACGATGTTATGAAAATAAAGAATTTTCTTAAACAGAGGAGACAGAAAAAAGTATAGTACAATTCACATGGGTCATATAAGTGCATTAACTGATATGTTTAAAAAATAATTTTATCTTTTAAAATTTAATCATAATATAGTTATAAGAAAGTTTATTCAATCATTCTATATTAGTGATCTACGCAGTAATTGTCACAACAAAAATTCCAGACGAAAATTATCTATTGCTATGTTCTTTTACAGTGGTAGTTTGGTATTACTTGGGTTAAAGAAGTCAATATTGAATTGAACTATTACTAGCACAGGGGGAATCAAGTGTATGATCATGTGAATAAGAAGTCAATATTGAATTCAACTATTACTAACACAGGGGTAATCAAGTGTATGATCATATGAATAAGAAGTCAATATTGGATTGAACTATTACTAGCACAGGGGAAATCAAGTGTATGATCATGTGAATAAGAAATCAGTATTGGATTGAACTATTACTAGCACAGGGGGAATCAAGTGTATGATCATGTGAATAAGAATTCATTTGCCTCTCAATCAACTCCTGTATGGATGTTCAACTCTGAATGTGACAGAGAAGTAACATACAATAAGTTCTATTCTTAACATGTACACATGACATTTCTTGAAAATGATAATTTAGCATCATGTAAAATTTAACTTAAATATTATTATTATCTTTGAACTTGCCATTAAGCATTTTTTAAAATACGAATTTATTCAATTATCTTCAAAGGAATTTGGATAGATAAGGCAAAAAATAAAGCGAATAAACACCATTTAAATGTATATGTAATCTAATTCTCCAAAATGACACATGTAGCTGCGAAGTGTGACTTAGACCGCATACATGAACTATGTGACTTGTACTACAGTATACAGCATTGTACCCTTTAGGTTTATAGTAATACTGGTATACCAGTGTAACCATTAATCCTCTAGTAATACTAGTATATCAGTGCAACCATTAGGCATATAGTAATACTATGATATCACAATGTAACCATTAGGCATGTAGTAATACTATGATATCACAATGTAACCATTAGGCATGTAGTAATACTATGATATCACAATGTAACCATTAGGCATGTAGTAATACTATGATATCACAATGTAACCATTAGGCATGTAGTAATACTATGATATCACAATGTAACCATTAGGCATGTAGTAATACTATGATATCACAATGTAACCATTAGACATGTAGTAATACTATGATATCACAATGTAACCATTAGGCATATAGTAATATTATGATATCACAATGTAACCATTAGGCATATAGTAATACTATGATATCACAATGTAACCATTAGGCATATAGTAATACTATGATATCACAATGTAACCATTAGGCATGTAGTAATACTAATATACCAATACATAACAATTTGGCACATAATACTACTATTAAATTTTTTGAAACAAACTCTCTATTTCATAAAGCACAATCAGGATTTAGAAAGTACCACTCATGCCAAACAGAACTTACCAAATTAATTGATGTTTGGCTGAAGGAAATGGATAATGGACATATGACTGGGATTGTCTTCCTTGACTTCAAGAAAGCTTTTGATCTTGTTGATCATGAAATTCTGCTGCAAAAGTTGAACTGTTACAGGCTTGACAATCCTTCTTTAAACTGGTTTAGATCATACCTAAACCAAAGGTCTCAACAAGTACGCCTTGACAATATTAGCTCTCAAACTCGCACTTTTCATTCAGGAGTCCCTCAAGGCTCAGTTTTAGGCCCTCTCCTCTTCCTTATCTATATCAATGATCTACCATTAAATAATGAATCCACAAATACAGATTTGTTTGCAGATGATGCAACCTTGTATACATCTAGTTTTGATACTGAAGTTAACCAAACAAGATTAAACTCAGACCTTATTAGAGTCCAAAACTGGGCACAACAAAATAGGATGGTAATTAATGAAGGTAAAACAAAATGTATGATTCTGGGGATGACACAATTGCTACACAAGTCAAGAAACCCAAAACTATCTCTTGCAATAAATAATCATCCATTAGAAAATATCAAACATGAAAGGCTTGTAGGTGTGTCCATAGATAACAAAAGCATTATTTACAGAACTCAGATGGTTCACAATATATGACAAGATAGATTTTCACAAGGCAGTTCTTTTATATAAATGTCTACATGGAACTGCACCAGAGTATCTTCAGCACTTATTCAGGCTTTTTTCAACACAATTTCAGTTGAGATCAATATTACATGGAAACCTTCTAGTACCAAAACCAAGAACAGAGCAATTAAAAAAGAGTTCTCAATACTCTGGTACAGTTCTGTGGAATAAGCTTCCACTACATGTAAAATTGGCCAAAAATATTAGAGTATTTATGAAGAGATGTCATGAGCATGCATGTGTTTCTAATAGATAATGGAATTTAGTATTTTAATACAGTAACTAAACATGCTAAAATAAGCACTAATTATTGCCATCTTCATATAATGTGCATTGTTATATTCTCATTAAGAGGGCCTCAAGGGGGAAAAGTCCTTGACTAAAGAGTCACCCTCTATAAATAAAGCATTATTATTATTATTATTATTATTATTATTATTATTATTATTATTATTATATTATACCACAGCATAGCTTCAGGCATATAGTAATACTATGATATCACAAGGTAACTTTTAGGCATGTAGTAATACTAATATACCAATGTGTACAAATTTGGCACATAATACTATACCACAGCATAACCTCAAGTATATACATGTAGTAATACTAGTATACCATTGTAACCATAGTCATATAGTAATACTAGTATACAACTGTAACC
Source organism: Unio delphinus (assembly GCA_029339505.1). Taxonomy (NCBI): domain Eukaryota; kingdom Metazoa; phylum Mollusca; class Bivalvia; order Unionida; family Unionidae; genus Unio; species Unio delphinus. The sequence goes on along the minus strand of JAQISU010000226.1, from coordinate 3,706,611 downwards.
AAAAATCATATAGTAATACTAGAATAACAGTGTAACCTTAGTCATATAGTAATACTATACTATTATACCATTGTAACCATAGTCATATAGTAATACTAGTATACAACTGTAACCAAAAATCATATAGTAATACTAGAATAACAGTGTAACCTTAGTCATATAGTAATACTAGCATGACAGTGACAGTGTAACTTTTAGGCACATTGTAATACTAGTATACCAGTGTAACCATTGGCATATAGTAATACTATTATACCAGTGTAACCTTAGTCATAAAGCAATACTACCATATATTATCCTAGTGTAAACTTAGTCATATAGTAATACTATTATACCAGTGTAACCTTAGACATATAGTAATACTAGTATATAACTGTAGACATCAAGTTTATAGCAATACTAGTAAGCCATTGTAACCTTTAAGCATATAGTTGTATTATTATACCAGTGTAACCTTAAAAGCATTTAGAACAAACAGCATACCATTGTGTAACCTTAGGCATACAGTAATTGCTTGTTATTAAATTTTTGGAAAAAACATGTCATAAAAGTCACCTGGTGAAAAGCCATGTCAGTAATACTATCCATTCAGGAGGAGTGGGTACGATCAACACCATTTCAGTTTAGGATAAACCAGGCACTATAAGAAGTCTTTTCCTGAACACTCCATATCGATATGACTTTTCTTACAAGAGCAGCTGCAATAACAAGATTTTCAATATGGCTGTCATGGCAGTCATAATGGATGTCACATTAGCACTGCTATCAATAAGGACCAACCAGACATCATAATTATTAGTCATTCGGTGAAAATCCCATGTCACTATCATCTTCCATCCAGGATGAGTAGCTTTAGCACGATTTTCAAGATGTCCACCATGACATCACCATGACTACCATACTGGTAGTCAGATCAGCATAATTTTTATTTAGTTCCAACCATACATCATAAGAAGTCTTTTACTGAAACCCATGTCAAGTATGACCATCTATTCAGTAAGAGTAGCAAAAACAGGAGTTTAGAACAGGGGTACCATGAAGCCATCTTGGAAGTGAGACTGACACATTTACATCACAAAATGTTGCACTGCTAAATCCTAATGCTAAGATTACCATCTGTTTAGTAGTAGTAAAGACAAAAAAAATATAAAAAGTGGCTGCCATGGTGACCATATTGGAAGTCTCAAGAATACCATTTTCATTTAGGACTGGTTAGACTTAATCATGAATATGCCTGCAAAGTTTGGTGGCAATCTTCCCAGTAGTTTAGCTGAAATAGCAATAACAAACCTGTGCTAACAGACACCATTCATAAAGCCATCTTTAATGTCCCCTGGTATATGACCAGTTGAACTGAAATAAGGTATTTTTATAATGTGAAATTGGGCTAAACCTGGTTTTCATTAGCCAATAACTAAAACAAAATCAAACAATTCAAGTTGCACTTACAAAATTCAAAAGATTTAATGGGATTCATGAAAAAACCTATATAAGGATGCCAGCGGAAGAACGAATGACTTCATTGCAAGGGACCAATATAATACAGTTCTATCCTGATGTGTTGTTTCTATATCATACCTGACATATTGTAAGCCTGCGGGTATCTCGGTATAGTCAATATCTCCACTGTTTTCTCTGTCTAAAAGCTTGGCCAGCAAGTGAGACTCCACTTTGTTACATGGGGCATTCAAATCAAACAAACCTGAAAATATCAATGATTTAATGATTTGGTGTTTAACTGCACAGCAGCAAATGAAAGACTATTTAGTGTTGAGTACTGGAAGTGAGACACATTCAACAGCTGCCAACATGGACTGGTCTGCACAGGATTTGAACCCACAATCCACTAAAATATCAAAAGGAATAGAATGAGAGGTTGGTCTGTTCATAAAATGTAAGAGAATTACACCTGTATAGAGATATTTGTGAAATTATGTATTTATGTATTTATTGTGAGGCAGATTAAGATTAAAATATTCAAAAATTACAGAAGTGTACATATTTTCTTGAAACTATTGACACAACAACTACTTGACAATTTTAAAACATTTCAATCATTTAAGTGATTTAAATTAACATTCTTTTCATAGAGACAAAAGAAACACAATGTCATTCTATCATAACAAAAGTCCCTTGAAGAAACAAACACTTTACAACTTGAAAATAATTTCCAGAAATTAAATATAAAACTATTTCTTCTCTTTAGCTGTTGAGTGTTGAAATTATCTCTAATATTCTTGAGCTTTAATATTTTATATCTAACCATTGTGGCAGCCATACTGAATGTTAGATCAGCACCATTTTTATTTAAGACAAGCTAGATACCATTTAATCACTTTTGCTGTAAACCTCATGCTCCTATGACCACCCAATGCAGAGAACTAGTCATAAGATTTTCAATACATTAATGCGGAAGCCATATCTAAGGTCAGATTGACATCACTTTCATTTAGGATCAACTAGACATCATAATTAGTCTCCTAGTCAAATCTCAATGTTGATATAACTCTCCATTTAGTGCATGAATAAGAAGACTTCAAAATGACCGCCAAGATGGTTATACTGGCTGTCATATTGGCATCATTGTCATTCAGTACTAACTTGACATCATAAGAAGCCTTAAAAAAAAAATATACTAATATGACTTTCCATCTTGGAGGAATAGCAGTAAGATTTAAAGATGGCTGCTGTGTGGCCATTTTAATATGACTTCAATTTAGGAGGGGTCACAATAACAAGATACTCAAAAGGCAACAATGATGGTCATATTGGATGTCTAAACGTAACTATTAAATTCCTGGTGAAGTTCTCATGGTGATTTGACTTCCATTGAGAGGAATAAGCCATGGCAAGATTTTCAAAATGACTGCCATAATGGAGGTCAGATAGCACAATTTGCATCAGGATTAACTAGATATCATAGACTGTCTTTTAGACAAACTCTCATGTTTATATGACCATTCATTCATAAGGAGTAACCAAATATTAATGTTTATGATTGTAGATAAAATAGTGTCCAAGATATTGAGAATGTAACAAATGAATTGCTATTAATACATATGTAAATAAAGTGCAAAAAAAGGTCACAGTTGCCTATTATTTGTATTGCTGAGTTAATCTAACAATAATTATGTCACTCAAGCATGCAAAATGATAGCATGGTGATCTAGTATTGGCATGGCTAAGTCTATCTCTGTCTCTGTCTGTCTCTCTGTCTCCCATATGTACCTGCATACCAATTTCCATGAGTGTAGGTGAAACCTGGTCCAAGATATATAGAGGATATTTACTTGTATCAAGTGCAGAATGGATATATTTCATATAGTAAGGGAAAATACCAGAGTTTTTCCACCTTTAAGATGAAATATGTCCATTTATCACTAAGATTAAGCACATATTTATTATAATTGTATGCTCAAACATGGTGGCTAATAAAGCATAGAACATGCTAAAGTAGCAGATTTCTTATGATAATGTCAGATGTTTTTTCTGTTAATGTTCAGCCATATTTTATGTACATTTTTAGAAGAAAAAAATGAGTAATACAAATATTCTCTTTCCTAATTTAAAGTAAATGAGCACATACATGGATTAAAAAAAAGAAAAAAATAATCAGGTTAATGTGGTTATCTTGTGTGACAAGTCAACATGCCACCATTGCACTATGCAATTAGCAACATGGCAGATGAAATTGTTTGGTCATAATGTTATCACTGTCTACTGAAAACAAGTTCTTGAAGGAAAAAACAAATGATTATTCACTCCAGTGAATTAGTGTATCAATGTTAGAGTGGCTCGAGTGACCAGAGCAATCTGTGTTATCTGAGGGATTGAGGTTGATGTGGTGCAAGCTGTAAAGCCAAACACAGGTATTAACCATAGCAGCTGTGAAGCTGAACTGTAAAAGCCATGGAGATGAAATAAGGTGTGCTGATGACGAAGTGTATCTCCTTACATACAATCTTGTAGCTGAGGCTAATTTTGGGGTTTGTAAAACCCATTGTATCTTTCGGGACTGTACAGATAAGTTGTATATCTGTCCTTTGGGGGGGGGTGCATAATTTCACTATATGAGTGAATTAATTTTACTACATGGGTAAAATTGTAAATTTGTTTGCTTGCTGAGTAAACCATATCCATCTTTTATTGTGAAATCAGTGAATCATTCACCCTTTGTTTTTTATTTTGTAAAGTAATTTATTTGTATTTTTCATTATTACATTTGTGCACTCTTATGAGATTAAATTTACATGCACATATTCATAATTAATTGCTCATTCAAGTCATTCATTATTAAAAATTGTAATTTATATCGTCGTTAAAAGTGTTCTGTTGTGAATGTGAAAATCCCACCCAGTTATCTTGTTAGAGAATGAATGAATGAATGAATGAATGAATGAATGAATGAACAATCAAAATGAAACAAACACATAAGCATACAAATAAATGAATAAAAAGGCAAAAGTCTATATTCTCTCTATCATCACTGACAATTTACAGAATACTGTTGTACTCTGAGAACATTTTCTGACAATTTACAGAAATTTTATGAATATTGTAGTATTCTGAGTACACTTTCTGATAATTTACAGAATAATGTAGTATTCTGAGTACACATTCTGACAATTTACAGAATACTGTAGTATTCTGAGTACACTTTCTGACAATTTACAGAATACTATAGTATTCTGAGTACACTTTCTGACAATTTACAGAATACTGTAGCATTCTGAGCACATTTTCTGACAATTTACAGAATATTGCAGTATTCTGAGTATGTTTACTGACAATTTCCTATCTGTATCATTTGCATATCTGTATAATTATACCTCATTGTTTGGTTTTGATCATTAATAAAATAATATAGTCTAATTCAATGATAAATTAGTTACAGAAAATAATTAATCATATGTGAAAGTGTCAAACTTTAGTAACTATGTAATATCGTCTAATTCAATGATAAATTAGTTACAGAAAATAATTAATCATATGTGAAAGTGTCAAACTTTAGTAACTATGTAGTACCCGGTATACAAAAATTATCTGGCCGCATCACCTTCTACCATTCCAAAGCTCAATCATTACACAGTACACACTTACCCCCATATCCATCCCCCAAATATCGAAAATAATGAATTGAGTGTAATGGTGAAAATTCTTACGTTGGTGCGGATCTTTATGTTATTTCTATGATTCTTCAATAATATTAAAAAAGAAACAAACTGAAAACCAAAAGTTAATTAAAAAATGTGAAGAAGAAATTTGTAAATTTTATTTTGTCCATTATGATCAAGTCTTCATTACAGCTTATCCAAAATTACCAGATTTGAATTCATCGTATGTCAACAAACATTCCCCATCCTCATCAAAGGCTCGAAAAACTTTTATCAAGTTATCAGCATTCAGTAGCAACCACTTGTCCATTCTGTCAACAAACTGCATGTAACCTACAACATCTGCCTTGATCTTCTCTGTGGCTTTCTCCAGCTTGGCCTGAAATTGATCCAATGGGTAATATAGGGATTAAAATCTTGTATTTGGCATTATAATGATGGGCTAGAGCTGTACACTTATAATGAGGTATATAGATAGGGAGCTGTTATAATGAGAGAAAGCAATAGATAGGTGTTGTACATGTACACTTGCAATGAAGTAAAGCTATAGCTAGGGGCTAAGGATATACAGTTAGAGAAAGCAATAGCATGGGGCTTTATACTTATAATGAGAGATATATAGATTAGGATATACTGTTAGGGAAAGCAATAGCTAAAGGCTTTATACTTATAATGAGAGATATATAGATTAGGATATACTGTTAGGGAAAGCAATAGCTAAAGGCTTTATACTTATAATGAGAGACATATATAAAAAAGGCTATACAGTTAGGGAAAGCAATAGCTAGAGGCTGTACACTTATAATTAAAGAGAAATAAATAGGGACTGTACACTTATAATGAGTGACAGCTATAGCTAGGGGGCTGCATACTTATATTAAGTGACAGCTAGGCGTTATACACTTACAATGATAGAGAGAGAGAGAGAGCTATAGCGGGAGCTGTAGGGTTAAACTGAGGGATAGCAATAGGTAGGGGCTCAACACTTTTTATGTGAGAGAGATCTATAGATAGGGTTGTACAGTTATAATTCAGGAAGATAATGAAAGAGAGAGAGAGATAGCAATAGATAAGGGTTGTACACTTAAATTAAGGGAAAGCAACAGCCAGGTGCTGTATAGTTATAATATGGAAAAACTATATCAATGGCCTGTACACTTATAATGAGAGAGAACTCTAGCTAAGGGCTGATATATAATGAGAGAAAGGGAAAGTTAAAGCTTGGGTCTGTACACTTATAATAAGAGAGAGAGAGAGAGAGAGAGAGAGAGAGAGAGAGAGAGAGAGAGAGAGAACTAAGGTATATACATGTAAAATGAGTGAAAGTTATCATTAGGGGCTGTAACTTATAATGAGGGAGAGATAAAACAGGGGTTGTACCCTACAATTATGTAAGAATCTGTTGTTGTTATTTCATTAAGTTAAGGTAGAAGGGTACTAAAATAAGTTACTTAGCAATGTAATTTATACTAAAGTAAGTTATAAGCTGGATCTTGGTATCAACATCAAAATGAAGCATATTAGGTGTTACCCATATGAATTTTATCAGAAAAGACATCACTGTAAGCTGACCACCCCAATGAAATTTGACTGCCCTCAATCAGACATTTTCAATACATATTATCATTTTCTATGTCAGAATATTTTACACTTTGCTGACATTTTTTAAAAATATAGTAGCTATTATAAAAAAAAATCTTATAAAATTCATGTTTGGCTGGGCATGTGCAACATGGTCCTAGAACATGGACCAGAAAGAAAGAAAGACGAAAAATAAATATATATCTCTATACCTACACAATATCATTTTCTGAGAAAGAAAAACACAAAATCAATACCTATCAAAAAGAAATCAATGTACAGCAAATGACTTAACAACTATATCACATACAAGGTCTTTTTCAGATCTGGTCATTTTCTTCTTCTTTCCTTTTCTCTTTTTCTTCTTCCCTTTAACACTGCTTCCATCTGGTTGCTGAAGAAGTTCTGCCATGCCTCCATCTTTATCACTGGCTGTCACCAAAGTTTGTGTACCAGGGTCCACATTCTCCTCATTGTCAGCTCTGTCATCTTTGGCTGATCCAGACTTTTTTCTGTAAAGCAATATTTTATTATTACATGCATTCTTATCATTATTATAAATATTGCTTTATAACAGTGGTATTCCTCTTACAAGGTCACCTATTCTGTGATAACATGAGGGCCCTATACAACGAATGCACTATGGTGAGGAATAAAAATGAGGTAATAATTCAAAATTGTGGTGCAGGATATGATATGGCCTCTCATCATAGAATGCCCTGAATCAAAGCATTCTCATCTTTCCAATGTGAGTAAAATAACTTCAAGTCTAGTAAATTTTACCAATACATCCCAAATTGCAAAGTTTTTGAAAGATGAACATAAAGCTACATTAATAAAAAAAATATAAAGAAACTTATTTGAATACTAGGCTCTATGATGTTTCAACTATCAATGCAATACATGTACAAGTAATTTTCATTTTTAATTTTTTTAAAAATCTCTTTTTGAATAGAATTTGTTTAAATCATTGGTTTCAATACAATAGTCTTTAACAATAGCTATGTTGTTATTAATTCAATATGATCCATGAAAGGTTATTAAAATGTAATAATAAGCAATGGCTTAAGAGCACTTAACAATTATAAATTATTAATATCCTATATGCTTGTGCAGTAGACCAACAAACTGCTGCCAGTCCCAAAAAAAGTGGAGAACAATTTGTTGGTTTAAACTTTAGCTTGTGCAAATACCATTTTTCTTCTTTGTCACCTTTGCCTGTAACCTTTTGTCCAAAAATCAACAGGCTTCTGCCTTACCAAAAGGGCAACCTATTCGCAAAGTTTGATACTAAAGATGGTAGTGCACTAGATTTATTATGCTGAAATCATTTTTATTCTTTTAGGCACAGTGAGGTTGACCATACTGTTGAGTAGTCCAAGTTTCCTCTGATCCTTGTCACCCCATTTTTGATTTTTGGTTTTTTATGTTGGGGTGTACCCAACATAAAAAACCAAAAATCAAACATGGGGCGGCAAGGGTCAGAGTAAACTCGGACTAACTGTAGAGTGTCATCCAACTCTAGATGGTGGACGCCGGGAGTTATTGTGCGGAAATGAAAATAAAAACCAGTGAACATTCATTATACTTTGTCTGTGCATTACCCCGTAATAAGAATAATACATTAACAATAATCAACAGTAACGACAAGAATGAGTCACGAAATTAGGTGACTCCCTCGAAATCATTTCAACTGTTTCTGAGATAATAAATTGATCGAGTCAACACAATTATAATTTCTTTTACATGTCTTCATAAAAAAGTAATTCAACAAACAGTTACTTTTTCTTCTTGATGCTCTTCTTCTTGGGCATTTTAGGTACTTAGAAAAAATTATGTATACAGTCTCCAGGAAGTTGAAAATAAAATGTGCGCAGGCGTATACATTATTTACCGTATAAACGGTGTTAAAACAATGTTTAGTGACTATAGTGACTATATAGACTCCCAGATAAATTTAGATGTATGTTACTAAACAGCTATGGAGAGAGAGAGAGAGAGAGAGAGAGAGAGAGAGAGAGAGAGAGAGAGAGAGAGCGATTTACATTATTAATAATTCAAAATAGCTGACCATGTTACCTTCAGACTACCGGGCACACCATGTTAAAAAGAAAACTAAAACAGAGAAAACTCTGCTTTAAGTTGTTGATATCCTTTCCGAGAAGATACCTAATACATGCATTTATTACCTGGGGTATAAACTGTAAAAGCTAAACATATTTAAAAGACATTTGGCGTTACAAAGACAATTTATAAATTCCTCCTTCCCATCCCATCCCCACTCCCAACACCCGCTTGGGTATCCTCACATCAAATAAAAGGGATATAACAACACTCGGAAAACATCCTTCTGTCAGTCGGCATACAAACGTATTCCAGGTTGTTGTTCTTTTTTTTTTTTTTGCATGTTAATCAATTTGATTTTAAGCTATGTGAATATTAAAAGAAATGTAAAGTTTCATCCCAACAAGATCTCAGATAAGCTAAATTACTACCAGCAGAGAGGGCGAACACACCACTGAAATTGTCATTTTACGAAAATAAATATTCCTACAAAAATGAAAATACAAGGTCAATAACACCAAACCGAAGCCTCGAATCGCCCGAAATTTCTCTAATTGGGTTACTATTTGGGACTCGTTGTTTTTGTGTATTCGTTTACCTTTCGGGCACTCACTGTTGGTCGTCGCTTTCTCTGCTGCTCTTCAGGTTTAGGTTTACATAAATAATTTGAAATTAAAAATTGTATAAAGTCTCTTAATTAATCCCAAGCGTGAATCAGGAAATGGACTTTTAAAAATATAGATGAAGCGAGAGAGAATCGTATAAATGAAATAATACAACGAGTTAAAAATGAGAATAAATCAGAGTTAGATAGAGCTACTAGGAATATAAAATTACAAAACTATTGATGAAGATTTTAGAAATAAAGGATGGTTAATGTAATTTTATAACTAAATAATTTATCAAGACAGACACGTGAAAAGAAGTTTTTGAACCTAATTAAATACATATCTTCTGAACACCAAGTTTGATAAATATTTATATGTGTATGTGTATCAACTCCATTAAATACAGCTAAAATAAATCTCGAATCACTTTAGATAATTGTGTATATTGTGGAGTAACACAAATCAGATATATGTTTTGCGTCTGCCTCTAGAAAATATCTGAGCTGGATTTGATTGTTTGTCCATCCTCACATCATCTTATACTACGAGGCTATTAATAAATCCATGGAGGCCATCACAGATCAAGGTTAAACAATATTGGTGATAAAATCTACAATATCATAACCGTCTTCAATTAACAATTTGGCATTTCCATTAAAATCTTTAGGCACATCATGGCATCTCTGATCATCTACGGCTGGTGCCACTAAATATAACTTGTCTCACTTGAGCCATCTCATTATTATATTGAGCAACGATTGTGTATTGCAAGACCCAGATGGACCTATATTGTTATGATAGAATTTGGTAGCGCTGGATGATGCTTGACTTGCTCTTGTTTTCGTCTCACTGAGAAATCAATGACAAAAATAATAAATAATATGAATTTCTTGTGTTCGATACACAGAATCCACTCTGATCAATGTATGAACAACAATAATGACTAAAAATAAATAAAAGAGTACGTACTAACAGCAAGCGTGTGAAATTAAGGTACAAAAAATATAAATATGTCCCATTTGACAAATCAAGAAGAAAGATGGTGATATCGCTGTTTCAGTAGGAAAATTACCAGGAAATCCATGGGTTAGGTATCCAGGAGTTAAACATCTTCCTGGATATAATTATTTTGGTCCTGGAGCCGGATTTGATATCGGTCTTGACGAACGAGATCAACCAAAACCTGGAGAATATCCAACAAATGCAAATGATCAAGCATGTTACGTTAATGATGTAACGCATAAAAAGAAAAGATTTACAACAACGACATATTACGGATGTCCAGTTGATTCGTGCGTTAAATTCCATGAAAAATAAAGCTTTCAGAGAATCATTAGCTAATTGGTTGGTAAGATAAACTAAAGATAAAATAAAATAAAATACTAAAATAAAGATAAACTAGTATTAGGTGCAGGGAATTAATAAACCGATTATTATTATTATTATATTACAAGGTAATCGATTTAGCATAGCCTAAGAGGGTATAGGAAAGGTAGAGCAGCGATTAGTAAACTTGCTGATGTAGCAAATGTTACACGTTCTGTTGCTGAAAATTGGTTAGCACGACAGGCAACATGTCAGATGTGTTTACCACCACCTAAAAACATTCAGTACGCTTATTTTGATGTAAGCGCTCCTAATGAAGTACATCAGGCAGATATGTTTTTGAAATTCAGATTGGCAGACGGCAATAACGTACATACAAATACGCATTAACTGTCGTTGACGTTGAAAGTAGGTATACAGAAGCAGAACCACCATCTACTAACACAGCAACTGAAGTTGCATCTGCTTTTGAACAAATTTACCAAGGAGGTTGATCCTGGAAAGGAAGTTCTTGGGTGCAGTATCATCTTTGATGGCAACAAATAACGTCAAAATCAGATCAGGCTATCGTTTAACGATTTAATCGAACACTTGCTGGTCGGCTATTTAGATATCAGTATGCAAAGGAAATAATTCAGAAAGATATGAGATATAGTGAATGGGTTGCAAGACTACTAAATGTGATAGCTTCATTAAATAATGAATTACTCGTATAATTTATATGAAACAAATTAACGCGATCACAAAAATCATATATCAATACAACGAGATGATTCTTTCTCAAAACAACCAGTACTGGGTAAAGTTATTGTAAGATATTTATTCGCACCTGGTGAAATTGAAGGTGGTATAAAAGGAGCAACTGATCCCATTTGGAGTGTGACGATACATTAAATTACCACCGTGGTAAGATCCACGGGTATACCTGTAATATACGGACTGGATTAAATTGCTCCTCAACGTGGATCATAATCGTACGGGTAAAACTGAAAATTATTTGTTTCTGTATAACAGAAATAATTGTTGTTGAAGTGTATTACGAACCATCTTTCTACTTGCAACTATCAAATCACTAGGCCTTCATACAAAAATCATTGATAGGTGTTTCTGGAATTACTTCACGGATTAGTTCACACTTAAATGTATTTGCTTGTAGTCTGATTATTTTTTAAAGCTTTTAATTCTGTATCAAGTGATCTATGATCATCGGTTATTTCTTCATAATAATCTGCAAACTGTTTCAGTCATTTATGTGCAGACAATCCAACAAAGGGTGGTGGTTGACCATGATCACCACAAATGATAACAGCAGTATATTTTGTCAATAACCAGTCAAGATATATTTTTAATATCTTTAGATACTGTGCATGTTTTATTCCAAATGATGATCATTGTGATATATTATTCACCCATTTGTTCCGAAGTCCATATATCCCCTTTCCATTGAAACAATGTATAAGTGTATGATTCAACATTTCTTTAATTTATCTGGCGTGTCCGTGTGTAGGGGTTAAACGATTATATTAAAATTTCTAAATAATTCGATCGCACGAGTTGTTTTACTAGAACCTCCAGGCCCATTAAGATAAATTAATTTATGTTTGGTCACAGGATTATACACGGACGTCTCAAACGTAAGCTTTAATGTTTGGTTATGTTTATAATATATTTCCTTGATTTCAACGTAGGCGGATTCCGAATAATTAAGTATATTTTCTTGTTTTATTCTCCATTCACCTCACGATGGATAAATACCAATATTCAATTTTTCCGTGAATCCTAAAATAATGTTTTTGTTATATAATGAATCCGTAGCGATTCTAACAGCAAAATCAGGAAATTTATTTATCATTGATAATAAATTTATCGAGACATACGCGAGCAATGAGTTCTCAAATAAATAATTGTGCTGACTCGCCATCTGTGTAACTCACAATTGTACCTAATTTAGGTCTGTCAAACAAGTTAGCATTACTTCGACTTATAAATGTACCTCTCTTCGTTGTATCAGCAATTATATATCAAGTTCATCATTGTATAATATCAAACAAAGAATATATGCAAATGGATAATGACAAGCTCTACAACTCCTTTTAACAAAGCTTGTGTAAACGAATTTTGCAGGTATCACTTATAGAGCGTACGTCGCGGAACTATTGGACCAAAACTGTTTTAAAGTACAGTGTTGGGGTTAGAGGAGAAACACGAGTATGTGTGCAATGTGATGGTAAGGATACAGACAGCTGAAAAGATAGCAATATAAAAAACAAAACACAGTGACAAGGTCATAAAAAGCTGAAGATTATCTCGCTAGACTTTCAAAATTATTATATAGAGAAATAGTTTTTTTTAGACAAACAGTATTATTATATAAATGTAACAAAATGAGTTTGTGAAGCATCCAATAATCAAGAATTGCGAAGCATCTCGTGATGGTATCATCAGGGACTGTCGACTAAAAAACCAGTTGGTGTTGTTTTTAATACTGGTTATCGTATGTTCAAAGCTGGGGTAAACTGTATCTTTATCACAAATTTATATCTGAATGTTTCAGTGCATTAATCATAAAGGGTCGTGTGATCGATCATATCGACGGAGTAAAACTCGATAAAACTGTTTAGATAATTTGCGGGTTGTTACAATATCAAATTTGGAAATTTTGGTTATAATAATCAGAGCGCAAGATCAATTGTATCCTTAAATGTAGAGACTGGCGAAGAAATAGAATTTAATTCGATATATCGAGCCGGTAAATATTTGATATTCGTAAGAGTTCAACATATGTTGTCGCAAATAAATACAATAATCAGCATTTTCGATAAAATATAAACACAATTAACTTTCCAGTATTGTTAAGGGAGATACTTTTGTCAGGCATCTTTCTCCGGTAGAGAGTGATTAAAAAGTTGCCCAGCTTGTTTCTTCGTAATATTTTTTGTATTATCGTAACTATTATATAGTGAATTCAATTGTCGGTGTGGCAATTTTGTTAGTGGAGTAACATAATTGTGTAATAATGTATATTATGATAACAATATTTACACACTTTGTGACTTTATCGAAAACGTCTAGGCAGAAAACAGTGGTCACATGCAATGTTTATAGACACAGTAGAGAAAGGTTACGTTTAGATCATATATGGTCCAGCATTGGGTTAAACTTCATAATAATTTCTTAAACATGTATCAGTAAGAAGATATCTGTGGTTTTCTCCGTATTAATCGTGCTAGTCGATCCCTGATTGCTGAGAATGCTTTACTGGCAACATCGCCAACAACACCAATACCTTTATCACGAACAACGTTAATAGTTTTCATTCATAGTTGCTTTACAATCAGTGTTGCTTTGGGGGCTATCCTTCTAAATAAACCTTGAACAACATCGCCGATTCCTTTACCGTAGTTTACTTTATAAGTAGGTAATCGTAATTTTATCACCCTGGTCATAATCGTTGAGCATTATGTAAAATCATTTTATTTTATTGTCACTCATTTTAATTACTTTCAATCACTGTCATAATTAATAACAATTTCATTAATTAGAGACCGATAAACATTATTATCCATGATGCCGTAAGTAATCGTTAACAGCTGCTTCATTAATGATTTCTGGAGAATTAATACCAGCTCGTTTTCCGCCAATCAAAGTTTCTAATCGCTCAACATCGGTGAGGACGTTATTAGGACATGGAGCAAAAAGGTTGTTTCCTTGAGTAACAAGACCACTCCCGGTTGTTTCTTCTGCGTCCCTTTAATTTCCTCAATCGTCTAATTTCTTCAAATTATAAATCATCTTCTTATTTTTGCTTCTTTTCTTTTTCAATTTCTTTAAATTTGAATTCATCTCCTTTTTGTTTAAAGTTCCTTAATTGTTTAGATTTTTTAAGCTGCAGCTTCATTTCTTCTTCGTGTTGTTTCCTTCCTCGTCATTTTGTTTCCATTATACTCATCTGCTGCCTGTTTAAACATGTTCAAATTATTAATATCTTCCTCAGATCTGATTTGCGGAGTGTCATTAAAGATGCGATATATATCCCTAATCCAATCGGTAGCTTTCAGAGTTTTAACATATTCGGGTTAACATGCATACCTCTTTCATAATATCCAAACGCGGCAATATCAAGTATTATTGTTTTGGTCTTTGACCTCAGCAATACCTTCCGGAGTGAATTTATCTACAATGTTAATTCTAATTCTTGGCACAGGTTGTGGTTGAAGATGTTGCCGGGGTGGTGGTTGAGCTCCTTGAAGACGGCCAGCAATATCAACAGGGAATTTTCAAGAGATTGTTGTGTTGCCTCAGTTGTTGTAACAATTTTCTTTGTAGGTTCGACAATTGATTTAAATAATTGTTCTAAAACCTCTGCAACTTCCACCCGAGACTCCTGACGAGCTAATAATTTTTGTCTGACAGAATCACGGACGGGAAGATACTTTTTTAATTGCCTCTAGTCTCTCTCAAGCTAATCCAGCTGTATAAGATTCCCTAGCTGGTGCCTTATTATTGATAAATAATTACAGCAGTAGAGAATGCGACGACCAACAATGAGCGTCTGAAAGGAAAACAAAAACACAAAAACAAAATGTAGAAAAGTAACCCTAGTATAGAAATTTTTGGACATTATTGACCTTGTATTTTCATTTTTGAAGGAATCTTTATTTTCGTAAAATGACAACTCCAGCAAGTGGCCTGCTCGCAATCTCTGCTGCTTGACCTACGTATTTTGCCTATAGTATTTGTTATTTCTTGTTTTGTTTTGTATTGTTTGTTTTTTTATGTTTGGGGGGTGGGGGTGGGGATGGGTAAAATTTTCGCCAGTTGATTTAGTTAGAATAGTCATCAAGGTGACTTGTTAATATTGCATCATTCACTTATTAGTATTTTGTTTTATTTCAGACTGATATGCTGTTCCTGGTAACAACTTCTTAAACAGCATTTATTTTCAAGTCAGATCCAGGCGCCCCTTACCGCCACCCCTACTGAAGAAAAAAATTTTATGCTCTAAAGCTTTATAAATAGTTTACAAAAACTAATCTTTTTTCTCTGTTAGATTTTTCTTTCAAGCTAATAGATTTTGCATGAAGACGCGAATAGACTCATAAAAGACAGTTTTTGGATTCATGAGTTAGATACTTAGTATCCTTATGGTCATAATACCAAAGCAAGATTTAAAATTTTATAAAATGTTAATTAAAAAATTGACATATTGTACATCCTTTATAAAATACAATTGTATGTATGACCGTTTGTCTCTATTTTATTATTTTACTAGTAAAAAGTACAAGTCTTCGTAGGAAGTGTTACTTTTTGTATCGACATGAAGAAAAAAACTTTAGTCAAAACACGTTAAATCTTCATAAGAAATCTTACTTTGTCACCAAACGAATATTTTTTTAAATCCAAAATTTGAAATTAAAGTTTTTTTCTGAAAGGTTTGCATTGGCCTATCTCTTTATAAATTTTTTTACCACGACGTTTAATGAATAAATCCCATTTTTCATTCTTCCTTCTAGAAATGTGGTTAATGTTTTGTTTCAAATGTGAAATCCAAACGTGGCCATTAAAATTTAGTTCTTGGTTTTCTCTTCATAAATAACGTACTTTCTTACGAAAAATCGTTAAACTGTTAACACATTGTTGATATTTCACGGAAAATAATATTTTCTTGTGATTAAAGTGTAATCTTCATAAAGAATGCCAATTTCTTTTTTTATAACCAAAAACTGCCCAAACACTTCAAGTCAATTTCTTTCACGAAAATAATAGCTTCTCTTGAACTTTTTGAGAATATGGATGCACTAAACTAGAAAGAAATTTTTTTCATTTTAAGTGTTGAACTTTTCGTTAAGAAAGTGGGGTTTTTTTTCGTGAAGAAACGGTATTTTCAAACAGTCCAATGCCTCAAACCCTCATCAGGTCAAAAAACACTAATTCCATTTACATCTCTCCAAAGGTTGTCACATCTTCGTCCTTATTATCCTCCTCCATTTTGAAATATATTTTGGGATGTATTATCATGTGGTGACGTCATGTGCGATAAAACGTCATCATAGTGATGTCATGTTGATCCACCATTGTGTTTTCGTATTTTCAGAGTATTAGTTATTAATCTAATGTATGCGTTTAAATTTTAATCAGTTTGTATTTATTGTTCTGTTTGGAAGTTTACAAATATTCTCATACTATTTTCACAATCATTGTTTTCATTGTAATAATAAAATACTGATTTATCTCTTTTTAATCTTGCATTAAGCGTTTACGCGTGGATTCGTTTTTTTTTTATTTTTATATTACAAGTCACATAGCTCATGTTCACTGTTTAACTAACTGTATTGCAGTCACATGTGTCATTTTAGAGAATTGATTACACACCTTTAAATGTCACTTATTCGCTTTATTTCGCGCATTGGCCATCAAAATTACATTTGTTTATTGTATAAATTCTTCGAAAAATGCTTAAGAGCAAATTCAATGATAAAGTACTTAGACATTTGAATAGTACAAGTCACATTAATCATGTAAGCGCATTTACTCATTTTAAATTAATAATAAATTGTTCTTTTATAATTTAACACTAAGTTTCTTTAACCAAAGTCTATTTAATCCTGATTTTTTTTAAATGATTTGCACCTTAACTGTCACTACTAAACTTCTTGACGAAAATTATTGATTTCTATGGTCTTTGACAGTGGTGGCAAGTACTTAATTTTGGTCAAAACAAGACCGCGCCGAGTGGAATCGTCACAATCGAGGGTTGTATGAATTCGTTTATGAAAGAAGTAGTTTTCACTACTGGATCACACGTTTAGGTTACTTTCGTCCAAAATGTATCCGTACTTTAACTTTGATTCTGCTGTATTCCCATCTTGGGGCGTCGAAATAATGACCTTTCAGCGGAAAATGGATGTATACGAATCCCAAATGAAGTGAATACATGCGATTTAAAGTTATGTAGAATCGAATTCTAAAAAATATGATACATACATGACTGAAATAGTCGGTGTTGAATGCCTACATGATCCAACAGGTGCTCGACGCTAGCTTGATGTGAAGAAAAAAAAATAATCTAAAGGAAACAGAATCATAGAGTGAGAAAAATACCTTAGATTACCCCCATGACCCATTCAGACATAGGACCCTCTCTATCATCTTTTTAATATAGTATGATAGAGAGGGTCCTATGTTAAAATGGGTCATGGGGGTAATCTAAGGTATTTTGTATCACTATGCGTGATTTTTTTCCTTTGGATTATTGTTTTTTTTTTTTTTAAATTTCACATCAAGCTCGCGTCGAGCACCTGTGCATGACCCGTATGACTTGTACTATAGGCATAGTCAAGCAGGTCAATCTCGTTTAAACCGGTTTGGTCACGTACTATGACGCAAGGGGGAACGGGTCTGCGGTAGGGGAAAAACAAAATAGAGACGCGACAATATCGTCATTGGCATTTAAGAGAAACGGCTGACAATTCCAATTTATTTTAGTAAAATGTTACATAAAGCTAAGTTATTATTTCGAATAAATGTCATATACATACTAAAATAGAACGTATTGAGATCATACACTTGATTCCCCCAGCACTGGTAATAAATAGGTCAATCCAATATCGACTTTCTTGACCCAGTGTAATAACACGCTGGTGCAGTGTGAGAATACTACCTTTGTTTGGAAGATTTTTGACGGTTAGCAAGGCAAATCTTTGTGATGAAACTATAGTTTCTTCAAGACAAAGTTGACTTTTGAATCTGAAAAATAGTACTTTTTGCGTGCAAACATTGATTGTGCTTTTGGTTAAAATTTTAAACCATATTTATTCAAGAAACTTTGCCAAATGCAATTACAAATAATTATGATTTGGAGGATTCAGTAGAAAGCATACACTTATTACCTATGTCTCCCTCTCTTCTATTGGTTTGAACGGCCGTTGATTTATACATGCTATCAGACAAATAAAACTATAAAAAGGGAAACATGTAGAATTTAATGCAAATAAAAGAAACGCTTGAACATGCTAACACAAGTGGAACGAGAAAAAGATTGAGATTTTAAAGAGATTTTCAAAACTCTAAATTTGTAATTTTGTATTTTCATGAAGAGAAAATAACTGATTTTTCCCATTAAAATGTATTATTTATGAGGAACCCATTTAGTTTTAAACGACCCGAACAACATGGAAATAGCTAAAGTAAATGACCTTAAAACAACAACAACAAAAAATAGCAGCCCCCCCTTTTTAATTTAAAAAAAAAATAAATTGCATTAATAAATAAACATGTAAATAAAACAAATAGAAGAAAATGAAAAAAAAAAGAAATGATAAACAATTAATACTACCTTAAATATTTTGATTTTTAAAAACACACAAACACGTGAAAGCCTATGTAGCGTCTAGAGACCGACCGAAATTCGGTTTCGGTGCCGAAAGTTGGCAAATTGCCTCTTTTTGCATAGTTTCTGTTTCGGCCGAAGCCAAAAAGTTAGCTTTCGGTTTCGGCCGAAACTGATATTGACTTTCGGCCATCAGCCGAAGAATTATTTTAAGTTTCAGAATGCAACGCTAGTGCTGCGTCTATTACTCTGCTTCTCGGCTGGTCAGTCTGCGCTAGGCAATTTGACATTAAACGAAGTCCTCTTACTGCAGGCTCTGAATGATTAATTCTAGATCTAGATTCATTTTTAATTAGTGTAGCATTGCATCACGAGTCATGACCCTGGCATATTTAATAAATCTTGTGTTAACTTCGGTTTATCTTTCGGTTTCGGTTTTGGCCGAAGGTGTTGTTAAACTTTCGGTTTCGGCCGAAAGTCATTTTATAACTGTCTGGTTTCGTTTTCGACCGAAACCAAAAATTTAGTTTCGGTCGGCCTCTAGTAACATCAAGGGCAATGCTGCACCCTTTCATATTGAAGAGAACATTAAAATAACACGAACAGTACAACTAGAGTTATATCCCTTTTATTATAGTTCTTGGTGTGTCTGTTGGGCTCCAACTTGGAATAACGCAACAATTCGGAATCCCGAGTTGTTGCGCTTTTTCTCGAGAAATTGCGTGACCATGCGAACCGATATAAATAGACCGAGCTGCTGGCTTAACATGAGTTTCATTAGAGTGTTAAGAATGGAGGATGTTGACATAGATATTTATGAATCGTTTTGCACGGAAAAATACGTAAGCAACAAGACCACAAATAAATCTGTGACAAAGGTGTTTGTCAATAATGTATTCAATCTTCTGGATGGAAAAGTTCAAGATGTTGTAGGTTTCTGCAACAATTCGTCAGCGAAATTGGCGAAGTTAAAGCATTAAGTATATTTTCCCCTCACTTTAATCGGTTTAAAGTGGAATTTAAGACAGGTTGTGACATTCACTTGTGAACAATGTCATCAAAGTACAAATATAGTATAAACTGTATGTATTAATGACATCTAAAATGAAGTTTCTATATTTTCTCAACTCAACAGCAATTGCTGAGCAGTGATTAAATCTTTGAAACTTGTTTTGTTTATATTTGGAATCAACATTTATAAACCTATCAAATTAATTTTGATGTACGCAAATAATAAAAAAAATATGTTTACATAACATCTATTAATTTAAGATTGAAGAGAATATGAATGACCCAGCGAAATTATGAAAACAGTTGAATTGTAATAGTGTATTGACTACTGATGGTAGATGTAGCATCCACCGAAGTCACGGTCATAAGGAAAATCATTTTTAAATATTTTAATTTCATATTCCCTGTACAACGGTAACCATCCCAAGGACTTCCTTACAATTATTTTTCAACACAAGTCTTGTCTTCTGTAATTTCGAGTGAACAAATTAATTTTTTAAAATCAATCATTGCGATTCCCCCTTCTTCATAATTTTTATTTATTATTTTTCACTTTATCTTGTCAGCTGATTCTTTCCACAAGTTCTTAAAGATTAAACTATTTAATTTTTATTCTGAACCAATCTGGAGGATTTAGAAAATTTATTAATATCTGATTTATTTGAAGAAAAAAAGCAAGTGCTTTTATCACAATATTTTTCCCATACATGTAGTGGATAAGAACTATCTGCAACCACGGAGTCATTAGTGTATTGATGTCATCTAATTTACGATCATAATTAATATTTATTAAGTGACTTAAATCTGTAGAGATGATAATGCTTCACATTGTAAATGTTTCAACTACCCAGCATAAATTATACTCCATACACACATGGATGTTTTTTTTTATACTTCCTATAATATTTTTGTTGTCTATATGTTTACATTAAGGCCTGATGTCTTTGTGTGCATTGTATTTGTAAGAGCATTTTCAGATCCATCCAAAATTAATGTGTTAACATCTTCATACTGATAAATTAAAAATTCATTTTTATCTATATTAATACCATTTATTTCTTTATTCTTTTTTTTCAAATCATTTTAACATGTTTCCTAATATACCATCTGCTCTCATGAATAAATTAATCACAACGTTTCAAGTTCATTTAGCACCAATGGAACCATGTTTTAAAGAGTTTTACAGTGTATGAAATATTCAACATAATCACTTAGCAACTGGAACCTGTAAATGAACATGGAGTAAAACAGTATATGACTAAATTCAAGTTGTTATGAGATTTGTCCATCCTACAAGTCAGCTCAGCAATTTCACAGCTTTATACACTGACCTGTGTACAGAACAATTACTTGAACAAACCTACAAAATATTTGTATGAATAGAGTATCATTTTGGTCATGGCTTGATATCCTTAAACACCCTAGGCTGTGAAATATTACCCTATTGGGCATCAGTAATAGTCCCTTGAGATATTTAATATGTTCCAAATATTCATTTTGTGCTACATCTGCACTCAAGACCTTTCCTACCTTTAAATCCATCTTTCTGGGACAAAATTCCAAAATGTTGCATGCAAGCATCATACAACAGCTTGGAATAACCCCAACTAAATTCAGTGGGACAACAATAACAAGATCCTTAGACCTTCAATATGTTCCAAATTGTCTATTTCTGCAACAACTCCTTTGAAGACCTTTCCTAGATTTTAAATAGTATTTCAAAGGATTAATTTCTAAAACATGGCATGTATGCATCAGACAACACTCACTGAAGTAATATTAAACACCCTAGGCTGTGAAATATTACCCTATTGGGCAACAGTTATAGTGCCTTGAGATGTTTAATATGTTCCAAATATTAATTTTGTGCTACATCTCCACTCAAGACCTTTCCTCCCTTTAAATCCATCTTTCTGGGACAAAATTCCAAAATGTTGCATGCAAGCATCATACAACAACTTGGAATAACCCCAACTAAGTTCAGTGGGACAACAATAACAAGATCCTTAGACCTTCAATATGTTCCAAATAGTCTATTTCTGCAACAACTCCTTTGAAGACCTTTCCTAGATTTACAATAGTATTTCAAAGGATTAATTTCTAAAACATGGCATGTATGCATCATACAACATTCACTGAAGTAACATTAAACACCCTAGGCTGTGAAATATTACCCTATTGGGCAGCAATAATAGTCCTTTGAGATGTTTAATATGTTCCAAATATTAATTTTCTGCTACATCTCCACTCAAGAATTTTCCTACCTTTAAATCCATCTTTCTGGGACAAAATTCCAAAATGTTGCATGCATGCATCAAGCAACAACTTGGAATAACCCCAATTAAGTTCAGTGGGACAATATAAATAGTCCCTTGAAATGTTTAATATGTTCCAAGACCTTTCCTAGATTTACAATACTATTCAAAATTATTAATTTTTAAAAAATGGCAGAAGACAGGAAGAAACAATGTATACAAAATACATCTATATTTAAATATAATATTATTTTTATTAAAGATTTTTACAAACATATATTTCAAGCACAAATAGTTTTTTGAAACATATTTCAAATACAAATATTTTGTGAAACATATTTCAATTAAAGTTATTTAAAAAATACAGAAAACAAAAATCAGGTCAAATATATATATATATATATATATATATATATATATATATATATATATATATATATATATATATCTGAAAACTAATATAAAATAATGCTTAGAATTTACAAAAGTAAAAGGACGCCGATTTATGTGTAATTCCAAGTTGTTGCGTGCAATATCTCGAGAAATTGCTATTCCAAGTTGGAGCCAACGGCCATGCAATTTCTCGAGAAATAGCGCAACAATTAGAAATTCCAAGTTGTTGCGCGCAATTTCTCGAGAAATGGCGTATTCCAAGTTGGAGCCCAATATGTCAAGGTTCTACTCACGTTGTGATGTAAAACATTTTTTGTGTGACGACCTAACCGGATCTGAAAATCTACCACAAGCATTTAGAGATCTGCAGCAAAAATGGCTTGTCCAGTAAAACTTTTGCTAATTTTCTTTCTTGAAGTGGTGACCAGCGTTGTTTGTACTTTTCAAAATGCCCCCTTGACTGGGTCATCAAAGTTGTCAATCACAGCACGCGATGAATTTCCTTACCTAATCTTCGAAAAAGAGCTAAAGTCTTTGCTGTTTGACATCAGTCAGAATGAGTCCGAAAACTTGCAGATTAAGGCCTCCCTTTTGGACACAAAATACGCTGAAATAGACGGGAATGCCACACACAGTGTCATGGGAGGTGGCAGAACCAACATTTCTGTTAAGGTCAAAGGTGTCTTTCTTGGCCGAACCTGGATTAGTTTGCATGTAAACAAGGTTGGTCAGTCAGGTAGAGCAGATGATGGTCAGTATGATAAACCAGGCCTTGAGAGAGGCGAAGAACAATCGGATTGGTATGAACTTCCAGAGAAATATGCAATCTCTGTTAGAAGAAAGGATGGTGTGCTGAGCCACATCTTTACAGGCTTGGTGATCATCTTGGTATGTGTGGCGAATGTGGCCATGGGATGCAAGACTGAGCTGCAGGTCATCAAAGATGTCCTCAGAAGACCGATTGCCCCATTGACTGGCATATTCTCGCAGTTTGTTTTGATGCCAATGGTAAGGATCTACTGTATATACTCGACTATAAGTCGAGAAATTTAAGACTAATTTTTAACCTAAAAACCTAAGTTCGACTTATATTCAAGTCAGAAACAACGTGCCTGTTAAAATTGACGAGAATTTTCAGCGT
The DNA here is from genome assembly GCA_029339505.1 of Unio delphinus. Classification (NCBI taxonomy): domain Eukaryota; kingdom Metazoa; phylum Mollusca; class Bivalvia; order Unionida; family Unionidae; genus Unio; species Unio delphinus. The sequence goes on along the minus strand of JAQISU010000226.1, from coordinate 3,682,789 downwards.
TGTAAAATTATGCACGATTCAACCATCGTGTACGGTACATACACACAATACTTGTCGGCAGCTGAGCACCGAATTGTTTGTATTATACTTAGAGATTGAAATAAATATACCTGGTAATTTGTATTACATGTTTATATAAAATTGATGTTAAATTTATTAAACTTAATAAATAAAACATATTCTTAATGGAAAAAATAAATTTATCAAGGTTCGACCATGCTTCCTATAAACAGATTACCGGTACAGCTTACTTTTACATGTCAACTTTACTTGATTTTATGGGTTCAACTTATAGTCGCGCAATCGATTTTGGATGCTATTTTTACAAAATAATTACACTTCGACTTATACTTGAATCGACTGATAGTCGAGTAAATACAGTATGTAGTTTTGTAAAGTGCAATACAGTTCGTGCTGAAATGACATGTAGACCTTTTATGTAAGATATCAAACCAGATATGCATGATAGGGGAAGAAGTAGGGTTTGATATCTTACATTGTACATCTTGCATTATATGTATCCTCAAGTAGTTTGTTGTGACACGCATCATCACCTTTTTAAAATATATTCTAATCAGATTTATGACTTTTACTTTGTTTTTAAATTATATATACAAAAGTGTGTAAATAAAATGGCATTGAAATGTTCTCTCATATTCTTCTGGTATGCTTAAAACCATGCAACCCCATTGCTGCCTTTTCAAGTTCAGTCAGTTCTTCCATATCTGAAATGATTTTGTGTGTGTATATATATATATATATATATATATATATATATAATACGGGGAATGGTTTATCAGACATTGTCTAATCTGAAATGCTTGGAGGGAAAATTCCTTGCTTCATTTGAATAAATGGGGGCATTTGTGATATGAGGGATTTATTGAAGAAATAAAAGGTAACTAGGCTTGAAAATATGAGGTACAATTTTAGGCTATAGGTAGATATATTTTTCTGCTCAAATTAGTTAAAATTTGATTGAATTTTCCATTGTATAAAAGACTATGTCATGTTAGATTGTTCATATATTATATTACACAGTACATTCAGTGTTTTCATACATTTCTTGTGAACATTCTTCTATCTGTTTAACTGTTGTACATAAATTGATACTTCAAAGAAAGTTTATTGTAAAAAAAATCATGGAAACTTAATTCAGCATTCAGTAAAATGGTCTTAATTTTTTTAAAAAATTTTAACTTTTGGAGTCTGATTGGAGAAAATTATAATGATATGGCAACTACTTTTTAAAATTAAGTTACATGGTATGGTGGATATGGCCATACATCTGCATGTATCTCTTGAAGATATTCATTGTTTTAAAACTTCCGTTATGGGCATTCTTAATAACTCATTTCACTCAAAGTGCATACATCGTTACATGTATCATATTTAGGGACAAGAAAACACAGAGTTAAAAAAAATGGTTATAATATTTACCACTATCAACAAATAAATGAAAATAATTGGTTAAAAAAAGTAAACAGATATAAAGATTAAGTTAATTAAGAAAGTAACTTTAAGAATCTATTAAACTAAAACTGGTAGAAGTAGGTTTATCTTGTAAATTTGCACAAATTGTAACTCCACCTGAATTTAACTCCATAATGCATTAGACCATTTTAAACAGTGTTACATTATAGTTATCCAATGAATATATGTTAGTTTCACATGTTAAGTAACTGACCAAATACCTTTTATTGATTTGGCCCATGAGAGTAACTAGTAAGGATTTTTGTGATGTATTACTTATAGAAAAAGTAACTAGTCGAATGTAGTACAGTGAATTTACTTTTTTCCATAGAATTTTGGTTGCTGCAACCCAGTCATTTATAACCCGAACAATAGTGGAATTAAATGATTTCTTACCCCTCTGTACAATAAAGCACTACACATTGGCAAATTTCCACCAATCTTTGTTTCCATGGGTTGAATTTTAACAAACTCGGCCATAGTTAGTGTTCATGACTTAATCGAAAGATGTGTTTTCCTGAGAACCACAAATGTATCATGCTGCATCAAAGCACATGACAGGATGATACATGTTTAAACCTCTTGATTTTTTACCATTGCTGAAAGGAATATCTTTCCAATAGCAACCTGCACATGAGAAATCCCTTTCCTACAGAGATATAAGATATAGTGGCAGCTGCATGTAACTTTTACAAGATTTTTTTTAATGATCAATAGGACTTGCACAGAATCATACAAAGTTGTACACTGTAAGAGCTGAAACAACTGGTTGCTAAGTCAGGATGTTGGACATTTGATACACGGTACCCATAATTATACATGCAATTATTCACTAATTAGTTTTTCTGAATTATTTAAGCTTCTTTCTTCTCCATCAAATATACTAGTTGCCACATATTCATGTATTTAATAAGATGTCTTATATTATTTTCCCTTTTGTCTTTAGTGTTAATATTCTCTTGCAAATTGATATAATTGGTGAAGTCATTACTGGTGATTTGTTTTAAATAAAAATACTTATAAGTTTGTATTGATTTTTGCTCTTATTTTGAAGCCAAAGAAAATGCATAAGAAAGGTAAGTCTCTTCTTTCTGGGACCATGATGATAACATATTGCTGACAAGATCTGGTATTAGGTCAGTACAATAGAACAACCTCAAACCTGGTTAATCATCTGAAACGGGGACTCCAACTTACACTGTAATCATGATGATAAGTTGTTGACAAGATCTGGCATTTTTATCAGTACAATAGAACAACCTCAAACCTGGTTAATCATCTGAAATGGGGACTCCAACTTACAATGTAATCATGATGATAACTAGGGCATAACCGATAAGCATTTTTCTACCGATTTCTGATTCCGGATTTTGGGCATGAAATTTTTCCGATTCCGGATACGATTCAAATAATCAGAAATGCTAAATCCGTATTTTATTTCTAAAAAATTTCATCTTCCGTTTCCGGGTTTCTGGTATCTGGTTTTGCCATGTCTAGCATGTTACTTGGTACTTTACCATATCCTGCTTCATTTCCAGTTTTCACCCTCCAGTTCAAATAGATTGTCTCACAACGTGGTTGTGTTGACCATATTGGACTTTTCTGACTTCTTATTTAACTTTATTAACGCACTATCGAATGACACGCAGTGTTAGACACGGTGCTATAGAAATTCAACTTTATTATTTTTATTATCCTAATTGGTCGTTCCTGCCTTGTCCGACTCTGATTAATCGGAAGATCATACTATCCGGTGGAATCCGATTTTCGGATCAAAAGTCGGTTATGCCCTAATGATAACTTGTTGACAAGATCTGTTATTAGTTCGGTACAATGGAACAACCTCAAACCTGGTAAGTCATCTGAAATGGGGACTCCCACTGACAATATAATCATATGGTCAAAATTCAGAATAGTCACAGTGCACACATTTTTATTCCTTATCATACAGGAGTTCTTGAAAAGATGATAAGCAGAAAAATATGTTGTAGAACAGAAGCCATCATATCAAAATTCAGCAAAATCTTTCGCCATTTATAGTAGCTTATAAGTTGAGTCAAACTGCAAACAACTTCTCTGGCACTTGCAGATCTGTGTCTATGCTATTGGTTCTACAAATTGCTCATAACTGCAGATCTGGGTCGATGCTATGTATTCTACTGATTGCTCATTACTGCAGATTGGGATTGATGCTATTTATGCTACTGATTGCTCATAACTGCAGATCTGGGCCTGTGCAGTTTGTAGTTGGACTCGATTTATAAGTGAGTATATACAGTATGTATAAAACAGTGTATCCATATTTATTTAATTAAATTGGCAAAATGTCTGCAATTTTCATTTAAAACAAATCATGTACATACTTGTTTTGAGATTCAACATAACAGCAAGCAATCAAGTGATACAACCTTGTTCACCTTTATCTGATCTTCAGTGAGAAATGTTTTTGTCATACTGAGCATAAGAGGGTAAACTGGGAATTCATTTGATTTTTTATTCATTTCCGCCCCCCTCCCCCTAACATATGCATCACCTCTGAACTGTCATTTACAGGTGTAATTAGGTATAGGTAGAGGACTATCATTTACAGATGTAATTAGATAAAGGTGAAAGTACTTTTTTGAGATTCAGTGTAACTGAACGAGCAATCATGAGATACAACCTTGTTCACCTGTATCTGATCTTCACTGTAAAATGTTTTTGTCATATGATATAAACTGGGAAAATAAGAAACATTTTTTTTCATTTTAAGTCAATACTCTCCACCCACCCAACCCCCTCAACATATGCAGCACCCTTGAACTGTCATTTACATGTGTAATTTGCTTCAGGTACATGACTCATTTACAGTTGTAATTAGAGGACTATCATTTACAGATGTAATTAGATAAAAGTTAGAGATTGAATTCATAGTGTTCTAAATGCTGCTTAGAAAGGAAAGGGGACGGGACGTTAGATATCAAAAGTAGACAAAGAAAATAAAAAGGATAGCTTTTAAGGCTGTATAAGCATTGACAAATATTCAAATTCTGTCTTAATACTTTCAGTGAGTAATCATTAAAGCTCTGATTGTTTGAATGATTTTTCATGTTTTACATCTGATCCCCAGGGTTCCAAGAGTGGCTGAGTGGTCTAAAGCACTCTCAGTTATGGATCACTGCCATCTCACCTCAGCGTGGGTTCGAGTATCAGATTCAGCCAATGTAGTTATGTGAGAAAGCTTGCCAGTAGCTTCTCATGGGTCAGTGATTCTTCCCATGGATTGTCCCTAGTTCTTCCTCCACCATTAATACTGACCGCCATGTATAGCCTATCACATGCTGAAAAATGGTGTTAAACACTACAACAACAACATCTGCTCTGTCAGCATGGATAAATACAAGTGTTTGTTAGAACATATCTTTATCAAAAAGTACCCCAGAAATGCAATGGAAAATTAGAACATGATTCAACAAAGATGGGTAATTTCTTAAGATTCCATCCTTTGCCATAATGTAAGTGTGATGGTGCCATCAGCATTTGTTGCAGAGTTAGACATATGAACTCTGACTACCCATCCACCAGGAGAAAAATTCCTATTTGGCACATATTTCCTCAAGACAAGTTTTAGGCCTCTCCATATTTTAATAAATGATTATACAATGAGAAATGAATTAACAAATATCGATTTTGCAGATAATACTGTTAAATAAATAATCATACAATAAGAAATGAATTCACAAATATAATTTATTTGCAGATAATACTGTTAAATAAATAATCATACAATGAAAAGTTAATTCACAGAATTATATAGATTTTTTTGTAGATTATACTGTTAAATAAATGATCATACAATGAGAAATTAATTCACAAATATAGATTTATTTGTAGATGATACTGTTCTGATGCTGAGGTTATAGAAGCAAGATTAGACTTTGACCTTATTAGAGTTCAAAGTTTGGCACATAAAAAGTGTGAAAATGGTAATTAATAAAGATAAAACAAATTGTTTGATATTGGGGACATCATAAAAAATATGTAAATTAGGGAACTGAAAATTATTTCTTAGAAATCCTCATTTGTCTGTTAGAAAATGTTAAAAATGAAAAGATTTTAATTGTCGGTGTTAAAAGATGAAAAAAACGTAGACACAGGCTTAGGGCTAATGATTATTTAAAAAAAATCACAAGCCTGACTCAACTTCCACAGAAACTGTAGCCCAGATTAAACACCTCTGTCCAGTACGGGTGGTAATGTTGTCAACACAAACCAACTGCCAAAACACAGGCATGTGCTTATTGTCTAACAATTTTTAATCTATTTCATGACTAAAATCATACGGTACTGAAAAGCAAAGGTCAGTTAACTTATTGGAATATTAAATTCAGCACGTTGAATATGTTGCATTTGGTCTCCTATTTTGACAAAACAAGGTACACAAAGAAATGTACATCGATACGTTGTTTGCCCTATGTGCCAGGAATTAAATAACCCCCTTCCCTTAAATTCCCCCCTCCCCTTTTTTGGTTTCATAAAGTTAAACTCCATACAACCAGGAATTAAATTCCCCCCTCCCGTTTTTTTTGTTTCATAAAGTTAAACTCCATACAACCAGGAATTAAATTCCCCCCTCCCGTTTTTTTTTGTTTCATAAAGTTAAACTCCATACAACCAGGAATTAAATTCCCCCTCCCGTTTTTTTGTTTCATAAAGTTAAACTCCATACAACCAGAAATTAAATTCCCCACTCCCCTTTTTTTGTTTCATAAAGTTAAACTCCATACAACCAGGAATTAAATTCCCCCTCCCCTTTTTTTGTTTCATAAAGTTAAACTCCATACAACCAGGAATTAAATTCCTCCCTCCCCTTTTTATGTTTCATATAGTTAAACTCCATACAACCAGGAATTAAATTCCCCCCTCCCCTTTTTATGTTTCATAAAGTTAAACTCGATACAACCAGGAGTTCTGAAATTTATGTTTGCTTGCTTTGCAAATTGATCACACTTTAACATTATTCCGACAACTTAAATAATCATGCTATCTATATATATATATATATATATATATATATATATATATATATATATATATATATATATATATATATATATATTATATAATGTGTATGTATTAAAAATATATACAAGTGAAATATTCAATATTTCAGATTTCCTTTGCCGTTGCCAAGATGCTGAATTTTGACCCAGTGAATGCCTTTGGACTTTTTGCAATGGGATGTGCACCAGGAGGAGCTGCAAGCAATGTTTATTCTTACCTCCTTGCTGGTGATGTCTCATTGAGTGTAACCATGACACTCTGTAGCACAGTTTTAGCCATTGGTAATTAGTAGTTTATATACTTGGTTGAAAAAATATGATTACATACTTAAAATTGAAGTTTTTATAATATTTCACAAAATACAAAATATTATTTCCTGCTTTTTTTTCTCAACGGTTGTGACAACTGGTAAGAAATTTTGCAAAAGTATAATTTTTTGGTAACATGTCTGGGTAAAGTGAAAAAAGAATTGTCGACTTGTTTTTGTTCATCCTCGATAAGTTGGAGCATATTGTTATTTAGTCTTACTATCCATTACCAATTTAATTTCTCAATAATAACTTTAGTTGTCCACTATCTTCAGTTACTGAACTTTGTAGGTGGCTTGCATCTGCAGTTTGGGAAAAACTTCATCAGTTTCAAGTTTAAAAGCTGAAGGTCACTGTGACATCAAAAAAAAAATGGTTCTGCAAAATTACAGAGTTGTCAACCATCTTTAATTACCAAACTTATTGGATAGCAGATCACTCAGACTGAAACCCAAAAAACAGAAATTTGATTGGAAAATTTTAAAACTTTGGGCAGGCATATCAGTGTGCTGATCATGACACTCTTGTTTTGCTCAGGGTTGAAGCAGAGATGATCGGTGCTGTTTTAAAAAAGGAAAACCTTTTCACCCCCAACCCCGCCCTTCTTGTCAAGCCTACCTTGGCAAAAGCTCAGCATAGTGATAATTTTGGTATTATATGTGCATGCCCACCCATTCAACCATTCACACACTTGAATAATCTCAATTTAAATGTTTTTGCTTTCCATTTATGTCCGTCTTTTCTAGCTAAATAAAATGGCAAACTCGGCCAAAAAGGGTTCGGTTTTACTGTTGACAATATCTTTGTTTATTTGTACTTAATACTTTGAGTTGGAGACTTCACTCTGTACTATTTGGCATTTATGGACAAGCCAATGTGTACAGTGGTGCAAGAACCTTAATCAAGTCTATCGGAGATTAGTCTGTAGTTTTCAAACTTTTGTTTTGTATCAGTAACTTAAAATGTATATAGATACCAAAGTAACATATGTTTTTGTTTTTGCAAGAAATCTTGCAAATCATTAGACTGTGACACTTAATCATTGAGTACTGAATAAAGGCATACATTTCCAGTTTTTCCTCAAGTACATTCAGCCACCTCTAAAATACATGATAAATATGCTTACATTTAGAGTGTGTGCACAAAGTGTTGGTATAGATAGTGAATGTTTTAGATAAATGAAAAGAAGGATGAAACAAACAGTGCCATCTGTCAATAGCAATTAGTTGTACAGACCTTTGTTTGACTTAGGCTATGAAGTTTTTTTTTTATAGTTGCACGATAGTGGTTGAATGGGACTAGCGTATAGGTAGGGGAGATAACTCTTACAAGACATAAGCACCCAGTTATTCAGGTTACCTATCATTTTTAGATACTTTGTTTTAAAACAACAAAAAAATCCCCATTTGTTTATACAAGATCAGGATTTTAAAGGAGATAACTTTTCCTTTCAGGTATGATCCCTTTATGGTTGTTAACATTTGGTGAGATGGTCATCTATGATACAGATGTCAAGATTCCCTATGAGAATATCCTCACCTCACTGGCTGCTCTTATTATTCCAGTAGGAATTGGACTGTTGATAAAATGGAAGCTGCCACGTGTGGCAGAAAAGATTGTTTGGGGAATCAGGCCCATCATGGTAATTTTTCTTATCCTTGTCTTCACTCTTGGGATTTATGCCAATCTTTACATTTTTGACCTTATGCGTGAAAAACCAGAGATCCTGCTTGCTGGTGCGCTTGTTCCATATTTAGGGTTCATCTTTGGAGGAATAGTTGCCTTTCTTGCATGGCAGTCATGGAAAAATATTCGCACCATCGCCATCGAAACTGGAATTCAGAACACAGGAATTGCCATTGTTCTTCTCAAAGTGTCCTTGCCACCGCCAGATAACGACATCAGCATCGTACCACCAATCGTTTCATCAATCTTTACACCAATTCCACTGGTGATCGCCATCATCACTCGCGAGATATACCTCCGATGTTTTAAGAAAAAAGAAAAAGAGGAGCTTCAGCTATCTGATACTACAGAGAATGGTCATTCAGAGGAGATGAAGGAAAATGGAGTTAAGCATATCCATTACCATCAGTTAGATGGCAATGATTCAGCTGATGAGAACCAAAGCCCTATACAAGCAATAGTATAAAATCCCCACTGTAATAGAAAATGAGGATATAAGAATAAGAGAATATGTACATTATTGTTGTTGATGTGGCAGAAGGAGAAATTTTCACATTTGTAGTGTACTGTACAAATACTTCGTTTCATTATGTAAATTGAATCAGGGTCTTAAATTTTGAATTTTGAAAATGCATTTAATTTTGTATGATCAAGAAAGAACAGCAAAGATGAAAATGAACATTTACTTCTGTTAAGGTTACTAAACTTACTATGAGGGAAGATCAATAGTCTATATTAAAACACTTCACAAAGAAAAATATTATTAGATCAGGAGAAATAAAGAGAAAGTTTTAAAACCAAGAGTAATGACGGTACAGGTTCATTTTCTGTTTGATTTTCAAAAATTTTCTTACCCTGCAAATCCGAAACATAAGTAGGAATGATCTAAAGGTTATCAATACATTCAAACTTGTTGCCTATTGCTTCTGTTTTTTAAGAGTAATAAAGTGAACAAATATATTTTTTTATATAGTATTACATAATATATTAAATCATGATGATACAGATGATATCACACGAGACAAACATTTTAAACATCAGAATACATTTCAGTCAGAGCCCTGCATCAAGGGCATAAAGCTATATAGTGATCATTTCCGTCAATTCATATGTCCATCTATTTTTAAGAGAACCAAAGCCCTGCGACCCTTGCACATAATGTAATTCCATATGAAATGCCTTGTCAAAGTTCTGTTTTTTCAGGTCCACGTGTGATAGAGCTATTGCCATTTTCCCATAAGTTGGAACGTTTAAGTCTCTGCATCAACCAGTATAGCTCATGAACCACTAAACATATTCTGATGCATTTTAGCATGTATATTTCCTTACATGTACCTGTCTTGTCTCACCGACTCCATTTTGGATAAAATGGTGGCCGCTGACAATGAATTTTAGATCTTCGCATGTGATGTTGCTTGTAGCTAACAGAAGAGGAAGCAGTTATAATCATTGTCTTGTATGTTCTGCCCGTTATTTTGTAATATTTGTTTGATAGTATATTGATGAAGTTTATTAATGATGTTTTGGAAGTTATATTTTAGATATTTTGTGCATTATAATGTGTTCAATCATAACCTCTTTTAAGATCAGCCTGTATCATTGAAGTGCTTAGCATGTACTTACAAGTCAAATCAAAGGACAAACTGCAAAGATCAAGGTCTGTCAGCGCATAATGTACCAACAGATCTGGGTTTTGCAGTTTGTTAGGAGTAATCAGAAAAAAAAAAAACCAGACCATGATCTGTTGGCACATTATGTGACTGCCAATCAGAGTCGGTTGTTTTCACCTTGATTAAACTTCTGAGAGAGGATATATGGTAATTAGTATGATAGATATAATACAAACCAACGAAACCTATTTTGGTATACATAATCCTAATGGACAACAATTACGAGTTCCTTTTATTTCAGTCATTTCTAATGATGATACCTGCCCATTAAATGATGTTTTTGGTGGACATTAAAGATTTCTTTGTACATGTATATTGAATAACATCAGATTCAGCGTAGATGAGTTTTATAAACAACTGATATATTCATATTTTTGTTAGAAATCATTACATTTCTCATCATTTATCAATTGTTGACAGGTGAAGAATAAATATGCCCATATGATGTCTTGCCACAATGGGCTATTTTTGGGAATGGCCTGAAATCTTAAAACAGCATGAATGGTGCAGAAATGAATTTGACCAAAATTGATTACAGAAATAATTTATGAAATAATTGGTCATTTCACAGAAAGTGAAATGCTTTTATTGCATGACTGAATCATTTGGTTGAAATAATACTAATTAAAATAAAGTTCATAAGGAAATTAAAAGGTATGTCATATACATAGAACTGTTTTTTTAGATGTTGTGTGATATTTTGATTGTGAATTTTTAATTTTGAACTCTCTCATCAAAATGAATTTTAAAAAATGATCTTAGTGGTTTATTCAAGAGTCTGAGAGTTCATAGCAGAATAATTTTGACAAATGGAATAAACATTTTGAAAATCCATTGGAACATCTTTCTCCCCCATTATATCAATAGTTTTCATTGATGGTTTTAAAAAAACGTTTCCTGCTCAGTGATATTTTTAATAACAGAAAAATATGATACAATTTAATTGCAAAAAAGGAGGAGTCTTACAGATTATTTTAATTTAAATTTTGTTTAGGTTTGATCTGTGGCCCAGGAGGACACATGTTCATGTTATATGGTTTAACACCATTTTTCAGAACAAGATTCTGCGTGACCACCCAAGGGTTGGTTTTTCTTCCTGCACCAAATACACTTGCTACCATGTAAATCATGTGCTGAAAAATGGTGTTAAACCCCACAAAACCAAACCAAGGTTTAATCAATTGTGAAATTTTGTGGGGGTGGGGTGGGGTGGAGGATGGGTTTGCTACTCTACAGAAATATCAAGTGGTATTATTTCCTACTAAATAATACTTGATTAACACAAGTAAAGAGTTTAAACCAGTAAAAGTTGCTTTAATTTTTTTTTTACCATCAAGTATATAATCATAAAACTATACTAATTTTGAATACACAACAATCATTGTAAAAGATGTACAAAACAGAAAGGCACACACCACTTAGAAATAATGTTTTAAAAACTAGTCTTTTCACAGTTAAACACTGCAATAAACCTTTTGAGTACCTGTGACATGGTGTTTAAAACTTGAAGCATATGTATCGATCAGTGTTCCAATAATATCTTTTACACGTTTTGCCAACACATAAATGGCAGTCGGTCAATTCCTCTGATGACTGTAGATCAACTTCTTGTATTTCTAAACTACTACACAGGAATGTATTTTATATTTTAATTGGTTGTGTGACCTTCATTTTTAAGGACATAAAGGTTGATATATTTTATTACAAAAGAATTCTGATAATTTGTACTGTTTACTATCATCAGAAATCAAATTTTAGTCTTGCAAAATTTAAAACTGTAAGGCTTTTATATGAGAGGTTCGCATAAAACGACACATTTGCGCAAGGTTACAATAAAGGTTTTATACGGAAAAAAATTAGTTATGTTGACATATTTAATGTTAGTATCTGATGTAATGTTTCTTTTTATGAGAGTTTATTCAAATAGTCATTGTTATAGAACATTATACAGGGTTTCCTTGTGGATATGCTAATAAACAGTTCTTAATAACAGACTTTGAATTTATTTCTTTATCATCATTGATGAACCTTTGCATTTACCATAACTATATCTTGCAGAAAAGTCACAAAGGAATACAAATCAAGCTAGAAATGCATCAAAGGAATGCAACTGTCCCGCCCCACACACCCAGTTAAGATCTTTTCAGAAACATGGTAAGTTCTGATTTTCTCAGTGGATGAAATGACCTATCTCTTTTGAATCATCTCAGTTTTCTCATCAACTCCAACCTTCTCATCTCCATTACAAAATCCCATGAGTCTTGACTTACAGGTATGAAGGCCATGCTGGGGCTTTTTGCGGGGACTTGCACCACTTGGGCTGCCTAAATATGAGGGTATACTCCCCACTGTTGGAATTAAACATTTAGCATGGATGAAACCCTCTTTCTGTCTTGGTTAACTTTTGCCCCTAATAGACAATACACTCTCAGGCCCTCTTTATATGTGTTGGTCAATTTTTGCCCATAATAGACCATACACTCTCAGGCCATAGGGCACACACACATTTTGTACACACAAGGCATGATTAATACGTCTTCCTTGGCCTTGAATTTGTTGCATTTATTTCACTTTGTAGGTTTCACGGAAACAAAAACATATAACACAACACAAAAAATTATAAACTAACAATGCAGCATCTTATAAAATCAATCAAACAACATCTGTAACTAACTTGGTGAATGAACAAAAGGCAGAAGCATGAATCGCAACATGCATAAATGTGGTCTAAATAGAAAATTTGAGAAAGTGGCAAGTTTTAACAAAGATCTGTAAATTGTGCAAAATAATGTATACAACCAGTAGTTGATTAATACACAATATAAATTCAAATTCCTCGATGGATGATTAGAATTAATATCAATACTGGCATGGACTGATGGATGGTTTCTGTATGATGTTTTACAACAGCAAAGCTTAAAACCTGGCAATACCTAGTTGAGGCAAGGGAAGGTAATGGAACATGTTATTGCCCTTCAAATAATATAGATTAAAAAAAGACAAATTTTTGTCTTTTAGTAGGGCTGGATTTTTTTTACTCGTGTATAAGTGTAGAAAAAAGGTTAAATGCAAGTAAAAAAAAAGAAAAATACACATAAAATGATCACTTACAGATTGTTCAATTTTTTTAGTGAAGAACAATTTCTCTGACCTATATAAAGTTACATACAACCCTATTTAGACTACTGTAATACAGTATGGGGTAATTCATATGATAAAAACAGTAAAGCTGGAACGTCTTCAAAAAAGAGCATCTGGGCTAATATCAAACCAGAAAGAAAGCAAGGAAAATTTAACTAAGTAAGTTAAAAAATTTACCTATTAACGAATGAATCTGTTTAAGCCAAATTAATGTACAGGATATCCAATAATAGTGCTCCTGAATATTAACAATCACTATTCCAGTATAGGCTACCTGGTAATACACTTCACCTGCGATCCATGTCTACCAAACAGTATAAGATTCCCAAACCAAATAAGGAATTATTTTTAAAAAGTTTCCAATACTCTGGAACTTTGCTCAGGAATAGTATTCCAGTTGAGATAAGAAATGCCCACTCTGTTTCCATCGTCCAAACCCAATATATCTAGTGGCTTCTGAGATGCTGCTCACGTAAACAAATTCCTTTGTATAAGAGCCTCAAGGTAGATTAGTTCTTAGCTAATTGTGCTACCCTCTTTAAATGAAGTAATTATTATTATTATTATAAGTTGGGTCCAATTGCAAAGACACAGATGTACTGTCATATAGTACACCAGATGAGATGGGACTGCAGATTGTTAGGAACAGTAAGAACAAACAAAATAGATCCTGACCTGCAAACACATTAAGCAATGGCAGATCAGGGTCTATGTTGTTTGCAGTTGGACCTGACATTTAGGCAATACACTGCTTGTTGTAGTGCTGTGAGATTGGAAATCAAATTATGTTATTGCAATCTGTCTCTTATAAAATGATGAACAGGAAAACTGCTATAATTTTTTTTTTAGTACTATTTATGTTTGTAACAAAAAATCGTATTTTTGCTACGATTTGTTGAATTAAAACAGAGTGCATGTGTCATTTTGTATGCAATATTTTTGTCACATCTATTACTTCTTGTTTCCAACATTTCAACCGACTACCTTTTATATGAGCCACTTTCACTGTATGAAAATATTTGTGATGCAGTCCTGGTGCTAATGTATTAATCACCAAGTGACCCTCATTGTGATTTGAGTTTAAGATCTCTGATCAATATGCATATATATACATTGTACATTGTAAAATATGGTTTGATTATCAAGGAGGGATTATCAGTAATTACATCCACAATGAAAAAATGAGAATTTCACATAATTTGGTGAAATCTCATTAATGTCAACCATAATCAATACATGACCTGGGTACCAGTAATGGGCTACAACTCTGCCAAATGAAACCATACAAGACTGATAATTAAGCTCAGACAAGGTATAACTAATATGAACCTGTAACCAAATTTGAATGGAATCCAAGTAGAAAGAAAGTTACTGTATTGTAACTTTTGTTTTTTTGGTTTGATAATCACCATCTCTCTATAAAATGATGAGGCAAACTGCTGCTGATCAAAAGCAGCCAAGGAATGGATTGATGGAACAATAGAGAAATTCATTTTATAACCCCATTCTCTAGTGAGGACAAAAATAAAATATACAATGCAGATTAGGAAAAAAGACTCAAAAGCAACATGCAATTTTATGCACGATACTTCAATAGTGAGGACAAAAATAAAATATACAATGCAGATTAGGAAAGATGCAATAGCAACATGCAATTTTATGCACGATACTCCAATAGTGAAGACAAAAATAAAATATATAATGCAGATTAGGAAAGACTCAATAGCAACATGCAGTTTTATGCACGATACTCCAAGTGATATTTGATAAGTTAAAAAATAAGAACACCCTTACATGAAATGCTAGAAAACTCAATGAATTTGTGACTGTTTAATTGCAACGTTCCAAACTGTCTTGATTTCTTAATATAAATTTTGCTCTCTTGCCATATAATCTTTCAAAGTCAGTAGAATTTACAAAATGTCATAATAAATGGCAATTTCACTTTTGTTATCTTTTGCTGCTGGAAGACTGGCGCAAACTCCTTTCAATTTCAAACTGTCGCTGGTCTGTTCTTTCTAGAAACTTTAACCGCTCTATATACCTGAAAGCAGAGGTAGACTTGAGGTAGATTGTCCATGTTACACAACAATAATGCAGTATAACCATTTCTACTGTACTGAGAGGGACCACTGATTTGTATTCTTTAGTTCCTAACCAACATTAAAAACTACATAGTTTGTGTTTCTCTTGCAGTTGTAAGTGAAACCAGTACTTTATTACACCTGGGAATTAGCTAAGTTTCACAGAAATATAAATTTGTTTTTCTATTCTTTACTACATGTTGCTAGAGTTAACATTTGACTAATGTTGGAAAATTAAGATCCAAATATTTAAGAAATTCAGACATAAAGTGTGATAACTGAAATATAGCTGTACATAAAACATATTATGTACAGCATAACATGAACTGGAAACACACTTAAGATACACAGCATATGGCCTATCTCCAGGAACATTTGTCTATTATACTAAGATTCTACTGTTTTAATGCCAGCTGATGAAATAAAATATGAAAAAGTCAAATCATCTGGAAAATGAAAATTAAAATGAAAACATTTCAGTATTGCTTTACTTTTCTAAAATGTTTCTTTTTGGTAAATGTCAATTTATATTTTAGCAAAGTATGATTTTATTATGGTGGTTATATTTTTATTTGATTGTGAAAGGGGTACAGTAGTTTCATTGGGAAAGGGGTCTTATAGTCTCATTGAGAAAAGGGTCCTATAATTTCTTAGAGACAGGGGTCCTATAGTTTGATTGGGAAAGGCGTCTTGTAGTTTGGTTGTCAAAAAGGTTATTTAGTTGGACAATGCATTTTAGATAAGGGTCTGCAGTGTTTTCTTGAACTGATAGAGTGAACAGTGTAGAATAAGTCTGCTGGGGTCTATGCTGTTTACAGTTGAGTGCACATTAAGCATAATCAATAACAGTAACATGGGTTCTACTGATCCTTATGTTTTGCTTTTTTCTTCAGTCTTGGCCTAATGTCATTTTGCTGGTAACTCTAAGTGAATTCCACTTTGTATGCATAGTAGAAGTATATATACTTTTAGGGTTGGGATAGAAAAAGTTTTTATCCAATGGTAAGTCCTTAAAGGAGGATTGTGAAAGACTTAGAGGAAAATGCTAGCATGGGTATATGTGTTATAGGGTCAGGATCTCAATATTTTCTAGTTTCACCCATCGGACAGGGCCCATTGTGTAGGGCCAGGTGGGATGGGAGTGTGGGGTGGGGTGGTGGTGGTTAAAGGTCAGGTCCAGGAGCCTATGCTGACTGCACAGACCAATTCCGCTTGCAATTGCAAGCATCTGTACTTGCTTGGGTGGGGACTTGAATAGGTTCTTAGGTATGACCTAGAGTCATTCCCCAGGAGTCAGGAAAAGACCTAAATGATAATGTTGGGTCTCCAGCTTGGCCTTTTCATACTGCAATAAATAATGTTGATACAGTTATATCTCAATTAAATTAATGAGGCTGAGTCACAGAGGATATGGACAGACAAAGGCCATGACACTGAGGCAATACTGAGTTGAAACCTAGTAGGTAAAGGCAGACACAGGGTGTAACCCTGGGGGTAATGCTAAATGTGTACTAATATTATGTATTTCAAAAAGATAAATGCAGGTATGACTACAAATGTACAGAAAATTGTAACAAAATATGCTAAATCTAGAGGTGACTTTGACATCCAACACCAGTCACTCTAGTGGGTTGGGGTTCACTTTGACGCAAAGATGCAATCTCTATCCTCTAAACAAGTAGCAAGTATCAACACATTCCATTAGTTAGTTTAAAGTTAAAGGCTTGCAAAACCTTTAACATTTAGTGACATAAAGACCTCAGACACCAGTATCACTATATCTTATATTTTTGTCCCCTCCCCCAAATTTAAGTAAATTATCAAGATACCCGTCTTTGCCTCTGTTGTGTATCTGCAGATCATCATCTATTTTCTCTGCTTGTTTGAAGTTATTCCAGTCCAACTTTGACTTTTCCTGAAAACAAATAGAATGAGAAAAAATAAAATAACATACTTACCAGAGCATGATATATCAAACTGTGAACAACCCAACATGCTGGCAAATCAGTGTGTATGATCAGTGACTATGATCCTAATCCTTGATTAGCCATCATATAATGTACTGGCAGATCAGTGTGTATGATGAGCATAAAACCTAATCCTTGATTGGCCATCATATGTAATGGCAGATCAGTGTGTATGATGAGCATAAAACCTAATCCTTGATTGGCCATCATATGTAATGGCAGATCAGTGTGTATAATGAGCATAAAACCTAATCCTTGATTGGCCATCATATGTAATGGCAGATCAGTGTGTATGATGAGCATAAAATCTAATCCTTGATTAGCCATCATATAATGTAATGGCAGATCAGTGTGTATGATGAGCATAAAACCTAATCCTTGATTGGCCATCATATAATGTACTGGCAAATCAGTGTGTATGATGAGCATAAAACCTAATCCTTGATTGGCCATCATATAATGTAATGGCAGATCAGTGTGTATGATGAGCATAAAACCTAATCCTTGATTAGCCATCATATAATGTAATGGCAGATCAGTGTGTATAATGAGCATAAAACCTAATCCTTGATTAGCCATCATATGTAATGGCAGATCAGTGTGTATGATGAGCATAAAACCTAATCCTTGATTAGCCATCATATAATGTACTGGCAAATCAGTGTGTATGATGAGCATAAAACCTAATCCTTGATTAGCCATCATATAATGTACTGGCAGATCAGTGTGTATGATGAGTATAAAACCTAATCCTTGATTGGCCATCATATAATGTACTGGCAGATCAGTGTGTATGATGAGCATAAAACCTTGATTAAGATCTACCATCACTTAATATGTTGGCAGATAAGTCAGTTATGATCAGATCCTGTAAATATAATGAAACAAATAACATTATTACCAAAGACAAAAGGATGACTGCAGACTACTACCTAAGGAGATTTATGGTTTTCAGTAAGTTTGGCTAATGATAAAGTTATTAAAACTATATCTGGTAAATTGTATTTAAATTGTTTAAGCTAATGTACCTTGTCCACTATGACAGATAACATCAGATTCTCATGGTAATTCGTTTTCAAAATAAGGCTTCATATGCTGTATTTAGATATTCTACAATACATTATTCAATGCATATAATTTTACTTGGATCCATTTACATTTCTAAATAAGGTGGCAATGTCCTTATATGACACACACAAAAATAACGGGGATGAAAACAGAAGAAGCTATCAGCTGAACTAATATCACAGACTAAAAAAAATCTTATAAAATGGGTTCATAATATTTTACATGTATTTCTATAATGATATGCAGCAAGTGTGTGAATCAAACCTGGCTGCTTTGTTGATACACACAGGTTCATATAAGTACCCAGTCCATGAAGTAGGGGTATAAAATTAATATTAGTATTAATCATTGTGTATGACAAACATGAAGATGTTAACCTAGACCAAGATCAACCATCATACAATATGCTGTCAGATCAGTGTCTATAATCATCATCAAGCCTAGACATTGACCAGCCATCTCTTAATGGGCTGGCAGATCAGTGTGTATAATCAGCATCAAGCCTAGACATTGACCAGCCATCTCTTAATGGGCTGGCAGATCATTGTGTATAATCAGCATCAAGCCTAGACACTGTCCAGCCATCTCTTAATGGGCTGGCAGATCTGTGTGTATAATCAGCATCAAACCTAGATATTGACCAGCCATCTCTTAATGGGCTAGCAGATCAGTGTGTATAATCAGCATCAAGCCTAGACACTGACCAGCCATCTCTTAATGGGCTGGCAGATCATTGTGTATAATCAGCATCAAGCCTAGACACTGTCCAGCCATCTCTTAATGGGCTGGCAGATCTGTGTGTATAATCAGCATCAAACCTAGACATTGACCAGCCATCTCTTAATGGGCTGGCAGATCTGTGTGTATAATCAGCATCAAGCCTAGACATTGACCAGCCATCTCTTAATGGGCTGGCAGATCTGTGTGTATAATCAGCATCAAGCCTAGACATTGACCAGCCATCTCTTAATGGGCTGGCAGGTCAGTGTGTATAATCAGCATCAAGCCTAGACATCGACCAGCCATCTCTTAATGGGCTGGCAGATCAGTGTGTATAATCATCATCAAGCCTAGACATCGACCAGCCATCTCTTAATGAGCTGGCAGATCTGTGTGTATAATCATCATCAAGCCTAGACATTGACCAGCCATCTCTTAATGGACAGGCAGATCAGTGTGTATAATCAGCATCAAGCCTAGACATTGACCAGCCATCTCTTAATGGGCTGGCAGATTAGTGTGTATAATCAGCATCAAGCCTAGACAATGACCAGCCATCTCTTAATGGACTGGCAGATCAGTGAGTATAATCAGCATCAAGCCTAGACACTGACCAGTCATCTCTTAATGGGCTGGCAGATCAGTGTGTATAATCAGCATCAAGCCTAGACATTGACCAGCCATCTCTTAATGGGCTGGCAGATCAGTGTGTATAATCAGCATCAAGCCTAGACAATGACCAGCCATCTCTTAATGGGCTGGCAGATCAGTGAGTATAATCAGCATCAAGCCTAGACACTGACCAGTCATCTCTTAATGGGCTGGCAGATCAGTGTGTATAATCAGCATCAAGCCTAGACATTGACCAGCCATCTCTTAATGGGCTGGCAGATCAGTGTGTATAATCAGCATCAAGCCTAGACAATGACCAGCCATCTCTTAATGGGCTGGCAGATCAGTGAGTATAATCAGCATCAAGCCTAGACACTGACCAGTCATCTCTTAATGGGCTGGCAGATCAGTGTGTATAATCAGCATCAAGCCTAGACATCGACCAGCCATCTCTTAAAGGGCTGGCAGATCTGTGTGTATAACCAGCATCAAGCCTAGACATCGACCAGCCATCTCTTAATGGGCTGGCAGATCTGTGTGTATAATCAGCATCAAGCCTAGACATTGACCAGCCATCTCTTAATGGGCTGGCAGATCTGTGTGTATAATCAGCATCAAGCCTAGACATTGACCAGCCATCTCTTAATGGGCTGGCAGGTCAGTGTGTATAATCAGCATCAAGCCTAGACATCGACCAGCCATCTCTTAATGGGCTGGCAGATCAGTGTGTATAATCATCATCAAGCCTAGACATCGACCAGCCATCTCTTAATGAGCTGGCAGATCTGTGTGTATAATCATCATCAAGCCTAGACATTGACCAGCCATCTCTTAATGGACAGGCAGATCAGTGTGTATAATCAGCATCAAGCCTAGACATTGACCAGCCATCTCTTAATGGGCTGGCAGATTAGTGTGTATAATCAGCATCAAGCCTAGACAATGACCAGCCATCTCTTAATGGACTGGCAGATCAGTGAGTATAATCAGCATCAAGCCTAGACACTGACCAGTCATCTCTTAATGGGCTGGCAGATCAGTGTGTATAATCAGCATCAAGCCTAGACATTGACCAGCCATCTCTTAATGGGCTGGCAGATCAGTGTGTATAATCAGCATCAAGCCTAGACAATGACCAGCCATCTCTTAATGGGCTGGCAGATCAGTGAGTATAATCAGCATCAAGCCTAGACACTGACCAGTCATCTCTTAATGGGCTGGCAGATCAGTGTGTATAATCAGCATCAAGCCTAGACATTGACCAGCCATCTCTTAATGGGCTGGCAGATCAGTGTGTATAATCAGCATCAAGCCTAGACAATGACCAGCCATCTCTTAATGGGCTGGCAGATCAGTGAGTATAATCAGCATCAAGCCTAGACACTGACCAGTCATCTCTTAATGGGCTGGCAGATCAGTGTGTATAATCAGCATCAAGCCTAGACATCGACCAGCCATCTCTTAAAGGGCTGGCAGATCTGTGTGTATAACCAGCATCAAGCCTAGACATCGACCAGCCATCTCTTAATGGGCTGGCAGATCTGTGTGTATAATCAGCATCAAGCCTAGACATCGACCAGCCATCTCTTAATGGGCTGGCAGATCTGTGTGTATAATCAGCATCAAGCCTAGACATCGACCAGCCATCTCTTAATGAGCTGGCAGATCTGTGTGTATAATCATCATCAAGCCTAGATATTGACCAGCCATCTCTTAATGGGCTGGCAGATCTGTGTGTATAATCAGCATCAAGCCTAGACATCGACCAGCCATCTCTTAAAGGGCTGGCAGATCTGTGTGTATAATCAGCATCAAGCCTAGACATTGACCAGCCATCTCTTAATGGGCTGGCAGATCAGTGTGTATAATCAGCATCAAGCCTAGACATCGACCAGCCATCTCTTAATGGGCTGGCAGATCAGTGTGTATAATCAGCATCAAGCCTAGACATAGACCAGCCATCACTTAATGAGCTGGCAGATCAGTGTGTATAATCAGCATCAAGCCTAGACATTGACCAGCCATCCCATATTTGTGAATTTCATGGTCACTAAAAGCACAGATATCAAGACCAGACAAACAGTGGACCTTATTTAGCAACAAGAAGAATCTGTCAATCCAATCAATTTAAGCTTTGGTGAAAATGTGATAGTGTGCCATACTACAAAACCGATACCCGCGAAAATAAATTCACAGTATCAAACAAAAATGTTCCCTCCCAACTTAAAACTTTTTGAATGGATTTTAAAATTTCTTTATTAACACATTAACCCCTAGCACTGAGTTGATGGGGCATGAGGTAGTAGCCTACTTCCGAGGTCTGTAGCATCAAGGTCATGCTTAATACACAAGTGGGTGGTATAAGGAAAGGTAGACAGATTTAGCTCTACAATGAGACAAAATAATCTGGACATTTTAGTTGCAATACAAAATACTGAGGGGAAAACCTAATTTTTGGACCTGTTTTTTTTCCACCCAAAATTCGCTCTTGGTGAGAACTAGATTTTGTGTCCAGATTTAGACTTTATGGCCTCAGACCTATGGCAGACCGGTCAGAAGCACACAAAGACAGGTGAACCTGTGCAAAAAGTAGGATAAGGTGGACATTTTGAATAGAGTTTCCTCCATACCAAAATGATGGGTCCGATAAGCAACAAAAAAAAACATAGAAAACATTTTTTTGGCACTAGGCATTGGTCTAATGGAATATTGCTTGGAAGTCAATATATTAGGATGTATTTAGAAATAGTCCCAAATATGTGTTTCCTACTTGAATTTCATGCAAACATCAAAAACCTCCAGTGTTAATATGCTAAGTGAGGCCTCATAAATATGGCTCCATAAATCCTGATGATGCATACACATAATAGTAAAGTGAGCAGGGTAGCAGTCTTGAATTAGGGAAGCATGGAATACAGTACTTAATCCATTAAGATTTAGTATTTTTGAATTAGGGGTGGATGGAATACAGTACTTAATCCATTAAGATTTAGTATTTTTGAATTAGGGGTGGATGGAATACAGTACTTAATACATTAATATTTAGCAGTCTTGAGTACAGCACTTAATCCATTAAGATTTAGTATTCTTGAATTAGGGAAGGATGGAATACGGTACTTAATTCATTAAGATTTAGCAGTCTTGAATTAGAAGAGCATGGAATATAGTACTTAATACATTAAGATTTAGTAGTCTTGAATTAGGCGTGGGTGGAAGACAGTACTTAATACATCAAGATTGAATTAGGGAATGATGGAATACAGTAGATTTCAGTCTTGAATTAGGGAAGGAGAGAATACGGTACTTAATCCATCAAGATTTAGCAGTCTTGAATTAGAAGAGCATGGAATACGGTACTTAATACATTAAGATTTAGAAGTCTTGAATTAGAAGAGCATGGAATACGGTACTTAATCCATCAAGATTTAGAAGTCTTGATTAGGGAAGCATGGAATACGGTACTTAATACATTAAGATTTAGAAGTCTTGAATTAGAAGAGCATGGAATACGGTACTTAATCCATCAAGATTTAGAAGTCTTGATTAGGGAAGCATGGAATACGGTACTTAATACATTAAGATTTAGCAGTCTTGAATTAGAAGAGCATGGAATACGGTACTTAATCCATCAAGATTTAGAAGTCTTGATTAGGGAAGCATGGAATACGGTACTTAATACATTAAGATTAAGCAGTCTTGAATTAGAAGAGCATGGAATACGGTACTTAATCCATTAAGATTTAGAAGTCTTGAATTAGAAGAGCATGGAATACAGTACTTAATACATTAAGATTTAGAAGTCTTGAATTAGAAGAGCATGGAATACAGTACTTAATACATTAAGATTTAGCAGTCTTGAATTAGAAGAGCATGGAATACGGTACTTAATCCATTAAGATTTAGAAGTCTTGAATTAGAAGAGCATGGAATACGGTACTTAATCCATTAAGATTTAGAAGTCTTGAATTAGAAGAGCATGGAATACAGTACTTAATACATTAAGATTTAGCAGTCTTGAATTAGAAGAGCATGGAATACAGTACTTAATACATTAAGATTTAGAAGTCTTGAATTAGAAGAGCATGGAATACAGTACTTAATACATTAAGATTTAGCAGTCTTGAATTAGAAGAGCATGGAATACGGTACTTAATCCATTAAGATTTAGAAGTCTTGAATTAGAAGAGCATGGAATACGGTACTTAATACATTAAGATTTAGCAGTCTTGAATTAGAAGAGCATGGAATACGGTACTTAATTCATCAAGATTTAGCAGTCTTGAATTAGAAGAGCATGGAATACAGTACTTAATACATTAAGATTTAGCAGTCTTGAATTAGAAGAGCATGGAATACGGTACTTAATTCATCAAGATTTAGCAGTCTTGAATTAGAAGAGCATGGAATACAGTACTTAATACATCAAGATTTAGCAGTCTTGAATTAGAAGAGCATGGAATACGGTACTTAATACATTAAGATTTAGAAGTCTTGAATTAGAAGAGCATGGAATACGGTACTTAATACATTAAGATTTAGCAGTCTTGAATTAGAAGAGCATGGAATACGGTACTTAATCCATTAAGATTTAGAAGTCTTGAATTAGAAGAGCATGGAATACAGTACTTAATACATTAAAATTTAGCAGTCTTGAATTAGAAGAGCATGGAATACAGTACTTAATCCATTAAGATTTAGAAGTCTTGAATTAGAAGAGCATGGAATACGGTACTTAATCCATCAAGATTTAGCAGTCTTGAATTAGAAGAGCATGGAATACGGTACTTAATACATTAAGATTTAGTATTCTTGAATTAGAAGAGCATGGAATACGGTACTTAATTCATCAAGATTTAGCAGTCTTGAATTAGAAGAGCATGGAATACAGTACTTAATACATTAAGATTTAGCAGTCTTGAATTAGAAGAGCATGGAATACGGTACTTAATACATTAAGATTTAGCAGTCTTGAATTAGAAGAGCATGGAATACGGTACTTAATACATTAAGATTTAGAAGTCTTGAATTAGAAGAGCATGGAATACGGTACTTAATCCATCAAGATTTAGCAGTCTTGAATTAGAAGAGCATGGAATACGGTACTTAATACATTAAGATTTAGAAGTCTTAATTTGGGAAGCATGGAATGAATTTTTTAAAATCAAATTGCCAGCCTCATGCCACTGCTGCCATTTTCATTTTTCCGAAGCAGAAGTCAGAATAGCTTTTGCTGTCATTAATTGCTATGCTGTCATGAATGTAGTTTAAAATAACACATAAATATACAAACCACATGTGCAATGACTAAACAAACAAGTCATTAAAAATTATCGAATATATGATATCATTTCAAAATATTGATTCAAACCAAACTGATCTAGCAAAGGAAGGTCGAACTTTGTTCTCTCTCCCACCAAAAAAAGATGTTAACAAACATGTCAGAAATATTGCTTTCAAAATGAAAGAAAGATTGAGCTCTTTTAACCTACGATGGAAAGATATTCAGCTTCAAACTGAGTCGCATACAGAAAGAAAAAGGTTTTTCATGTAATTAATGAAGCATTATATATATATATATATATATATATATATAAAATGCATCTGTAATATTACAGCAATTTTTAAAAAAGTTTCGAGGTAAATTATGTAGACATGATGTTACACAATATAAATCAGCTATGTCTGGCAGGCTTGATCTCTGCTACTCGATTTCCATCCAATGTGAAACAGTTTAAATTCATTGTTTTTTTTTGTGATTTTCATAGGTAAGTTAGACACCAAAGTTAAAGTTGAAACAAAATTAAATGCAGTTGAAAGGAAACATTTGTTTCATTTTTTGTTTTAAAACCAAGATTGTCTTAAGGGTTAAGAATGTGAAATGTATACAAGGATAAGTAGATGAATGACAAGGAACACTTACACTGATTATAAATAAAATGTAATTTTTTTTTTACTGGTATCCCACCTTTGGGAATAGGTATCTTGAAAAGTTCTCTGTTTTATTTCCAATAATTTGTGCACCATATCTTAATTCCATTTCTGGTACTCTGTCTAGTTTTATTTCTAAATAGTAAATATATGTAATTCACTGGTTTTCCTGAAATTGGTGAAAAGCTGCAAAAAATAAAAGTGTGATTTTCCTGAAAATGGCAAAACACTTCACAATATCAATGGAGATACAATAGAAAGGTGCAAAGTTTTAATAGTACAAAACAAGGTCCCATGCATTAAAGAATCTTACCAGTGTGCTGATTTTCTGTTTCTTGTTGATTTTGTCCAATAGTCCTCCCAAGCCACCAACTGAAGGCCTCTTCAATCCACTACAAAAGGTTAATTAGAATGAATTCAGAGCTTAACAACGATGTCAACAGAATAATTGATGAGAGTTTAAAAGATTGAATCCTGAATTAGTTATACTGAAAAAAAAATCACATATGCCATGTTATATGAAATATCAGTGAAATCATATTATGCCTGTATTTGAGCCCCAGGTGGCAGAGTAGTCTGATGCACTTGCTGTACAGATCACCAATATCTTATCTCTGTCTGTATGGGTTTAAGTCTTGGGTTTGGACAATGTGGGTATGTAGATAACTAATTTCTTATCTCTTGTCTGTATGTGTTTAAGTCTTGGGTTTGGACAATGTGGGTATGTAGATAACCAATATCTTATCTCTGTCTGTATAGGTTTAAGTCTTGGGGTTTTGACAAAGTGAATATGTGAGAAAGCATGCCAGTAGCTTCATGTGGTTGTTTCTGGCGTTTTCCCGGGTTTTTCCTGCAGAAAATATGCTGACTGCTATGTATACCATTTTTTATATCTTTGCGACCTTTCATTGTTATAATTGATAGGGGAATGCAAATGAACATGAGGGTATGCAATAATGATGTTTTAAGTGATTTATTTGGCTAGGATTTTTAACGTAGCTTTAACAATTTTTCAGTCATATCCATACATGCCAACCCCTGACGAGGAAAAAGTGTAATCCAAGTGGTCAAAAAGAGGAATCCAAGCAGAAAAAGAGTAATCCACATATAACATACTACAATTACAATTAACAATGATTTATTTGCTTTTCTCGTCTTTTATCATTCATTAATGGTTCAAGTGTTCATATGTAGCACTTTTAGCTTTAGAAAGCAACAGATTGTCATGTTGCATTTCAAAACATTTTGTACCAGCTGAGGCCATGAATGTTTTGCATACCAGTAGAGCACTTAGTACCGGGTTACTTAGCCTGGACCTGAATTCAGTTTTATTTTTGTTAACAACACTGAACAATCTCTTTTTAATACTTTTTAGCGCAAAAAAACTTTTAGACTGGTTCTGCACTATACAAAATTAGAACAAAGAGTATGTGCATAATGATTTAAACAAAATAGAAACCAGTCTGTTCTCTCCTCACTAAGCTGCTATAAATAGAATATGAGGTCGAAAGTTTGAAAGTATCTTAGTAACATGATAGTTGCTATAATAGTTGCTATAAATAGAACATGAATATTAGGAAAGTCCACGGACAAGTATACTCGTATATCGTAGTTATGTAGAAGCGGGGTATTTTTTAATTAAAAATAAAACAGTATGTAAAAAATAAAGTAATGCTAATAAAAACGAGATTTTTTTTTTTTTGCAAGATGGATATATCGAAAAAGCGTAATCTATAAACGTTAATGCGTAACGCGGAATTTAGTGGGAAAAAGCGTAATGATTACGCCAAAAGCGTAATGGTTGGCATGTATGCATATCGCTATGATGTCTGCAGTGAGGCATTTTATAGTGATGTCTAGCACTGGGGCATCATGCCACAGACATGTAACATGATGTCCCACCCAGTCACATTTTTCTGACACAAGGCCGACCAGTCCTAACACTTTCTTCTTAATGCTGAATGCCAAGCAAGGCAGCTGTTAGTACCATTTTTGTAAGTCTTTGGAACGACTTGGCCAGGGATCAAACTCATGAACTCCAGCTTCCATGGCGGATGCTCTAACCACTCCGCCACTGGAGTTGTTTGTTGTAAGTGAAGTTTAGCAGATATTTCCCTCCAATGAAGCGAGCTAGAATCCAGTTATATGTTCTTAAAAAACAACAATTTTAGCCGAGTTTTCATAGAAGTAGAACGTGTTTCTTACTGCATATATGGATATTAAATGAAATAAGATAATTACAAAATAATAGCCTTCTGAACCATTGTCTTTTTTCTTGACAAATCCCAATTAAAAAATGCTCCAAACCTTCCTAATCCACCCATTGGAGACTGCTTTGTCACACTGGTTCCAGGTAAGTCAGACTGGTCAGAACTGGTTCCTGCAGTAGTTGTCGGGACTGCCTTGACTTCCAGTGTATTTTGTATTGCAGCCTTTCCTTCCCTGGAGTTCATATCAACCTCTTTGGTAACACTGAAATTTACATAGAGAAATAATCATTACATGCAGAAATGTAAGCCTTTTAAACCAATAATCCTGCTTAGGATAATCTTTTTGATATTTTTTAATGGATATGTGATTTGTCTGCAAGTGAAATAACGCAGGGATATGTTTATTTAAAGAAATTATCAAGGTGTAAAAACATGTTTTTGTATAATAAAAAATGCATATAATCTGTCTTAATTTCCATCACTGCATTGATATCTTTAAAGCAACAAACAGAACTTTTAGAAACACAATATAATACTATGAATTCTACTGACACTGTAGAATTTTACAATCCTAATATACAAATGAATTCTAATGACACTGTAGATTTTTACAATCCCAATACACTATGAATTCTACTGATACTATAGACTTTTAAAATCCGAATACACTATAAATTGTACTGGCAATGTAGACTTTTACAATCCCAAATTACTACAATTCTAGTGACACTGTAAACTTTTACAATGCCAATATTGTACAAACTCTACTGGCACTCTAGATCTGTACAATGCCAACATACTGCCATTTTAGACTTTTACAATACTAATATACTATGAATTCAATAATATAAAATATACTATAAATTCTACAGTCAAAATAGACTTTTTACAAACTCAATATAGTACAAATTTTACAGACACTAGATTTTTACAATCCCAATATACAATGAATTCTACTGACACTGTATATGTTTACAATCCCAAGATACAATGAATTCTACTGACACTGTATACTTTTACAATCCCAATATACAATGGATTCTACTGACACTGTATACTTTTACAATCCCAATATAGTAAAAATGTTACTGACACTGTAGACTTTTACAATCCCAATATACAATGAATTCCACTGATACTGTAGACTTGTAATATACAGAATATTGCAGGAAATGGTATATAATAAACTCAAAACCAAGTTTTTATTAGGTAGGAGATGGTGGAGGGTGCTTGTGTTTGACCTGAAAATTAGGATAGGTATTCTAATGCCTGCTGTAACTCAATTTTTAAATGGCTTATAATAAAACATACTTGTAGCTTTATATATAAAATAAACCTACATGCAGTTCTGTGTATAAAGTAAACCTACTTGTAGTTTTGTGTATAAAATAAACCTACTTGTAGTATTTTTTATATAAAATAGACCTACTTGTAGTTCTGTATATAAAATAAACCTACTTGCAGTATTGTATACAAAATAAACCTACACGTAGTTTTGTGTATAAAAAAAACCTACTTGTAGTTTTGTATATAAAATAAACCTACTTGTAGTTTTGTATATAAAATAAACTGACTTGTAGTATTATTTATAAAGTAAACCTACTTGTATTATTGTGTATAATGGAAACCTACTTGTAGTTTTGTGTATAATGTAAACCTACTTGTAGTTTTGTGTCTAAAAAAAACCTATTTGTAGTTTTGTATATAAAATAAACCTATTTGTAATTTTGTATATAAAATAAACCTACTTGTAGATTTGTATATAAAGTAAACCTACTTGTAGTTTTTTGTATAATGTAAACCTACTTGTAGTTTTGTGTATAATGTAAACCTACTTATAGTTTTGTATATAAAATAAACCTACTTGTAGATTTGTATATAAAATACTTGTAGTTTTGTATATAAAATAAACCTACTTGTAGTTTTATGTATAAAATAAACCTACTTGCAGTTTTGTGTATAATGTAAACCTACTTGTAGTTTTTTGTATAATGTAAACCTACTTGTAGTTTTGTGTATAAAATAAACCTACTTGTAGTTTTGTGTATAATGTAAACCTACTTATAGTTTTGTATATAAAATAAACCTACTTGTAGATTTGTATATAAAATACTTGTAGTTTTGTATATAAAATAAACCTACTTGTAGTTTTATGTATAAAATAAACCTACTTGCAGTTTTGTGTATAATGTAAACCTACTTGTAGTTTTTTGTATAATGTAAACCTACTTGTAGTTTTGTGTATAAAATAAACCTACTTGTAGTTTTGTGTATAATGTAAACCTACTTGTAGTTTTGTATATAAAATAAACCTACTTGTAGTTTGGTATATAAAATAAACCTACTTGTAGTTTTGTATATAAAATAAACCTACTTGCAGTTTTGTGTATAATGTAAACCTACTTGTAGTTTTTTGTATAATGTAAACCTACTTGTAGTTTTGTATATAAAATAAACCTACTTGTAGTTTTGTATATAAAATAAACCTACTTGCAGTTTTGTATATAAAATAAACCTACTTGTAGTTTTATGTATAAAATAAACCTACTTGCAGTTTTGTGTATAATGTAAACCTACTTGCAGTTTTGTGTATAATGTAAACCTACTTGTAGTTTTGTGTATAAAATAAACCTATTTGTAGTTTTGTGTATAATGTAAACCTATTTGCAGTTTTGTGTATAATGTAAACCTACTTGCAGTTTTGTGTATAATGTAAACCTACTTGTAGTTTTGTGTATAATGTAAACCTACTTGCAATTTTGTGTATAATGTAAACCTACTTGTAGTTTTGTGTATAATGTAAACCTACTTGTAGTTTTATGTATAAAATAAACCTACTTGCAGTTTTATGTATAATGTAAACCTACTTGCAGTTGTGTATAATGTAAACCTACTTGCAGTTTTGTGTATAATGTAAACCTACTTGCAGTTTTATGTATAATGTAAACCTACTTGCAGTTTTGTGTATAATGTAAACCTACTTGTAGTTTTGTGTATAAAATAAACCTATTTGTAGTTTTGTATATAAAGTAAACCTAGTCTTATGTATAAAATAAACCTACTTGTAGTCTTATGTATAAAACAAACCTACTTGTAGTTTTTTGTATAATGTAAACCTACTTGTAGTTTTGTGTATAAAATAAACCTATTTGTAGTTTTGTATATAAAATAAACCTATTTGTAATTTTGTATATAAAATAATCCTACTTGTAGATTTGTATATAAAATAAACCTACTTGTAGTTTTATATATAAAGTAAACCAACTTGTAGTTTTGTGTATAAAATAAACCTACTTGTAGTTTTATATATAAAGTAAACCTACTTGTAGTTTTGTATATAAAGTAAACCTACTTGTAGTTTTGTATATAAAATAAACCTACTTGCAGTTTTGTATATAAAGTAAACCTACTTGTAGTTTTTTGTATAATGTAAACCTACTTGTAGTTTTGTGTATAATGTAAACCTACTTATAGTTTTGTATATAAAATAAACCTACTTGTAGATTTGTATATAAAATAAACCTACTTGTAGTTTTGTATATAAAATAAACCTACTTTTAGTTTTATGTATAAAATAAACCTACTTGTAGTTTTGTATATAAAAAAAACCTACTTGTAGTTTTGTATATAAAGTAAACCTACTTGTAGTCTTATGTATAAAATAAACCTACTTGTAGTTTTGTATATAAAATAAACCTACTTGTAGTTTTGTATATAAAATAAACCTACTTGTAGTTTTGTATATAAAATAAACCTACTTGTAGTTTTGTATATAAAAAAAACCTACTTGTAGTTTTGTATATAAAATAAACCTACTTGTAGTTTTGTATATAAAATAAACCTACTTGTAGTTTTATATATAAAATAAACCTACTTGTAGTCTTATGTATAAAATAAACCTACTTGTAGTTTTGTATATAAAAAAAACCTACTTGTAGTTTTGTATATAAAATAAACCTACTTGTAGTTTTGTATACAAAATAAACCTACTTGCAGTTTTGTATATAAAATAAATGTACTTGCAGTTTTGTATATAAAATAAACGTACTTGCAGTTTTGTATATAAAATAAACCTACTTGCAGTTTTGTATATAAAATAAACCTACTTGTAGTCTTATGTATAAAATAAACCTACTTGTAGTTTTGTATATAAAATAAACCTACTTGTAGTTTTGTATATAAAGTAAACCTACTTGTAGTCTTATGTATAAAATAAACCTACTTGTAGTTTTGTATATAAAATAAACCTACTTGTAGTTTTGTATATAAAATAAACCTACTTGTAGTTTTGTATATAAAATAAACCTACTTGTAGTTTTGTATATAAAAAAAACCTACTTGTAGTTTTGTATATAAAATAAACCTACTTGTAGTTTTGTATATAAAATAAACCTACTTGTAGTTTTATATATAAAATAAACCTACTTGTAGTCTTATGTATAAAATAAACCTACTTGTAGTTTTGTATATAAAAAAAACCTACTTGTAGTTTTGTATATAAAATAAACCTACTTGTAGTTTTGTATACAAAATAAACCTACTTGCAGTTTTGTATATAAAATAAATGTACTTGCAGTTTTGTATATAAAATAAACGTACTTGCAGTTTTGTATATAAAATAAACCTACTTGCAGTTTTGTATATAAAATAAACCTACTTGCAGTTTTGTGTATAATGTAAACCTACTTGCAGTTTTGTGTATAATGTAAACCTACTTGTAGTTTTGTATATAAAATAAACCTACTTGTAGTTTTATATATAAAGTAAACCAACTTGTAGTTTTGTGTATAAAATAATTATACGTGTAGTTTTCTTTATAAAATATATATTTACTAAGCACATTATTGGGCAATTTTCTTAATAAATGGAGATTACAAGTTTTAAAAAATTTGCATCATAGATAAAATGCAAGAGATATAAGTGCATGGATTTTATCTTTTATTAACATCCCAAGACTATTCTAGGTTCCCACAAACAAAAGAAACAGAGAGAAGATACATTTCTCTATGGGTAGAACTGGTAGAAGCAAAAATGACTTGATTAATTTTTTTAATTTATGACTGCATTCTAATACTAAATCAATTGACAGTTTTTAAAAATAACAGTAAATAATAAATAATACATGAACAGATCAATAATAATAATAATAATAATAATAATAATAATAATAATAGTTATTATTCTTGCAGTACTACTAGTTGTAATTGCTGATGCTGCTGTGGTACAAAATTAGTTCTGTATGCTGATTTACAAAACTTGAAAGTATCAGCTTTCATTTTGGAGAAGAATTTTGAAGTCTTTTTGGTGGTACTATGTATGTCAGTATCAATGCATCTTTGCTTGAACAATATCAGAAATGTTATGTCATCTTTTATTTCATTTCATCAGCCATTGTTTTACTACAGGAGTACAACTGTAGTTGAATATTAATATAATTCTAGGAAATCTATTGTCAATTTTTCAAGTATGTTAACCTTTATTTTATTGACTTCATAATGAATCACTTTAAGATCGTTTCTCCTGAATTCACCCATGTCTGCAGTAGATTTCATAAGTTTCTATATGCATTACAGCAGTTTGTACTCTTTCAATGTCAAACACATTATGATAGTTCAAAATTTCAGCTTCATGGGAGAGACAGACATTATCTTAGTATAAAAAAATCTATATCAAACACCACGTGAATAGAATGCCAGCTACAGGTACTTTTTAATTTGTGATTCTGCATGCTGACACTTTTGTCAAAACACCAACACACTTGTTTTATCCAAATTAACATTTAATCCCCAGTCAATATAAAAAGATCCATTCAATTAAGTAAGCACTGCACCTCAATGCATGTGTCAGGAAATAAAACTAGATCATTAGCCTGTAGCAAATGAACCCTATTCACCCTCTAAGCCAGCCCCTGACCAATAGAAAATATCCGAAAAGAACACAAAATTACCTCACGATTTCCCCTGCAAAATCAAACTCTTTGGTAACTGCGATTTTCTGAACAGTTCCTGGTTTAGAATTTGTGGAAGAAGTACTGGCAACCACAGGCTGAAATTATGGCATGAGAATGAATTAAAGAAAACAAATGAATAAGTTATGATAAAACAAAAGGTTTTGAGGAACGCAGTATTGAGCCTGTGAATTTCATTAAGCAAGCAAGACAAAACTAGCACATCAGTTAGAAACTTTAAGCATATAGTAATATTTTAACAAAGTTTCACTTGAATAAAGCAAATGATGTAGAAGTTAAATCATCAGCAAAAAAAATCGTAACATCATGGCATATAAGTATTACATACACCGCGCCTCACAATAACAGAAAAACATATGTTACCCTAACCGAAAAGCATTATATATATCTTACCTCGCACTGACAAAAAAAAAATCACAGATCTTGCAGATGTTGGCTGTAACAGAAAAGCATTACTCATGTCTTGCCACAGAAGAACATTACTAATGCCTTGCCATTCACAGGCTAAACAAAAAAGTGGTGAAAAAAATAAAGTAATTTGAGTAAAGAGAGTAGAATGACATTTCTTCCCTGTTCATCTGCAACATATGGCTGTCAATGAAATGCGAATATTTGATGTATTATGTATATATTAGAGCTTCATGTGCCTGAAGACACTTACGGGCAAGAGACCACCATGATTAGCAGTTTTGTGCCATGTTTTGTCTGTTCTAGATACAACCTTTATTTCCTCAGTTTTCAATGGTTCTCTGCCAAGAGGTCACCTTTTTCTTCAATGCACACTCTGAGGTCCTTGTGAGTGTTGTACAATCAACCATTCTTTTTCTCAGGATTATTTTGATGCTGCCCATTTAGGTTTATTCACATAAATTCTGCATTTGCAATCTTTCTTTCTCTTGAGGGGTGGGGTACAATAGTCTTAATGTTTCAAGGACAAAAGTTGCAGAAGTTTCATGTTGCTGTCCATTATTGTCCTGCATTCTGAGACATAGAACAAATATGTATAGCAAGCAACTCCTGCATTCTGAGACATCAAGCAACTCCTGCATTCTGAGACATAGAGCAAATATATATATATAAATAATATATATATATAAATATATATATATATGGTGTATATATATATATATATATTGAATCTCATAGCATATATATATATATATATATATAGCAAGCAACTCCAGTAGATTTTCATTCTGATGGTAACACTGTATGCTAACGATTTCCAGATGGATCAAAGTTTAATAACTCTTGCTCTATTGCTTCTTGTAAGTATTTGGTATAACGCACATTTTTTCCCCCAAAATCTAAATTCCTGTTTAAATGAAATTAACTGATAATTGTTGGAATCATTAGAAATTTAAAACGGATTATTGCTATGTGATGTACAACAGATTTAAAGATGAAAGAACATCTCTAAAATAAAATTGAATTTATTAAATGTAAATTTGTAGAAAACTAGGTATCCATCAAAGTTTTTTCTCTAGTGAAGGGACATGTCTTTGCAGAATCTCATAGCATCTTGATAAACTGTTTAGTTTACACATTGAATCTCATAGCATCTTGATAAACTGTTTAGTTTACACAATGAATCTCATAGCATCTTGATAAACTGTTTAGTTTACACATTGAATCTCATAGCATCTTGATAAACTGTTTAGTTTACACAATGAATCTCATAGCATCTTGATAAACTGTTTAGTTTACACGTTGAATCTCATAGCATCTTGATAAACTGTTTAGTTTACACAATGAATCTCGTAGCATCTTGATAAACCGTTAAGTTTACACAATGAATCTCGTAGCATCTTGATAACCGTTAAGTTTACACAATGAATCTCATAGCAGCTTGATAAACTGTTTAGGGTAGTTCACACAGCATAATTGAGTTTTTTTAAAATACAAGAATAACATTCAAATATGCTATTCAATGAATATTTATCCTGTGGATAAAAATCAAAATAATGAGAATTTATGCACAAAAGTGATCTCAGCATATTTCGTAACTTTTATATCAGGAAATAAATACATTAGATCACTAAATTATCAACAATAACAAACAAACTCTTTTACAATTAATTGCAATTCTTTGTAACAAAGCACAGGGAACTTTACTCCTTGGAAATATATATCAGTATTTCACAATATTTCACTGTAGTCTAGTTAATAGTTGCTGCATTTATTTTTTACTAAAAAATGTACAGTGCAAAAGTTTATTGAAGTAAAATATGTTTACTGTTTAAATTTTTTAATCTTTTTAAATCTTTATTTCTTCATATCTTTATCCTCTATTTCATTTCCCCCACAAATGTCTAAATTACATTTTATTACTGGGTTTTAAGGAGTTTTGATGATCTGATCACATTTAATACACTTGGAATATATCAGACTGAGTAGTAAGGTCTATTCTGAAAGCTCTTCATTTTCACTTCTGACACAGCATTGAATAGTAAGGTCTATTCTGAAAGCTTCATTTTCACTTCAGACACAGCATTGAGTAGTAAGGTATATTCTGTAAGCTATTCATTTTCACTTCTGACACAGCAATGAGTAGTAAGGTCTATTCTGTAAGCTATTCATTTTCACTTCTGACACAGCAATGAGTAGTAAGGTCTATTCTGAAAGCTATTCATTTTCTCTTCTGACACAGCATTGAGTAGTAAGGTCTATTCTGAAAGCTATTCGTTTTCACATCTGAGACAGCATTGAGTAGTAAGGACTATTCTGAAAGCTATTTATTTTCACTTCTGACACAGCATTGAGTAGTAAGGTCTATTCTGAAAGCTATTCAATATACTGCTAGGTATGACACAGCATTGAGTAGTAAGGTCTATTCTGAAAGCTATTCATTTTCACTTCTGACATAGCATTGAGTAGTAAGGTCTATTCTGAAAGCTATTCATTTTCACATCTGAGACAGCATTGAGTAGTAAGGACTATTCTGAAAGCTATTTATTTTCACTTCTGACACAGCATTGAGTAGTAAGGTCTATTCTGAAAGCTATTCAAAATACTGCTAGGTATGACACAGCATTGAGTAGTAAGGTCTATTCTGAAAGCTATTCAATATACTGCTAGGTATGACACAGCATTGTTGGCAGATCACTATTTTCTGCCTTGTTCTTTTTTAGAAATTAAAAAGGAAAATGGTAGCCATTTTTATTTCTTATCACAATTTTTTTGCAAACACTGCATTTTTACTTCAAATGATAGTGCAACCAATGTACTTCTACACTAGTGGTTAGTTGGCTCATTGTATAATGATGTTACAAAAAACTGCAAACATGGCCTTTATCTTGGGAAATAATGAAGTGCTAATTTTTTTCACAATTTAACTGTTCGTTAAGTTTGGAAATTTTGCAGGAAGTAAATAGTACCATAAAAAACGATTTTCAATCTAAATATAATGTTGAACAAAGAAAACAAGAAATGTGTTTCAAGATTTTCTCCATAGATGATCTTGATCACAGATGTTATGTGTGACACTTTTAACAGCTCTAAAAGAAATCAATGGCAACAGAAAGTTTGTTTGTTTGTTTGATTAGGATTTTTAACGTAGCTTTAATAAAATTTCAGTCATATCGCTATGATGTCTGCAGTGAGCCAGTTTATAGTGATGTCTAGCACTAGGGCATCATGCCGCAGACATGTAGCATGATGTCCCACCCAATCACATTTATCCTGACACCAGGCCAACCAGTCCTAACACTAACCTCTTAATGCTGAAAAAAAATACCCCAACTGTTAGAAAACAATCACTGCAACTTGTATACCTTAGAATGTCCTGTCAATGATGCTAATGTTGGAGATGCAGATGAGGTATTCTTTGTTGCATGTTTTTTTGCTCGACTGCCAACATCAGAAATAAAACTTGACCATAGATTATCTGCCTTCTTTTTTTCTTCTTCAGCCTTTCTTGCCTCCATTTCCTCCTTGATTTGTTTTTCCAAATTTGTATTCGCCGATTCAGATACATCACCATTTGCCTCATTTTCTTGTACTCCATCTAATTTGATTCCTCCTTTCCTTTTCCTGAAATGACTTGGTGTAATCAAAAAATTACAGCAAAAAGTAACATTACTATATTCATTATACCAAATTTTCTGTTGTTGTTGGACAAGGGAGGTGACGGAAAATGATGTAATACCAATGACAGTAACACTATGTAATAAAAAAATTTTTTGCGTATAAAAATATTTGACATTTTCTAAACATAAAAATTATTTTCTTAAGCAATGGTAAGGTAAACTTTATATTAAAATATACATCTTACAAAATGATATAGAGTCATACCTGTTTATGTTGACATCCTCGGGCATTAGGTAATATAGTCTACATAGGCGGATGTCAAGATAAGTGTGTGTGTGTGTGTGTGTGTGGTGGTGGGAGGTGAAAAAAAGATAAAAGTTAAATTCATCAGCAAGGGATGACCTGTCGTCAGTGAGTAGCATTTATACATTGAGAAAACAATGGAAATTTTGAGTACATGAAGACAAAACCATGTGTGAAATACACTTGTATATTTACAAATTACATTTTGGTTACTGTTATGTAATAAAATCCACAATAAAATACTGCATCAGTTACATCTTGATATGAAAAATATTACAATAGTCAATGCCAGTATTAGCACATGTTTGCATAGTTGTTATTTACATGCTTCAAGTACATGTACATAAACTGGCCTAGATTTTGGTCAGTCTGTTCCCATCTTATTGAGGATACCAATGGGATGGGACTATTCATTGGCAAATGAAAACCTGTCAACAGTACCTGTATTCTCCACAAATCCGTTTGTATCCGATGTTATGACAAACTTTAAAGCAACTGGACCAACCACTTGTTGCAGCGAAGTTCTCCACACTAAGTTTTGTAGTAATTTATTTAGCTTTTTTGATGATCATATCACAATCTATGGATAAGGTGGAACATGCAATGTGGGTTGCATTGAACCATTTTGCAATGGCTTCCTCAATGTCTTCAAATATAGCAGTCCTCTGGTTCTTCATTTAGATCGTGCAGCTACCTTCAACATAGTCTTTCTCTGTAACAGGGTTCATACTCAACTATGACTGATAAATTCAAAGACTTTTCCCAAACTTTCAAAGACCACAAACAGAGATTTCCAAGACCTATTTTTGCTAACATTGTGTATACAGGTTATAAGAGAAAACAACGAATGCCAAATACCACAATATTTTTTACTGATTAAAGTCAAACTATACTTAATTGCCTAAAATTGCATTATAATGATCTAGAAAATAGGTTAACATTTGTTGTTTTTTTCTCCAGAAATATGTAACATACGTGTCAGATTTAATACAACATAAATTGTTCTCTTAAAAGACATCAGTACTGCTTTAAATGCATTATTTTATTTGCTTTTTTCTCTTTAATCATTTTGGAAAGAGATGCCACCACTGTCATCTTTTCCTCTGCTCTTCTCCTAAGTGCATTTGACTCTGTGACAAGCACAATGAGTCCTTTTAATTCTGCCTCTTCTGCTTTCTGTACAGAGGAAGCATGTAGGCTGGCAATGTCAGCGTCAAGACGCAGCTTTTTGGCTTTAAGTTCTTCCACTTCATCCAAGGCCAACTCCCGTTTCTTTCCTTTTGGGTTTTTCTTCTCATCCTTCTCCTCTGCTTTCTTCTTATCCAGATAGGCATGGTACTTATGTCTTGCAGAGGAGGCATATGTCATCATTTCATTGCTAATGATGATTTCCAAAGTTCCACCAGCTTTTCTCATTGTGTCAATGATTAACCTTTGAGCTCTGAGGCTTTCTCTGCTGAGGTTTTCAACAGATACCTGTTTGTTGATAGAAAATCCTCTCTCTTGCCTGCCCATGTGATAACAACAACATTTTCTGGAGAACATTCCAAAGTTCAACATATTCATTTCTTTTGGAAAGGACAGAATAAAACACTTCATCAAGTCTGTCATCTGTTCTACTGAAGCATTTCAATGGATGATTGTCCGATTGGATAACTTCATCCACTAATTTTCCGTACTGAGTTAATATTAAATCACATTGGGACTCTACTTCTCTCCCTGCCTCACACATAATTTTTAGGACCCTACGAAGTTTTGTTTCTCCCTTTTCCTAGTCTGATCCTGATTGCACAAGTCCAGGGTCAGCCCAGGACATGTTTTTCCCCATTTTTTGTAATAAACATCTTTAAATTTAGTAATATTTCACGCACTTCAAAGTACTGGACAAAACAGGTTCTATATATAGCAACCTGTTTGTTTCGTTGTTTTTTTTTTTTTTTTTTTTTTTTTACTCGCAATTCAAGAACAAGAACTCTTGTTTAACTCTAATATAGTGTACGCATGCACACTTTGAAACTGTTTATCCGTGAATTTAATTTATTACAATGGATGTTTCTGTATTAAATCAAGGAATATTGTTATGTAGAACAAATTTTTCGAAAATGATTTTTGTTCCTCAAACGTGTTAAATAAACCGACGGTAGAAGTAAATTTAAACAGGCCCTCTTTTGCTATATCTCCCAAATCATCAAACTAAACGATCTTATTTTATACCCGACGAGTAATGAATTACCATTATTTTTCCAAAAACTATCAATTGCTTATACTTCTGCATCTTTGTTCCACTAAATGAACATGTAGTTACTAATTTGCAACCTACCTTTGGCATGACTTGTAAGGGCTCCTTCTCCCATTGAAGCCAAGTTGATCGTCTTTTTACACAGCGTACAAAACGCCTTTCGTTTGCATAACTTATTCTTTTGCAGCCATTCCTTGGACTTCTCTTGTTCAAGCCAGATATCGTTGAAAGAGCAAAGACCTGGCATTTTTAAACACTGA
This sequence comes from Unio delphinus, assembly GCA_029339505.1. Classification (NCBI taxonomy): domain Eukaryota; kingdom Metazoa; phylum Mollusca; class Bivalvia; order Unionida; family Unionidae; genus Unio; species Unio delphinus. The sequence goes on along the minus strand of JAQISU010000226.1, from coordinate 3,642,080 downwards.
ACTTGCAGACGATGTAAATCGAATGAAGAAATTTTGAATTCTCGAGCGTATAACTTTCGCGAACTTTCTACGTAGAATTAGTGTAATTAACATTTTGATTGGCTAAAACTGATGGACTCGTCCAGTCAAATTGAACTATTCGTCAAACGAAAGAAGCCAGGAAAACCAGCTGCATCCGAAGCTAACGACCTTGGGCAATTTTATTGGTGACTTCCTTTGATGAAGTGTGTAGCGGCACCGTATTGCTTTGATGAAGAGTGCATGTGTGATTGAAGTCGCCGCCGCGGCATACTTTGGATGGCCAAACAAAACAAAGCCTCTTTTGTTATTGCGGCGGCAATAAACTGAACGGGTCATAAAAAGAAAGAAACCAGGATAACTAGATTACATCTGAATCTAACAACCTCGGATAATTTTATTTGTGATTCTGGAAAGAAATTATTTTTGGGGGGTTTATTTCAATTTTCAAAGACTTTCAAAGACCTCAGGGTAATATGCTCGATTTTCCCAAACTTTCAAGGCCTTGAAAACGCTACCTCATTTTTCCCAAACTTTCAAAGACCTTCAAAGACCGTACGAACCCTGTGTAAGCTCACCAGCTTTCATCCATCCCGATAGGGTGCTACGTTTAAGTGAAAACATTTCAGATATCTTAGTGAAATGCTCCACCCTCAACTTCCTTAACAGCCAGATATTTGGTTTCCAATGACTGTACATTTACTCTGCATTTTACACTGCTGTTGGTAGCCATCATAAATATAAATAAAGTTAAAGACAAAACTTTCACATCACAATAAACTTGTTCTAATCACCAATCACTACAAAGGTCTCGGAAACGCATAATCACGTGTAGTTGGATGCAATTTTTTTAAATATCTGGAACACAGAAAATTACTCCTCAGTAAGTACCAATTTGCTAGACTGCACATTCATGGGCTTGCTAGTCCTGCTTCAACCACCTGTTGAGTGGGAAAATGTGTCGATCAATTGATCATTTTAGCTGTGCTGATATTTACAATCTGAACATTCAGTGGTTGAAAGACCCCCAGATGTACATGTTGTCATTGTAAGAGTACATCTGAAGAACATGACCCACAAGCTAAGTGGCAAGTTCAAAGACTTGACTAGCTACAGAGTGGTGAGAAAACATGTTGATATTTACGACTGATTTTAGAGGTAGAATGACCCATTTATGTACTTATGTATAAGAGTACATCAAATGAACAACTTTAGCTTTCATTATTGCGTTCATTTCCAAGTGTAGTTCAAGTTCAAGTTCTAAGTTCAAGTTTTGCATGTGACCTCAAAATCAAGACATGCTGAGATACAAAATGCTGTTTGCAAATTTGGATTAACAGCAAATTGATGAAGATTGTAATGAAATTCAACGGTGCTAGAAGTTGCTAGAACTGATATTTCACGTGGAACACTATGTATGATGCCTAACTTTGCGCTTGGAATAAGACCTTTCTTTGGCCTGACGTAATTCGCTCTCACTCTAATGGACAAACAAGGGCTACTTGTCAGTGCTGTAAAGAAGTTAGAAAATTAAACTATATGACAACCACTGTTTCTACTCATCTAAAAATATAGTCATTTCAGGTATGCTCAATTTGTTTCTGGTAGGGGAATGCAACATTTGCTGTTGGGACTCCTGTTTTTCCCAAAATAGGAGTCCTGAACTCAAGTTTTAAAATCCTTTTAAGCTGCCATGAGAAGCCAACTTTATTGGCCCAAACAAAAGCCTGTTTATTTTTAAATGGCTGCGACATTAAAGCCTGATGGCAAGATCAACTAATTGTTGAATAAAGTCCAGGTCAGAACTGGTCACTAGCTGACATAAATGATTAGGCAGGAAAATTAAAGCCTGGCGGAAATACCACCTAATTGTTGAACAAAGTATGAATTGGAACTGGCAGCTTGTCGACATAAATGATTAGAAAACAAAGGATTTGTTTAAGATGGGATCAGGGGCTTCTGTCAACATGTATGCTTATTTTTTTTTATCTCGATGTCGACATAAACATGACAATTTTGGTAGTAATAGAAGACCAATGGATTGGGACTTTGCTTTTTTGTTGAAATAGGCCACATGTCAATATAAGTGATGTCGATATAAGTGGGTAGGACTGTATCAGGTTGTTCCAACTCTACTGTAGGTCTTAAACTAGGTAAAAGATGGAAGTGGAACCAAATAGTGTAGTAAAATCAACAAATATATTTCTCTTTGTTACAAAGCGAAATTTATGAGGAATTTTAAGTATTGTGAATTAACCACTATGATGGCTTCGTGGTTAGAGCATCCACCCCGCATGCAGGAGACTGTGGTATAAAATCCTGGACAAGACATACCAAAGACTTATTAAAATGGTACTAACAGATGTATCACTTGGCGCTCAGCATTAAGTGGTTAGTGTTAGGACTGGTCGGCTTGGTGGGACACCATGATACATGTCTGCATGATGCCCCAGTGCAAGACATCACTATAAACTGCCACAATGTAGACATTGTGGCAATATGGCTATGGGTGAGGAAGATAAGCTGTAATGAATTAATGCATTTAGATGCATTAAATATTTAATATTTGGAACATGTTCAAAGATGCCAGCCTCTATAACACAAGCAAATACACCAGTGAGCACCCACTCTACAGCAGGGCTAACAAAAATGCTGTTGCCAAGATTAAAGATGAGTGCATCAGTCAGCAAATTTTATCAGCCTGTGCCCCAAAACTACGTCATTCTGAAGGTTGACAGTGCAATGATTTGCATGGCTAATGGTATTTAATGGACGGCAGTAAAAGTCGACTGCCTGCTTGCACAGTTTACCATCACTGTCTCAGCTGAAATGATTGTATCACTTGCCTGTGAGTTGTTTTACCTCATTGTTCAAGGCTGCCACATCAAACCCACTTTGTGGTATGTTTTGCAGGCATACTAACTTTCAGCTGCAAAAAACATCTGGCTGTACTAATGCCCAAACAGCCAGTCACGTTGAGAATATCCACAATGCTCTTTTCATGGACATCATCCTTGTCTAGTGTTATCTGCATGTTGTGCATGTCCATGAGTAGAATCAGTGACCAATAGAGATGCATGCAACAATCTTTGTTTTGGAAATGACCTTATTGAAAATGAAAACAAATGAGTGCATGCAAATTCTTTCTAAATTAATAATGAATTCATAAATATGCAACCTGCAATTAATTGGCTTCACATGTCCATTAATAAACAATATCTTTTTATGTGTCAAGTGTGCAGAAAATTGAAAGCTTTGAAAATTATTAAATACACCCAAAGAAATTATTTTCTGTGCATATGGTGACAGGATTCTAGTGCAACAAACAAACTGTACAGTTTCTTCGTGTTCTTATATTGCTTGGACTCATAGTTATGCAAAGATCTTTGCTTTTGTTCAAATTTAGGAGCATTCCAACACTAACACAATGATCAACCTTAATCATAGCAACAGATTTCTGATGTACCTTCTCTGCAAATCTTTGACATTCTTTTTCCTTTTCCTTCCTTCCAAATCAGTTGCATCTGTTCCCAAGGTATCTAAATTCTCTTCTTCTCCAGAGTCTTCCTCCTCACTGACAGCTTCTCCCTCTAAAATTCAATAAATTAAATAAAAAAGACACAATTACTTATGTTTTGTGTAAAGCGTTTCTGTGTTAAAACAAGAATAGGTCAATTCACAGAATAAAACTATTTTAATGTAAGCCTTAAATGCTCAGGGCAGCAGAGTGGTCTAAAATGCTGCTACCTCACCTCTGTCCATCTGGGTTCATGTCATGTGCTTGGCCAATGTGGGTTGGTGGTTCGCTCTGGTTTTCCCAGGCTCTTGCTCCACATTTATCCTGGGTACCTTCTATAGCCTATCATGTGCTGCAAACGGCATTAGACCACAGGTCTTGGAAATGCTTCTTAACTATGCGTATTTGGACACAAATATTTTATCTGGGATGCAGAAAATAACCCATGCAGGAGTCCTCCATACCCATGCAAATAGCTTGGTGGCAAATTCAAAGGCTTGCCAATCCTACTTTAACAACCTACTGAGTTGGCGAATGTGTTGATTATTTCATCAGTTTAGCTGTGCTGATAATTACAATAACAGAATTCAGTGGTTATAATACCCCAAGATGTGCCAGCTGTACTGATAAAGAGTTCATTAAAGTAACATGATGCAATAGCTGGGTGGCAAGTTCAAAGATTTTGACTAGCAGCTTGGGTGAGAAAATATGCTGATATTTACAATGACTGAATTCAGAGGCAGAAAGACCCAGAGATGTACATGTGGTTATTATAAGAGTACATCAGAAATTTAGCTTCTGTTCGTGTTTTCATTTCTGATTGTAGCCATATAAATAGTGAATGCGACCTCGAAATCAACGACACATCAAGATTTGGACAAAACATTGTTTGCAAATTTGGATAAGTATTATTGGCGTTAAATGTCAAAATGACAATGATTTTAATGAGATTCAGAAGAGTGCTAAAGTTGCTAGAACTGATAGTTTGGATTGGATAGTAGCCAAGTGTAAGAAAGTGTGTGATACCTGGCTTAGTGTTTGGAATATAACCATTCCTTGGACTGACAAAATTCAGTCTCACCCTAAAGGACTAACAAGAGTTACACCGCTGTCAGGATTTTCTGCACATATAAAGTCATGAATAATGGTGCAAAACGCAAACCAAATTCAATTGTCAAAAATAAAATTCTGCAATGCTTACCACTTGAAAAGCGTTGTCATCTGAATATTCTATTCAAAATAATACTAATTTTGGACAAACAGGATATCACCCCTGTTTTCCCAACTCCATATATGGCACACTATTCTGTGCATGGCTTTCAAAAGATATAATGTTTATGCATTAGGCTATGGAAATAAAATATATTACTTTGGAACATACTGTCGGCATTTCAGACAAAACTTAAATTTTCAAAAAAAAAACATCATGTGATCCAATGTTTATAGAAATGAAGTATCGTTGTGCAGAATTACCAGACGTGCAGAATAGGCTGACATGCTTGCAAATGTTGGTGTTATAAAGAAAGTGGAAATTAAACTACATGGCAACCAAAAGTTCTTCTAATCTGCCAAGTTCAACATTTTCTGGGAGGGTACTGCAATCTTTGCTGGTGGGACTACTATTTTTACCAAAATGAAAGTCCTGGACTCTTAATTTTAAACTCCTAGCGAGACCTCTGAACCCACAACTAACTTATATGTTGCTAATGCATAGCTAATCTTTGCCAGATGCAAAATTCTTTCAACCGCATGAAAAGAATAGGAGAGGGGACCCACTATCTGAGTGATGTTCCTATTCCATGGGAAGGTGCAACACACGTTTGGTCCTAGTGGACATGAGAGGATGTTGGTCCTTTTTATAGGGTACCAGGGACCCCCACATAATTATTGGGCGGGAGGGGGCAAACATGTAATGGTCAGCCACTAAATTTAATGGATGTTGGCCAAAATATGTCTAGAGGTGAAATGGAGAGGGGTGGAAGGCAAATGCCCGCCATCCCACATCTATATGCAGGAAACCATGTACAGTAAAACTAAGTCTCAATCTGTTTATTACCTTTACTAACTTAAAGCATCTCTGATGAGACTTTGTTAATCCTTCTCTGAATACCCAAGGGACTTAGAGATGGAAAACTCCAAAACATCAGAGCAAGAAGAAGGAACTTCATTTGTTTTTTTTATACATTTGTTAATAAGAACATCTTTGTTCAATGTGGTCCCAGACCTCACTGGACCATTCACAGCATGTAAAAGATAGATAAATGGAGAGGGGGTCCAAGGGGGCTTTCCTTTGGCAACACCTACCCACACCCAACTTAGTGATTGCAGCCAAAAAAAATGTTGGAATGTAGTTTTTAAATAAACCATCAATGTAAGTATTACATATCTCAGGGGTCAAGCTAGACTTGAATATTTGGGAGAAGTGACTTCTACTTTTGGGTGGAACAGGGAGAAGTAAGAGCTCAACATGAATATATATATATATATATATATATATACACACACACACATACATACATACACACACACACATACATATATGCCCTCTATTTCCAAGAATTTACATTTGCATTTAACATTGGATTTAAGTAATACTACATTTGCAAGTAGAAAATTGTCATACCGGGGTAGTTATATTTGACCATCTCACTTTAAAAGAGAATAACACAAACTACAATATATTGAATTTTAACTTAGTAACCTTATTACATTATTGTAAAAATGCCTAATCAACTACCAAGATTTTAAAAATATTTTGTATATACTTTCTAAAATTTCACAATAATGGCACTTTAAAGATTTCTAAAGTCATTTGAAACAACCTACATGTCAGATCATACTGTTCGTCTTAATTTCTTTGGTGTAGTTAAGCCATTAACGTAACTATTCATACATAACATACTAAAATGTATACAATTACAGTCTGACATAGCTCCTTTATAGTCGGTACATGAACGAAGCCCTTCTTTCCAAATGAATCATCAGACATGTGAGTGCATTTATTTTTAGAATGAGGGATTTTTATAATGTAATCACTCACTTTATATAGCTTCATTTCAACAGTCCACTAATATTATTGCAAATGTATGGTCTTATTATTTGTCTATATACTTCAAATAATTTTAGCCATTGGTTAAATAGTATTATCTTCACTGCTTCCCACCCCCCATATTTTCGCAAATATTAGTTAAGTCATAAAGCAACAGTGACTTACCAGATATTGTCCCATGTTTCTGACCTACATAATTGCAACTTAAAGCTAAATCTTAAATAAAATTATACCATGGCTTTGCTTGTCATGAATTGTATATTTTTCAGTATATATTTGCCCAAAGGTTTATGAACACAGACAATAAACTGGTATTTCCCTGACATAGCGATGTCCACCATTATTTTCCAATTACTGGCTCACTTACAGTTACAAACTAATTTCATGAAAAATAGTGTACAAGAGGCAATTAAAATATCCAGATTGCCAATCGTGTTCTTAAATACAAATTGCTATTTACATACTATTGCTAAAGTTCCTAAACATAACTTTTTATCATCAAAGGATAACATGCAGAAATCGGGCAGTGATAGTTGCCAACTTACTCTGGGAAAGGGTTGATGGTCAATCAACTAACAAAACACATGCCTGCAAATGTGCAAGAATTTCTTTGTCAACATAATTGATAAACACTAGCTATTTGATGGTTTGATGAATACATATTGCTACAACAAAAGACTAGAACAAACCTAGCTAAGGCAAGGGGGAATCGAAAAACTAGTCAGTCAATATACTTTCTTTTTAAAAATCACAGGGCAAAGTCATTTTTGCATTCCTAACAGAATATGGCCACGTTTATAATATTTTAGGTGACTTATATGCCTACTTCGCCTTGTAGCGCGAGCCCTGATAAATTTGAGATGAATCTGAACACAGGGTATGCCATTCTACCTTGAGACTTGTAGCACTCTTTGAGTTTAAAGAAATAAGTTTCTAATACTGTCTGACTATACCCTCATTGAGCAAAACTAGGATGCAGCAAAATAACTATGGGTGCAATTCCTCCCTGGGAAATGCCACACAGACATGATGGTGAAAAAGGGAATAGCACCTATGGTTTTCTGTGGTGCAACCTCGAGTCAGTAATGAGAAAGTTAAAGGTTTGTCATAATCTCGCTTGTGAACATTTTGATGCTGTGGAACCTACATTTCCAGGACTTGCTAAAGAAGATAGAGATGGTCCTGTGAAGGTAGGATTTTCCTCCCTTTTTGAATTCATTTCTATTACATGCACTTACAAGTATATGCTTATGATACATCAACACTTATATATGTTTTTAGTATGTTTTGCACAGCCTGTCCTTGTCCTTATATAGTTAAAATCAGTATGCATGTAAATGGCATCATAAGTATGTATCAGTTAGCTATTTAACAAGAATATTTTAACACTGGATTAAGTGTAAGCATATTATATGCAAATGAATTTTTCTGCATTGAATTTTAATAGATATGATAAATATAGGGAGAAGAATATCTTAAGTGTTCACTGGCCTGCCATTTGTGTATCTGAATGTTGCTAGTAACTGGAGGGTTGAATCCATTCATTTTTTAAAAAAACACTCCAATTGTATGTATGTACAGTCGACTCCACTACTGCACATGCCGGATAACTGCACGTAGTCACAACGATCCTCAATGGGAACAAATTTTGGATAACTGCACTTTGCTTAAATGCACACTCCCGATAATAGCACGATAAATTACTGCCCGTGGCACATTATTCAATACAATTTTACTCCGGTTAACTGCACAATGTATATTCATGATTAGTTATTGTCAGTCCACTGCTGTAGCGCTTCAAATAAGACAAGAATTAAGCCAGTAAATGTGACTTTGTAAATGACTGACATGTAAAGGACGCCTTAGGTGGTATATATACATGTATATCTGCACCCACTAGGAAGCAATAGCATGGGAAAAATCATAGTATAGCATGGGAAACATTGCTCTAAACCGTTCGCGTTTGAATGATTTCAAACCAAAAAATGGATGGTTGGAAAGATGGAAAATGCGTGACGGAATTCAATTTAAACGAGAACACTGCGAAAAACAGGATGCTGACGACTTTGGAGCTGAACGCTTTTTCTGTGGGAGATGACCCATCAATGTCTGAAGCAGTTTCCGAATAACAAGCGATCTATAGAATTTCTTGAAATTCGCTACAATTTCTTGATCCATTGGTTGAATCAGTGAAACTGTGTTTGGAAGAAGGAAAACAAGCTTAACATTTAAGTAAAAGTTGAAAGAGTGGATTCTAATCATTGTTTAAATTTATTCTTCACATATATTCATGCCGTGCTGATTTAAAGCTGTACTGTACCGTACATCGGTTAACTGCACACTCCGGTTAACTGCACAGTCTCGTGACGGGCCAGAGGGTGTGCAGTTAACCGGAGTTGACTGTACTATGTCTGGTTGTTGAATTAAATTGTATTAATTCTTCCTGGAATAAGTAAAATAGCTTCAAGGAGCTAATGGTTCTCTGACTTGAAATATAGTTGTTTTAAGTCCTTTTTCAGATAATGAACTTCCTAAACTCCGCAAATCTGTCCCCATTTACCTGATGGAATATAATCTTCATCAACACTGACAGACATGAATAATTCATGTTGACTCTGACAGCAAGCGGTGAATGGTCTGTTCAGACAAATCAGGATTACCATAGAAGTCAAAGGCCTGGATCTACCAGCATGGCCTGCTTGTGGTATTCATATAGCCACTGATGGTTAATGAGATCTTTAACAGTACAGCAGAGACATCAGAATAGGAACACTGACAGTCATGATGCCAGATTGCACTGGTCCTAGACTGCTACAGGTGGAGACATAAGAATGTAATGTGGGGAGAGATAGCTGATACCCTATAAAGAAATTGTGGAAAAAGAGAGTCCCAAAAAAAGAAAGGCAACCAGCTGATCAAGTTTGTTAAAGCAGGATAACAGCAAAATACTACAGTGGCAGGGATTACGGGAAGCAAAACTCATAAGAGATGTTGATCCACTTGGGCAGGAAACTAGTAATCTTTTGTTTTGTTATTTAGACATCCCTTTACCCTGACATTGTCTTCTGTCTTCTGGTCACTAACTGCTGAGAAAATTATCTTGGTGGAGCTTTCTGTGCATGGGAAAAGATGTGAGAAAAGATGTATGAGGGAAAGAGGATAAATTACGATGAGATAGTAGAGTCTTGCAGGGGAAGAAGATGGAAAACATGGTTGTTTCTGTGAAAGTTGGTTGAAGGGGTTTTCTGACCGTCAGCCAGTCGGGAGGTAGACCAGCGAAAGTTGGTCACTAAGCCTTTTTTTATTTTGACTTTGCGGCTTATACCGCAAAGTCAAAATAAAAAAAAAGGCTTAGCGACTAACTTTCGCTGGTCTAGTCGGGAGGATGCTCAGTGCATTGGGAATAAAAGGAAGAGCATGCAAGATAGCTGGGCACATACAATATGGCAGCCACCACAGACAGGCTGTACTGATCACTACCGCCGTCCTGCCATTTGTAGGGTGTTGCGAGATAAAGGGCGAAAAGATGGCACTCGGCTGATGACTGAAAAGCAGTTAAACCAAATGTATTTGGGCAAATCGTGCCACCCAGTATATTGGTCTGCCATTACGCAAGTGTATTTTTCATATTTTAAGTGGAAGACAGAATCTCTTCATGTAAAACACACACACACACACACATTATGATTGTAAGTACCATGTCTGACTGTTGAATGAAACTGTTATATTACTGTTTACAGTTGGTAAACTTTCTCCATGAATCTAATGATTCTTCTACTTCAACTTAATGTTGTCCATGTCCCTTCTCAGACAATCAACTTTCCTAAAATTTGCATTTATGTTCTCATTTACCTGACGGGATATAATCTTCATCACTTCCAGAACTGTAGTCATCGTCTTCCAGCATCATTTTACTTAAGAAATAATAATTTGACCAAGTTACACAAAATCAATATTTCAGTTTTAAACGCCAATGAACTAGTTTTGCTGGACTTAGTGCGTATACAAAATTTGTACACCAGTCTAAGTCATCTTAATTATCAAGACGCTATATTTAGGATAGTGCTAACGTATGGGAAAGATCCTCTTTTAACGAAAAGAAGAAATAAGTAAGAAAAGAACGTATGTGGTTTTAATATCAAATTCAATGAAATAAATTTAAATTAAATATAATGACAAAGAATACATAATAATGCATTTACTATATGAATTTTAACAACATTTCGGTCACACTGCAGGTCAGTACAAGGGGGCGCTCTAGAGATATTACTACCTTCAGAGTGGTGGGGTTGTTTACATTTTGAAAATGCATAATGGGGTGAATGTTCATTCATCTGTTTGTTACTTTCATATATTGTAGCTAAAATTTCATTGGATGTTATAATAAATTGCTGAAATCGTAAACTATCTAAGAAAAATATTAAATAAAATGACTGCTCCCTTATGCTCAAAAATCGGCCAAAATTAGTCTTTGAATATCTTTAGCAGTTGTTATGGGCAGTGGAAGATGCTCTATCTGTTCGGGAAATGGACGAACCCGCCCATACACGAGTTGACTGCTGCCTTGCAGGTTGGCTTTGGATACCCAAAGGCTAAGGGAGTAAACACTAAAAGAAAATTCGGAGTGGAGACCATAATGCAGTTGGACGATGTACTACATCCCCTTCTGGCAACTCCTTGGTCTGGAGAGGGATGGGCTCCGCCAGACGACTTTTGCCCAAGACACACTGATAATGCTGAATAAATCTGAAGTTATCATACCGGATCGGTCGTCGCCCGGGTCAACAACGACTGCGCCTGCCGTTGTCCACCAGGACGGAGGTGACAAGTGTGCTACTGGTACTTTGCATAAAATCAGAGCGAGAGTCAACGTTGCCATCGCCACCTGGAACATTAGAACTCTGGCACAAACTGAAAGACTCCAAGAGTTGACACATGAGATGGAACACTACACATGGCACATACTGGGACTATGTGAAGTAAGATGGAAAGCCCTAGGAGAACACCAAACTGAAGATGGGCATATATTATACTATAGTGGAGAGTTGGACAAGTCCATAAATGGAGTAGGCTTCCTTGTAAACAAAGCCATCAAGGGATCTGTGCTTGAATGTCGCCCCATATCTAGCAGAATCATCTCCATTCGTCTGAAATCATCTCCCTTTAACATCACAATTATCCAAGTCTATGCTCCAACTACTGATCATGATGATGATGAAGAAATAGAGGAGTTCTACAACAAACTTCAGGGTATAATAAACATGGTAAGTAAAAAGGACATCCTTATTATCCAAGGAGACTGGAATGCCAAAGTTGGCAAAGATGCTCTTAAAGACTGGGATGATCATTGTGGACTTTCTTGCAATGAGCTTACCAATGAAAGAGGGAGACGGCTGCTCGAGTTCGCAAGCTACAACAACTTGGTACTAGCCAACACCCTGGGCCAACATAAAGCTTCACGATGCTGGACATGGCACGCACCAAATGGAACCCATCATAACCAGATCGACTACATACTGGTTCAAAACCATTACTAATCTGGCATCAATAGAGAAAAAACAAGAACGTTCCCAGGTGCTGATGTTTGGAGTGATCACGACCTTGTCATTATGAACTTCCGAGTGAGGTTGAAGAAAATTAACAAGCCAAAGAAAATCAGGCTCAAAATCAACCTTGAACAACTGATGGACCCTAACATCTGTAAGTCATCCCAAGCCACAATTGGAGGAAAATTTGCTCCACTTCTTGTGATGGATGTTGATGTTAAAGTAATGACAGACATTTTCAACACTGTCATAACAACAGTTGCCAAGGATATCATTGGCCTCCATCGGCCAAAGAAAAAACCCTGAGTTACAGAAGAGATTCTGAATCTGTGTGATGCTCGAAGAGACCTAAAAAGAACATCAGACACACAATAGGGGCAGTGGAATATCGAGAAATAAACAAGAGTGTCAGAAACAAATTGACGAAAGCAAAAGAAGAGTGGATTGGACCATAGTGCACAAAAATAGAGAGCAGTCTGATTAAGAATAACAGCAAAAAGGCATTCCAAATTGTGAAAGATCTCACCAGACAGAAGCAACCAAGAATCAGTACCATTCAAGACGAAAATGGAAAATGCCTTACAGAAGCAAGTGACATTGTAGAAAGATGGACTGAGTATTGTAAGGAGCTCTACAACCATCCGTCCACAGGAGACCCAGAGGTGCTGCAAGTTCCAAACTCCACAAATAATAATGATTTCCCAATTCTCAAAGAAGAGGTGGAGTCAGCAATAAGAGCACTGAAGAATGGAAAGGCAGCTGGATTTGACAATATCCCAGCTGAACTTATCAAAAATGGTGGGGAATCAGTGATAGAACTACTAACAAAAATCTGCAACAAGATCTGGCAGACAGGTGAATGGCCAACACAGTGGACCCAGTCACTGATTATAACACTCCCCAAAAAAGGCAATCTCCAGCTGTGTCAAAATTACAGAACTATCAGTTTGATCAGCCATGCAAGTAAGGTGATGCTGAAGATCATCTTGAACAGACTAAACCCACAAGCAGAAGAAATAATCGCTGAAGAACAGGCAGGGTTCCGGAGTGGAAGAAGTACAACAGAACAAATTTTCAATCTTAGGGTTCTGTGTGAAAAGTACTCACAACATCAACAAGACATCTATCATGTGTTCATAGATTTCAAAAAGGCTTTTGATAGAGTGTGGCATGAGGCATTGTGGGCCACAATGAAGTACAACATGGGTCAAAAGTTGACCAACACCATCAAGCAGTTGTACGCAAAGGCTACCAGTGCAGTAATTGCTCAAGGTTCTGTGGGGAACTGGTTCAAGACAACAGTTGGAGTACGGCAAGGCTGTTTCCTGTCACCCACGATTTTCAATATCTACTTAGAGCGTATCATGAGCGAAGCCCTAGAGAACCACTGTGGGACAGGCAGCATTGGAGGGCGTAACATCACCAACCTCCGCTTTGCAGACGACATTGATGGGCTGGCAGGCAGTGAAGATGAGCTTGCCACCTTAGTGAAGAACCTGGATGAATCATCTTCCAGATTTGACATGGAAAGACAAAGCTGATGACAAACAGTGGCAAACAAATCTCAACCAAGATTAAAGTCAAAGGACAGGAACTGGAATCAGTGGGCCAATTCAAATATCTTGGTTCCATAATCACGGAAGAGGGATCAAGAGCAGAAATTTTATCACGAGCAGCACAGACAACGGCAGCTATGTCAAAGCTAAGACCCATCTGGAGAGACAAGAACATTTGTCTGAAAACTAAAATCAGACTTTTGAGAGCTCTAGTCATCTCAATCTTTCTGTATTCATGTGAGGCATGGAAGCTGACAGCAGAATTACAACGAAGAATTCAGGCACTTGAAATGAGATGCTACAGAACCACCCTTGGCATCTCTTACATGGACCGCATCACAAATGAAGTACGCGACACCAGCAGGCAGTTATTAATTTATGTTTTTTCTTTACAATTTACCTCTGAAGTCCAGAAATTGAAAATGACAAAGTGGAGCTAGCAGTAATTTTTGAAAGATACACATCTGACGTAAGGCCAAGCTGTATACACTATAACTCGTATTACACACATCAATCATACACAACATTAAAGGAATTAAAATTTCTTTAAACAGTACCTAATATATACAAGGTCTCTTTTAAATAACCAGTATAACCGGTGAGGTAAACAGGGTAAATTCTTTTTCTGTAAAGAAATCTAAACCCTGTGCAAAATCCAAACTACAGAGGTACCCTTAAAGAGATGTGTAGACTGACTTGTGGACATAATTAAGCGCGAGTAGAACTCATATTTTCAATATCAAATTCAATAATTCTTTATTAATGAAAGATGATGAATGCGAACGTGTTTTCTGTATACCTTTTTTCTTCACATTCAATATTTTCAAAAAAAGAAAGAAAAACAATGACAAGAAAACAATGACTAATGCATTTGCAGCATATGTTTGTTTGTTTATGTTTTTATGGTTTAACGCCATTTTTCAGCACAAGATATGCTATACATGGCGGTCAGTAATAATGGTGGAGGAAGAACCCGGAAATCCCCAGAAAGAACCACCGACCAACGAGAAGTTACTGGCAAGTTTTCTCACATACCCACATTGGCAGAATCCGAGACTCGAACCCACGCAGACAGAGGTGAGATGGGAGTGATCCGGAACGGACAGCACTCTAGACTACTCGGGGGCCGGGGCCCCCGGCATATGTTTGAAGGACCTAGTTAAGCGGGGGCACAACGGTCAGTCTTTTTTTTCCCTTTCTTGTGTGATTAACAACGTATAAGTGGTGTGGAAATTTATTAAATTATTACACATTGTGCCTTTAATTAATCCTCTTGTCATGTTATTTTAATGTATATGATTGTTAAAATAGTTTAATGAGTGTTGTATTACTAATATCCCATATAAATTTGTTTATATATTGCTGTTTACAATTTAAGTCATTTAAGACTTATTTGTCTTAATACATTCATAAACTTGTAAGAGTTATCGGTGCTCAACAAATGGACCGTCGCACATTTTAACCATAAGGACATACATTTCGACCCCCGTGACATTTCAACCCTGAAGACATTTCGACCCCATGACACTTCAACCCTGAAGACATTTTGACTCCATGACATTTCAACCCCAAAGACAATACAGACCCCAGGATAATACGACACCAGGTCAATTTAGTGTGTGTATGCGTGGTCATAGAATAGTGCAACACGGCCAATGACATTTTTGTTCTCTAAACAAGATCAGTTAATGCAATGAAGATGTCTGGGTTAGCCATTGAAATTTAAAAGACACAGTTAAAATATTTGTCGCTGTATGCATATTGGAAGGATTTAAACTGGAGCTAGACATTAGCAATGTTAATGGTTAAAGAAGAAGTAAGTTATACAGTGCGTGGTAATGTTTGACGTTGACATCTTATTTTCTTCAAATAAATTAGCGTTCAGTCATGAACTTACTAACAGTGAATTTTATCAATTGTTGACATCGTTTTTCGGCATCTTAGCGGTTTTTTTTTATTACGATTATCACAAGTTATATTCTAGGATTTAAGAACACAGTACTGTCGGCATTTTCTTTAATTGCTTTAATCAATGAATTGCCCAGTGGATGACCGTTAGCGACGTACTAATTAATGTTTTAAATCTTCTCGGCTCTTTTTTCTTAAATTAAAATTTACAGTGTGAGGTATGTTTGATTTCTTTTTATTCAAATGAGAGTGCTCTCAACAGCTTAATAAAATTGAGTTTACATTTAATTAACTGTTGAAATATGTTTCGGCGCTTAGCAGTGTGCCGGCATCTCTTCCCGACATAACTGAATATTTTTCTGATTAGTGGGAATGACCATAAGCAATGTGCTAATTATTGTTTAAGAAATGTATGAATTGGGTTCGATTTGTCCAATGGCTACGGTTGAAACGTCTTTGGGTCGAAATGTAGGTACCGTTGTTATATGGCGCTTGTACTTAATTCAGGTCTGTGCTAATAAAAATAAACCATGATGTCATTGCCCCTGCTGCGGCCATATTGTTTTCGGACAAAGGCGCTAGCGACGCAAAGTAACACTGATGCTGGCAGCATTTTGAAAGTTATAATCAAGCTATATATTCTTTTGGAAAAGTAATTATTTTTTAATATGGTGACTACTAAGCATTGTTGCTATCGCTCATGTACAAGTGATTCGAGATACCAGAAAGATGGTGTTTGGTTCATTTGATTTGGAAACGGTTTTCCAAAGCCTGATAATGAGAGAGAAATGCCAACGTGATTTTATCATTTTAAGGCTAGCTATCATCGTTAGAAACAGCTGTTTTTGTATTACTGTTTCTATTAGTACATTCAGACAATTATAATGCCAGACAAAAATTATACACTTTTTTAATTAAGAAAATCTGTTATGCACATAGCATAAATATATGGCATGAAAATAAACATAAATTTTCTCATTTTTTTCAAACTTTGTTACCATATTAGACATGGGACTCAGAAAAAGGTAATGGAATCACTAACGCATATTACCAAAAGAACCTACATTGATATATTTCTTGAATAAATTAAATATCTTGAATATATATGCCTAGTTTTGTAGAATGATGCAAGAGCCATATTTAATTAAAACCTTTTATATCTATATGCATTACGAAACATTCACTAAGCAGAGTTTAAATTGATGCACAAAGCAAAATATAAATAGTAACTATCTTACATGTACATTCCTCTTTCTTTACATGTTTAAAACATCAATCAGATATAACAACATTTCACTGAGATAAATTAATTCGGGGCAGTTCCCTTGGAATTTTTATCGGGAAGTATTCAGGACATATGTATTGGTGATGAAACTGATATCTCTGTCTTTCCCTGCCTTGATAGTCTTGGAGTCTGTCAAGAACATTAATACAATTAATAATTAGAAGAATAACACTAGCAAAACAATTAGTAACATATAACAGTAACTTTAATTACTTACATACCCATGCAATTATGTAAAAATTACCGGGATTATTTCCAATAATAATAATGAGTAGAGGAATAACAATAGGAAAAAAACACACCAGATAACAGCAACTTTTATTACTTATATTTAGATAAATTATGACAAAATTACCGGGATTATTTCCGATAATAATAATAATGAGTTGAGGAATAACAATAGGAAAAAACCACCAGATAACAGCAACGTTTATTACTTATATTTCCATTAAATTATGACTACGATACTGGGATCATTTGAGACTAAAATAATATCAATACTGAAAGGATAATATAAGCACTGGAACAATAATAACAACAATAATAAATTGCACTCGTAAATTTGAATCTTACCGTACTGGTGGGTGTAATGGGTTGCCTTGTTGTTTCAAACGGTACATAACCATACAAGAATGTACAGTTATAAATCAAACACATGTCAAAGTCACTTCTGGTTTGGATGATTAATGTATATATATATAAAATACCGCAGACAGGAGAAAATCGACATTTCTGTTATTTACAAGACTTTGCATACAAAAGAGTATTAAAAATACAAGATACAAAATGCACGACACAAGAAACTATAACGATCGAAGTCAGCAAAACAAAAAATACCCTAGGTTCCGACATGTATATTATTTGTTTTTTGCTCACCTTTTAAGCAGTTGCTTCTTTTCCCGTTCTTTGTCAGGCCTCGACATTGTAACCATCGCTGTAACTGAATATTAGAATGCTCATCTATATTCGGATGAATAAATTAAGCGCCTGTACATCGTTTTCATTAAGAACAATAATACGTAAAGTTATTACTGGTAGTCATTACGCTGGTTTGCCTTGTCCGAAAAGCTATTTTTAGAAACTCATGTCACTGCGTGTGACGTATCACAGGTAAAAAGTACAAGCGCCATTGAAATAGCGCTAAACTGCGCTCTGATTAAATGGAACAGACAATGGACTATATTAGCTTTGCTTTCAGTTGAATTGAAAAATGATATGTAGACTGTTCGACACCAGGGAATGTGTCCTCTGTATGGAGGAGGTTCGTTGCTCTGATACATTGTATCCAAGTGTTACGGGACCAAACATGATTTATTCAAGTATATGAACACAACCGTCCACAGTCCCTTTTCAGGGATCAGTAATCGTAATGTGGACCAACACAGCTGAACCCGAAAGTGATCTGGACTATCTACCTTTCCCAACTTAATATAAATAAATAGATATCAACACAGAAGAGAGTCAAAAGTTATTCCTATTAGGGTAAGTTTTTACAACTATTTTCATCTGATCCTTAATAATGCACGAGGACTTTAGTCTTCAGTAACGGTAGATTCAGTATTATGAAGAATTTGAATGAGTGAGTGGATTACAAATATCTTTATCGACACTGTGGGTGGTACTATTCATCGGACGTCATTTGAAGTACAATATTAGTATCGACAAATATGCTCAGGTCATGTTTTAACATCTCCTGGATCTCTATTTTATACTCGAGTAGTGGTTCTCCTAGAAACCATTTGGGTTCTTTTTGGTTACTTTGTTCTCTACATTAAGGGCTAGCTATCAGGTTTAAGCAAAATATCAGTTTCACTTCATAGAAGATTTCCACATTAGTCATGAATTTTACATCCCGGTAGTGTCGTCACAAGCCACGGGTGATAATTCTCCACGCTTCATTATCATCTACATTTGCATGTTCTAAAATTGTCTGCTTTTCTACGAGTACATACACAAAACACGCCATCGTCAACACACACAATTTAACAATCTCGAACGAATCATTTCATCCATCAATAAGTGACCGTGTTTCAAAAAGAAATTTTAAATCGCTCTTTCAGACTGTGTCACTGTGTGAATGACTCGCAGTATTAAATTCCCATAACAACGTGTGGAAACACCATGTCATTCTAACTATTATATCGAAAGAACACCGTTTCCGTTTTGTGGATAATATATACACGTTTATAACGTTTGGTAATCTTTGCGATGATATTCCTTAAAACCGTATAGCGTGCTTAGTATATAATGCTGAAAGCTCGTCGATATTACCAAGGTCTTTTTTCCTCATGGTCTTTCAATTTTAAGTATTAGAGACGTGCAAAGGAAAGAAGGAATGTTGCAAAAAGCAAACGATAGCTTGCATGACAATAGGAAGAAAAAGGAAACTAAGAAATGAAAGAAAAAATGAATAAATAACCACAGATTTATAATACTACGAACTCAGAGAGAAACAGCGAATTAGATATCTGATAGGTGATTCTTGTTGTAAATGTATTTTGAACTACTTTTGTATCTGAGTGACTATCTGATTAACTAATTAATTCACTATTTCTGTACTGATGTTATAACCAAAAATGAACAATTAAAATGAGCTATCAAATTTGCAATGATTGAATTGGTGATTGCAAAAGAAAACCATGACACACCACTGCCAGAATCATATTTTACTATTTTGCCTTATCTCCAACTTAATTGTTCTTTTTATGGTCATTTCTCTGCACTTTCATGATAATTTAATCTTATTTTGTAGCTGTTATTGCTATTCTTTTTTCCTTGTCCATTATTATTATTATTATTATTATTATTATTATTATTATTGACATTATTAGTAGTAGTTGTAGTAGTAGTAGTATAAATCATATTATCTATAATAACTTATTCAAGTGTAATAAGATTAAAAAGTATATGACACTTTATAAGAAGTCAATTTTCAAAATTCGTTTCCTCTCCAGGAACCTTTTGTTTATAGAAACAAAGAAAATAAAAAAACAAGTGCACCAATTGTAAAGTGTTTTCTAAGAATTGTTATAAAGGTTAATTTGCAATATGCATGGATTGTGCTGCAAATTACTTTAAGCATATATTATTTATATGCCTTTGCGATATACCATAATAATGAATGAAAAGTACATCATTAAAGTATTGTATTTACTAAGGTGTTTTATATTATATCATATCGGACCTGATAATGTGTCTATTTTGTCATGTTAATCACAATTCACTATTCTATTATGTAAAGGTATTCTTTCCCCAGACACAGTTTTTCAAGGATATATATATATATATATATATATATATATATATATATATATATATATATATATATATATATCTGTTTCGAGAAATCATCATATATTACCTTTTTCAATTAAAAATAATGTCCATTGTTTCTTACAAAAATCTTGAAAGTTATTTTCAGCATATAAATGTTTCCAATCCAAAAATGTTTTGGTCTTATGAAAGGTCTGATATAGTTTTATAACGCATTTCTTTACAAAGAACCCTGTCTGGTTCCTCTCATTATAATCTTTGGAAAAAGAAAATTTCACCAATATTTGTTTGTATCCATATTTGTTCCGTCTTAAAATGCCATTTCTCTGCAGACAATTCAAGGAGACACTCATGGTTCCTTACACGTTAATCTAATTATTAAATCATTTTTATGGCTGGGTGAAGATCCTTTGTTACTTCGTACTGCAATCGCTTGCTTATAAAATTTTGTACTTAAAACTATGAATATTCAGAAAACATGAGATATTAATAAAAGTAGTCTCGTAATGTCATGTATTTTACAAAACTTTCTGCTGTAACAGGCAATGAGGTATGTAGGTCAATGTCAAAAGTCAGATGGTGTCAACATGATAGTCCTCTGACTCTTGACTCTGTTTTTCAACTTCCAAAAATTGAAGATAATTAACAGACACAACAGTCTGAAAACATACACGTAATGATACATTAACATTTTCAATCAACTTATATGACGTCAGTGTTTACGATGATGCTAAATTGTCTGAAGTGATATTTTCTTTGTAACTCATAGTGAGTATGTATGTGCCATGCATGCATGCATGTATGTATGTATGTATGTATGTATGTATGTATGTATGTATGTATGTATGTATGTATGTATGCATGTATGGATGTATGTATGTATGTATGTACCACACACTCACCTACAACGTATGTGTATGTATTTCCGTACGTACGTACGTATTTACGGATGGATGGATGGTTGGATGGATGTGAGTGTATGTATGTATGAATTTATTTTTGTATATATGCATCCATGCGTATGTATGTATGTATGTATGTATGTATGTATGTATGTATGTATTAAGCTTCATATATCCAATTTAAATTGACTTGATGATGCTCGGTGATTAAACATAACAAATTTCAGAGTTGTTTTCATGCGTGCTCTATAGTGGAAAAAGCAAATTGTGTTGAAACAGGTATCATTAATCTTGATAGACGTTTTTGTCCGATTCTGATTCGTACGAATTGACGCCATCAAGAGAATTTTTCGATATAGTGGCTTAGCCGGTGACATACCAATCTGTGATTTAGTATTACCAACACAGACAACATCAGATCCACCAACTGGCGGTCCAGAAGAGATTGTGGTACTTAATGATGTGTCAAGGTCGTCTGCCACCACATCAAGTCATACATGTGTATAACACCCGTCGTTTGAAACGGTAATAGTTTATAATGGTAGATATCTACGGAAGATATGCTAAAGGCAAAGCCCAGGATGACATTGATTTATCAACATATGCGACTCGATATGAATTTGCTGGTCTTTTGAGTTTGCAGATGTTGACATAATGAGGTTCTGGTTTTTCAAGATCACAGTGACGTTTAAAGACGAGTAATAACCCGTTGACATATATTGATTTGCGAGTTCCTGGCGAGACTGAAGCTAACTTAGTGGTGTTTACTAAAACCTGTAATATTAAAGAATCAAAGGATACAATTCAAACAATCATGGGAGAGATTACTCGATGTAATAGAAGAATTGGAGATATAATGTGTGGCGATGAGCATGAGCGAAAATACAATTATCAGTGTGAGAGAACCAAAAGCAGATGATGACGTGACTACTAAACAATACATAGACAACAACTCACAAGCATAAATCAGTCATTTGATTGTGTTGATACTGTTTAATCCTGTTCATTTACGATCTAATAGTTCATTGTTGAGACAACTTTTTTCGATAATATTTTATCCCTTCTTTTTGTTGTTTTATGGGCAATTATTCTCATTCTGCATAAATCTTAATGTATTCCAATACAAGTCTGTTTTAGCTGTCTCGGAAGTGTTCATATAACCGCTCGAGTTTCATATTGTGAAGACAAATCTGATCGTATTTTCTCAATGGTGCTCGCAAATGGAACAATATTATCTATATCATTTTGTACGCTTAAATCCGCCAATGACGTTTCCATTCCAGGCTGGAGTCATTTCACAAATCTGTACTCTACCTCTAGTGTATATCTGCCCTCTTCACAAAGTTGCTGTATCATCTCAAAAATCATCGTTGATTTTTTTCAACATAGAGTTAAATTGCGAGACATCTTGCTGCAATTGTTTGATCGTAGAGATAATTTCGCTATTTTTTTCCTCATTCATTATTCCAAAAATTTGTTTTTTTTAATAATAGATGTTACTGAGATCAATTCGACAACGTGTTTCTGGATGATATAAACGTATCGCCATGAATCCATGCAGAGTATTCTGAGCATTTGCCAAGTTTTTAAACTAACTTATATCAATGTCGCTGGGACACCATGTCTGATAAAAACTTTGACGCGTATATGCATTATAAATAACCAAAACATTAGTTATCTCCAATTAACTTGGGGATCTGAGAATACCGCTGAGTGAGCTAAATGACCTCTATAATTTTATGTCTGTCCTGTAAAAGTATTCTGACTGGATTTGCTTGTTTGCATGAAACACCATGAGCTAAATATCCTGGGAAAAAAACATCTTCCAGGATATAATTATTGTGGTCCATGAACTCGCCTTGATATTAGACTTGATGAAAACGCTCAAGCAAACATAGTCAAGTTTCCGGTAATGGCAATTGATCAAGCGCGAAATCTTCATGATGTCGCATACGCAATTCCAGATCTACATCATATACATATCACAGAAGTCAAACCGATTCACACACTAAATTTGATATAGAATAAAACTGTATGTGAATCACTCGCGAATTGGTTGATAAATTCGGCGATGAAAGGTAAAATAATGTTGCTAGGTGACAATTAAACGCCAGCAATTACATAATGGAGTCTATTATAGTCGAAAAAGATATTAGAGAGATACAGCAACAATTTAAAAACTCGCCAATGCAACAGGTGTCACACAAGCTGTAGCCGCAGATGGGTTGTCACTACAGGCCATACGGCAAATTTTCTCTTCAACATCATAACAAATTTCAGAATGGATGGTTTGGTATCAGAACACATGAGGATGTTCCTCAGGCAGATATTTTGTTTTAAGACATGATGTACATAAACGGCGTATAAATAAATATGCTTTGACAATCGTATATGTTACAAGCAGATAAAAAGAGGCTAAACCGTTAACGTCTAAAACAGCAACTGAAGTCGTAGCTGACTTTGAGCCAGTTTAGCAACGTGGTCTCGTGCCGCATGGTAGTTTACGATGGCCACAAATTGCTTCAGGTTGATCCTGGCAAAGAATTATCGGTGCAACGAAGCTGATGCAGCAACAACACGTTACAATCAAACGTGGACACACGCCTTTATACATTGCGATGAGGCAATCATTGAATACTGTATTCAGACAACTCCAAAGCGAATCTTTGGACATCAGTATTTCCAAGAATAACTGCATGTTCAGGGCAGATCTCGTGAATTGGTTTCGAGAATATTTCATGTGTTGGCCACGTTAAACAACTATTTCAGTAGTGGAACTAACATGAAACTTGTTGATGCAATTGCAATGAAACTTATACGGCGACGAAAATCGCCAGATCAGCTGCAACAACCAGTGTTTGGTAGTAAAGTAACAGTGAGTTATTTATATGAACCTGGTTAACTTCAGGATGGTGCATCAAGGGCAGCCTACCCCATATAGAATGTAAAACATACAATTTTGAGCATAATTAGTTAGAGACATTATCGCGTCTGTCCAAGATAAATTGTCGAACGTCTTTATGAAAATATTGCCACAACCTTATTATGGTACTCGTAGCCACAACTATACAGACTAGATTCAGCAGCTTCTCAACGTGGATTTCTACGTTAACAATTAAAATTCCTGAAAACACCCAGTTACAACCAGATTGGATACGGCGTCGCAGACGCTAGAAGGTGACTAACCCCATGCGCCAACATAAAATCATGACAGAGAGACATTTTCTCGTACGTCAGTTGGAAATATTGTATTAGATCATACGCAGTGATTGTTTTGTCTTTGTTTCATCATCACGACAAACTCCGCATCCATATAAACTGGCATAATTTTTAAAAAAATCTCGCACATAATTTGTCCATTTGTTTTACTACATTCATAATTCCTGGTTACGCTGTCGTTGTGTGTGACAATGTTGATATCTCCAACAAGTAGACACCCTATGTAACTGAGATATTTATGTTACTCTAGACACAACCAGATATAAAAAATATTTGGACCATTCCAAACGATCGTCAACAATCGAGATATTTTAATCTGATATTGTTGATCCTTTATACGAAATCAATTGTTATAGCATATCCTAGAGAGTCGGGTTTATCATATATATGATCCACTGCGATCTATCTGGCGTTTGTTGCACAGCTATAAATTTTATCCTGAAAAAATACTTGTCCTGTATATGCTGTATTATTTCATAAGCATTTATTCTCAACATGTGTTTTCTATTAAGCAAATAATGGGCTTCAAGAGTAAAGTATTTAAATAAGTACTGAATGTAACAAGGTCTGAAAAATGACTGAAATTATGTCAATAAAACATTGCCTCTATTATTTTCAGTTACAAATTGGACAAGTTATCAAAATATTATTTTTATTAAAGTTTTACTTGTCATTATCAACCAAAGTAATATAAACCCTGTTGTTCCTTGGCATCCGTCCATCTACGTGAGACGATGGCGTAGCTCCAGAATCAGCTGTTCCTTCTTTCTGACCCTCTTTTGAGCATGCTTCCTATTTCTGTCATCCTCAGCTTTACTAACTCCCTGCTTGACAGCTAGGCGCCAGATGGGACGGTCATTAGCAAAGCTCTCCCATTTGTTGACATTGATGTTGGCCGTCTTTATGTCCCTCTTGCAAACGTCTTTGTAGCGCAGGCGTGGACGTCCAGTTGGTCGTGTACCTTCTGCTAGTTCCCCATATAATATATCCTTAGGGATACGGCCCAGCAGCAGAGAGGGTGAACCCAACAACCTTTTTAGACAAAAAATAGATTGAGTCCTCAAAATAAAAAATAGAGCCTTCCAACGAAATATCATATTTTAACCCAAAAAAAATGTCTCTATTTAGAAAACGGAGACTTTGCGATTTTTCAATCAATTTTGGTCGCAACGTTGTTGTCATTCACCCTCTCTGCTGCTATGGGTTAATAATTTTTTTACGAGTTCAACCGAATATTTGATCAAGTCCTTAGGATCTCACAAACAGACTAATCGCTAACACCTCCTCTTGTAGATCAATTAGATTATTAGACTGATCTGTGAGTTTGAAATTAATTCTGGTTAATGAATCATTATGACACCGCATATAGACTGGATTAACCGGAGACTCAATTATTAAAAATCCTGGAGGGGCTATTGGTGCAAACGAATAAAGAATATATCCTTGCTGAGCTTGATTTGATCGTTCGAGATTAATTTGATAGCTTCCTTCGACATCACATACTAAATTGAGCGCAATCACTGAGGATATATTCACGTTGAACGGAGCGATATGTCTGCCGCCACCATCTGGATCATTAGTATGTTTGAGGATTTTTATTTCCGGTGATGCTGTTTTTTTCCACGTATCATGAATTATTTTAAAACCAACATCGATGGTGTCACTGAGAAGTTCTTTTAGTTCTGGTACGTTATATCCCGGTAGTTTAAATGTTGGAATATCTTTGACGGGGAGTTTATAGTCTGTTGCAAATTTTGTTCTCGATGTGGGATTATCGTCATCTAATATATCCTGAATAATTTTTAAATTAAATGTTTCCATATCGTCGATAATTTTGTTGCATGTTTCTACGACGCTGATAAATTCATCTCGGGTAAGAGTACCGGATTTAAGAGATATTAACAACAGTGAAAAATCATTATTCATTGCTGTGAAATTTTTAACGATTTTTGGTTCGTTAACAAAATGATACCCTTGCAATGGTCCACCCCCCACCCTATGTTCGTATCCGAGACCAAAAAAATCTATAGTGATTTGGTGATCTTCATAACTCTTTATTGGATTATCAGATTTTATTCTGTCGGTGATATAATCAGTTTTTTGTGGTTCTGGTAAATCAACGGTTTTCCTCCCTGGTGGTAATTCAGGCCATCCTAGTACGGTTCTGATAGAACTCTGATAGATATCTACGACGTATCCTTCTGTGTTTATCTCAATTGCGGATGATAGCGTCGGCTCATGAACCGTTATAGCGATTTTCGATTCTGTTCCAGTAATCGATTTTATTCTACGCGCGAATTCATTATTTATCTGTTCGATTTGGTATGACCCTGTTGGTATCGAAACAACGTTCCAGTCTATAGTCCCGTCGTCTTTATTCTTATTCGCAAATACCAAGGAATTATTCGGTTGTTGACCACCAAATGCTACCGATCTGATATTAGGCCAACTGTGATACACTCGTAGTTTTGCTAGCGCTATCTCCTTCACGGGGACTGGGCTAGGGAAATTCACACTGAATTCAGGATTCGTTGATGTTATTGATATCATGCTTGTTTGTACTGGGTTCGTGTTCTCCACTATTTGTTGAAGTAATTCCATCGGTGTTGTCATTGTTATTATACTGTTGTTGTCGCTCTAATTTTGATATCGCGGAATCATAAATACTGACCATCACTGAGAACTCACTATCTGATAGCGTTGAGGTTATTGAGATCATTCTGGTTTTTGGGTTCGTGTTTTTCAATTCCATCGGTGTTTTCATTGTTATTATATTCATGTTGTCGCTCTAATTTTGATATCGCGGAATCATTAATACTAACCATCACTGAGAACTCACTATCTGATATAATTGTATTATCGAGTGACGACGATATCATCGAGGATAATTGCGAGTATGCGGTTGATACAATATGAAATTGAATTAAGTAATCTTGCAGTTTACTCTGGCTGCATGATGATATCTTTTTTCTTATCCCGGTTGATATACCCGCGATTGTAGCCGCCGCAGAAATGCAAATTGGAACTACGACCGGGGCAATCATTGTAATCGATGCAAGTATTATTCCGGCGCCAGCGAGAACGCCTAACACCGAGTACATAGTAACATCAGTTGCGGTGATTCTTCGTCGGTATTTTTTTAATTTTTATTTGATACTCCTCGGCGAGGGTTTTGAGTCTAGTTTGAAATTCTCTGACCTGATTATAGCGATATTGCGTTGATGAAATTATTTTTATTTTAAAAACGCTAGCGTTTTCAATTACGATTTCAATTGAAACCGTTATTTACTTAAATCCGCTACGAATTCCACATACCAGGTTGTTGAAACCCTAACCAAATTTTTATCAGTAGATGTTATCGTGAACTTTTCAGTTGTATCCTTGTCGATGATCGTTGAAATCGTATTGTTGACCCCGGATGAACTCGACGATGAAATATTAAATTGATTCGTTGTCACTAGTGTTAATCGATAAATACCCTTGACGGTTGCAGTGATATCTAATTTGTTGTTTGTAGGTGTCCACGCAAATGATCCATGTTGGATCGTGTATACTACGTTATTTTTCTCATGAGGAATTTTTATTTTTTCAATGATTGTTATCATCCTCGAAAAATCATTTTTGATGGCTTCGATGAAGTTTTTTGTCTCATCGATGGATTTTTTAATATCAGGGAGTTTTATTTCGATTTTATCCAACGGTGTTCCAATAAATTTATCCACGATATTTCTACGAAAAATTGAAAACTGTTTTCCGTTATCCTCAATTCTAGATTGAAGTGTTGTTAGTTCCAACACAGAATTTTTCAACTCATCGTTGAGAGTTTTTAATCTATCTGTAATAGTCGAAAAAAGTACACCCGGTATGAGTTTACCCTGATCGGAAAATAACGCGATAGTATCCTCGATTGCGTTTCGTTGTTTAACCAAAATATCATCCAACGACACTTTACTAGTTTTCAATTTACCCTGACGATCTTGAAATACAACTATTTCATTAGGTTCAACACTTGTTAAGTTCAACGTCTCAGCAATTTCATCTTCGATTATTTTTTTTATATCACCGGTTGCAGTGTCATCGAGTTTGGGTTTCAGAGGTCTTCCCCAAATATCAATCATGTTATTGTAAAACTCTTTCTCTCTCTAAAATCTTTGATTTCCAGCGATTACTAGTGTATTCATTTACGACAACATGTGGTGATTTTCCCCTTGGGTTATCCAAGGAGTTAGAAATAGCGTTAAGGACATTTAATACTTCGCTGCCACATATTGGTGGGTCATTCATTTGTTGTGTTGGTAGCGTAGAATACCAAGTCTTCATTGGAAAAGTTTTTATATAACGCATGAACTCTTTTGGTGGGGCTAATCCATATGAATCAAAATAGACAATCCCACGTGGATCAATAGCGTATCCAACCCAGTGAGTTCCGGGTCCGGTGCTGTTATGTAAATTAATGATTCCGGTTTCAGTGTTGTTTGGTTGATGTGGTAATTGATCTTTCATAAAGACACCTCTGAAATTTTTAATCGCCAGTTTTTTAGCAGTATCCATTAAATCAAAATTGGACATAGGAACCATAGGTTCCTCAATAAATTAACCGGTCCTAGTCTCAGGCCTTTTCCGCTGTACCATGAATACGGGGTTCCTGGTAGTCTTAGACCCTTTCCCTTTTTTTATATCCTTTCCCAGTTGCCTTTTTCAACGCCATCCCTGCCGCGGTCCCAACAGCTCCCATGTTTTCATCATATTTTTGATAGCAGCCGCAGAAAGAGTAATCTGAACACCATTTTTTGCTACTAGTGCATCATTGAAATGTTTTATTTGACGAGTTGTCAGTGATAATTTATTTGCACCACCAGTCATTTGATTAGGTTTCAACGTGATTGTGGTTCCACATTTTTTAGCCGATTCTGATTGCAATTTCTTGACTTGACCGGGAGTTAATGCAACACTAATAACACTATATGACATTATACATAATAGATTGATTCTAAATCATTTACAATTTCAATCAAAGATTTTCCACTGGTGCATCTACCACTCTCATTCTTCCACCAACACCTTCAAGTAGCATTGATTTATCACTGAGAATGACAGCAACCGCTCTGTAATTAATAATACCCCCAGGACGGGTTACACGGGCTCTAAAGTGTATATCAACGACAGATTGTCTCATCAAATGAAGATGTTCCAATGAAAAGTAATAAATCGGATATAGATTTTTGAAATCCAATTGTGATATTTGCAAACCAGTATCAACATTTTGATCACGTGCCATAAATGACAACAGGTTAATGATGTACACGTGCAATATGATTTTGACCGTAATCAAGTTGTACATCCTCGGATGGTTCCAGCTGTCCGTTTATTCTCAGCGAGACTTCTCTAACACCTAACTGATCAAATATCATATGACTGCGTTGTTGATTACCAACTCGCTCATTATTCTGTAACGCTACAAATATATGACGTGGAGCTGAAACACCTTGTTTTGATGCCAGGTGTCATGTGAATGTATCATCGACATTATCCTGTTTAATATCCGTGGTCACTGATAACCAACTCAACAATGATTTACCGCCTGTTTCCATAAATGACAGTAATCGCTCTTCTGCTGTGATTGATGGAGTTAACACTGGCATCCATAATGCTAGTTTTGTTAAAATGACTTTACCCTCCGGGGCACCAGCATCACGCCAGATTGCATCATTATCAGTACCCTTTCGCACAAGCGCTACTGTATGCTTCGCGCCATAAATAACTTTTCGGACGTTTCTACAGAATCCAAATATATGATGCAGTGGAATCGCACATGAAAATTGTCGACGCTGTCCTAGCAACGTTGCTACGCGTGTTGCAAACCCTAGGATGTAGTTAGTGATATTATTTATGACATCGAAAGTACCAGCTGGTCTTGTATATCCGGTTGGTGCCGGATCAACTGCAGTAGCTTGTGTTGCCTTGACTCTAGAATACTGGACGTGTTCAGGGTAATCAGTAATATCCTTAGAAAACATCATAGATGGACCCGCTGATCTTGTATAATCATCAGAATATCTTGCTAACCCTATGATTGTTGTGGCCACATCAACTTCACGGTCAATGGATTCAATTTCTTTTCCATCAATGAGATATATTGCACTTTCAAATAACGACATGATACCGTTATTAACAAAACCAACTTTGATAGTCGGGTTATTGTCATATGGTGTATTAGCAGCAACATTTGTTACAAGTTCTCCTTGTACTTCAATAAATGCCTCACACGGCAAAAAGTATTTACTGGTATCATGAACTTGAAGTTCAATTCGCGATCGGAGATCTGGTTGTACTGCATGATAAGAATAAAATTGAAAATCGCGTATAGAATCATCCTTGCCAACTGGGGCGTCTATATCAAACGCTGGATCAGGTGACCGTTTGAACATTTTATTATATTTATCAGAGTCTAAATCGTGAAATCGTAAACGATTTTCATCGTAAAAGATTTTTCATCGACGTGTTATTTTAAAGCCACTTCCCGCTATCATGTTTGCTATCATGTTATCTTGGTCACCAATGACGAAGTCATCAACGATGCTAATTTTTCATCTACTGCGTTATTTATAATTTTACTAACACTTGCATGCATTTCCGCTGTAGACGGTAACGGTTTCTTTCTCCGTGATTTCACTAATGATGTTATTTTATTCTTCGCGGCTGAAAACGCTTTTCCGGCAAGATCTCCAACAGCACTAATACCCTTATCACGAATAACATCAATTGCTTTCATTGATAATTGTTTAGCTAACGGCATCACTTTTGGAGCCATTCTCGCAAATAACCCTGCAATTGTATTACCGAAACCATCTCCGTAGTATGCTCTATAAACTGGAAACCGTGAATTAACTACATAGACGGGGGTTGGTTTGTCATGGTTGTAGTGTATGATCATTTTTGTAAAAACACAAGTGTTTTCAATTGTAAACAATTTTTCAATTGTAAAACAATTTGTCAATTATAAATTAAGTCCCGGTGATTAATCACTGTGATACCCACTTGATAACTCGCCAATGAAATCTCGATATGTGCTGATATCCATGATACCACCTTGAAATAACCGTCTACAGATATCAGCTGCTTCATTAATTATTTCCGGTGAGTTATTTCCAGCTCGGAACCCTCCTACAAGAACTTCTAATCGTGATATATCACTGAGAACACTATCAGGACATGAAATCCTTGGATTTTCACTGGAATCTTGCAATCCACTTCCGCTAGAACCAGTTGCTTTATCCAGTTTGTCTGTATCCGTTTCTTGTAAATAATCAAGAACATCATCATCATCATCATCATCATCATCATCATCATCATCATCATCATCATCATCATCATCATCATCATCAGGTGGTAGTTTTTTAGGCGAGTAGAATACTTTCTTTGCAGGTTGCTGTCGCTTTCTTTGCAATTTTTGCGGTTTTTGTTGTTGTTTAAACTCTTCATATTGTTTATACACTATACCCACCGCATTGATATATTCAATGTATGATGCACTATCTGTCTTAATTTGACTTTTTTCAGTTTTGATTTTGTAGAATATATCAGCCCAATGAGTGAAATTCCTAACATATTTATGATGTTCTGGTTTCAACATTTTTTTTCTGTTTTCATAAGTCGTAACAACAAGCTCAGGAATTTTTGTTGGATCAGTCTTTTCAATTTCTGCTAACCCTTCCTCGTTAAATCTCACGCGTAAATCATCTGCTGTTCTTTTTGATTCCATTTTTTGTACAGCCTGTTTTGTTTGTTCAGTTTTCGCTGCTATGTTTTCAAGTTCACCAATAACAGATTTCCCCGTCTCGGGAACATCTCCCCGTATAGCACGCTCTACCCCGTACGTTGCTGTGGTTACTGGTTTAAACAATTCTTCAGATCCCAAAGCAAAGTCAGTTTGTAAACTCTGTCGTTGCTGCAGTTTATTTCTTACAGAGTCGCGAATTGGTAAAAATCTCCTAATTGCATCTAGTCGTTCACGTGCCAATCTAGTTGTTAATGCTTCATTGACCATTATTTGAAATCAGAAACAATTTTTCAATTGTAAAACAATTTTCCCGAACCTGACCTAACAGACGAAAACATTTGACATGTCGGATGATTTTTAACACCACCGTGGAAGTATTTAACAGCTCTATCATCGATGAGGAAAGTCACATAATTGCTATAAATAAAATAATTCTGACACTCCCTTCATTCTGAACTGTCCATCAATTTTTTATTCACTGATTTTGACATTTTCATTAAAAAAATGCTAAAAAAATGAAAATCTCTCTGAGGGGGTCGACGACAAAATCTCTTTGAGGGTCGGTCACGGTCAAAATCGTTCATTTTCTTGAATTAACGCTCTTATGTTTCTAATTTTAGAATTAACTTCCTTTTTCAATTCGTATTCGTTACCCAATTCTTTTCGTATTCCTTCCACGATAGTATATAACGGAACAAACACACTTACGTCACTGGAAAATGTAAGAGAGTCTCGAATATAATTCTGAATTTTTTTGATGAGCGCGTATTTCTTTGGCAGCATATATTTATTGTTGTTAACTCCGTATTCTATATCCTGAAAATCTGACATGATTTGATCAGGATTTAACCCATCTGATAGTTTGATATCCCGACTTTTCAATTTTAGAATTTCATCAATAATGCTATTCATATTTTCAGAATTCATATTCTATGATAATTACATATTTCTAAATGAAAAATATGACGCATCAGACATAAATAAATTGAATTTTCTGTCTGTTCTTTTTTGAAATCGCCGTCTTGGTTATTCCTTCTGCAACTTTTTGAACAGAAGGTGAACAAATATCGAATTGCCTACCGGCGCTTGTTATGGATTGAAATATTTTTTCTTCTTTAGTTGTTGTATTAAATGATTTCACAGGTCTCGCTTTTTTCGAGTATTTCCCAGTCCAACCTCGTTTGGAATTCTCACTTGGGATAACAGCTTGCAGATTTAATAAAGAATTGTTCTTCGGATTAGAATCGATATGATCAATAACAAAATCACCCTCGATCAATCCATAAAAGCATTCAAATACGAAACGATGATTGTGATAAGTTTTCTTTTCTTTCCTCCCCCATACAGTAAACCTCAAATACCCTTGATTACTCACAACACCAACTGATTTCTTCAGTCTACGGTTTCCTACGTTACCATCACTAGATGCTTCATAATTTTTAATCAAGGGATGTGGTCTGAATTCTTGGTTCAGTTATATACATAATACTATTGTTTGTCTAATTCATTGTTTGGTTTAATAATGAATCTTTCAATGTAGTCTTGACGAGTTCTTATGATTTTGTCGCTGACTCTGACAGTGTCAGGGTCAGGGACTTTGTCAGTGTCAGGGACTTTGTCAGGGTCAGATTTTTTGATTGAAAATCCATTTTTGATTCTTTTATTACAATAATGCTTCAACTCCCTGTATCGTTTGCCACCACAATTTAGACATAATTGCGATTTTCCCCTAACCCCAACCCCACATCGTATACAAGGTAACGGACCAAGGCTTCCACGACGAAAGCTTTGCATATGATACCCACAGAATTCATTTCTGCATGATTTGTTACACGGTGTCACTGATCCAATCATGAGCCATTTGCAGTGATTCATTATACATAAATCTTTCATTTAAATGCTTGTTTTAATTATAGTATGGAGGAGTTCAAGAGATTATCGAAAATTAAGCCTTGGAAAAATGTTAAATTCAATCTCAATAGAGTCTCTAATACACCAAAACGTCTAATCGGTGATAGAATTATACTGAAATAATTCCAAAGATTATCGAAAATTAAGCCCTGGAAAAATACTAAATTCAATCTTGATAAGGAGTTCCAAAGATTATCGAAAATTAAGCCCTGGAAAAATGTTAAATTCATTGATTATGCCATGAAAGAATTCCAAAGATTATCGAAAATTATGCCCTGGAAAAATACTAAATTCAATCTCGATAAGGAGTTCAAGAGATTATCGAAAATTAAGCCCTGGAAAAATGTTAAATTCAATCTCGATAGAGTCTCTGATACACCAAAACGTCTAATCGGTGATAGAACTATACTGGGTAAAATCGGGGAGTGTTTTAATGAATTCTACCGAGACGGTGCAGCATACTGTTGGTCGACATTTCGAATTATTGATGAAGATGTCAATGTACCCAACATCGATGCTACTATGAACGATGAAAGAGCAGCTGAGATAATTTCACACCTTGGCCCGCCAAGGGACTGGAAATTCAAGGGTAAATTGCAAAGCAATTCCCAACAGAAGTACTTTTTCAGAATAAAATTCATTATCGAAGTCGAAGGCAAATGGATTATTAGGGATAAATTTGAACCAATCCTCAAGGATAAAAAAGCTGTCATTGTGAGTAGAGATTCCAAACCAGGAATTCTAACTGGAATTGACAAACCATACTACGAGAGATCTTATCCTGTAACAGCAATCGTTTATGGAATATATCCGTTAAATGATAAACCCGATATCGCAAAACTAGCTCCTATGAAATATTCTAGTTCACTGAAATGTGTAGCAACACGGGTAATGGAACACTTCACAAATGTATCCCGAGGAAATAAACTAACTGATCTGCGACGTAGGAAAATAACCGAATGGGAACTGACAGTGAAACAGCACGGTGCAAAGATTTCTGATATAGCTAATTAGAAACATCATTAAGATTCCCAATAACCGTTATGACGATAACCGGAGAAGTTTTATACGAACCGAAATATAACAAAAATGAAGCGCCAGTACAAATTATTGATCATAACAAACACGCGTGGACACCTGCAGTAACAATATTTCCACGAGAACGAACCGTGAGATATATCCCTAAGGAGTTCGTCGGGGATGTTTTTTATAATGAGAAATTATTCGATGCTATTCATGCGTTGTGTAAAGATGATCCTGTGTCAGTGTGGTTACTTAGAAGTGATGAAGATCCCGAAATAGGATTTGATCAATTTGTAAGACCAAATGGTGAATTATATCGCGTTGAAGAATTAGATAACAGAATGAGAAAAATCGCTAGTGCTTTTTCACCGGAGAGTTCTCATGAAAAACTATTAACGGATAGTTTTACTATTCCATCAGTGGTAGCTCACTTCGCAAGAGAAAAAAACTCATGGCGTCCAACACGAAGTGATTTTTTCGAAGATGTTAAATTGAGTTGCGTCGAATTTTGGTCATTGAGGACTGTGGAATACGAAATACTCACGTGATGGTATGATTTCAATTGATATATCCGCGTGTTATCCTGGAAGTTTTCTCGGGTATGGAGAATGTGCTGAGTACTTTAAACGATTTGGACACCCCACGCATGAAATGACTCGTGTTGCGATTAATGGACCATTGCCTGATTTTGATTTAACAGGATTCACTCGTGTGATATTATTCGAATTCGCTACAGGGTTACATCCGTGTAGTTATCTTTGGCTTGGTAGACATATATCTGAAAAGGCATGGATGCCAATAGTGTTACTACGATATATGATTGATTGTGGTATGCTAATATCGTTGATTGTTTCCGAAGCTATTATATGCTATCGAGCTCAGAAAGAAGTTTGGCTACCACAACCCGATCTAGATCGTATAATTAGCGAACAGCGAAAACAGTTTCCAGATTTCAATGAAGAACAAATCATGAATTGGTCTAAGAAGTTATTTGAAATTAAAAAAGAACAATCAAAAGATTTTGGACGAAGAATAATCGGTAAATTTTCCCAGGGTGGAAGATACGACAACGCAAAATATTCTTCGCGGTTGATCATAGACATCGCTGAATACGATTTTATTGTAACGGATTTAACGAAACAGGGAAAATTTGTAAATCGTAAAGACGCTTTCCTATCCGATGGAAGACGATTAGGTACAATTGTTACCTATTGTGATGGATATATTAAACAATATACGCATTTGAGAAGTTCTCTGCTAGCTTATGCTTCTATCAATTTATTTTCGATAATAAATAGATTTCCTAATACATCAGTTAGAGTAGCTACTGATTCGATGTATATACACAATAAATACAGATCAGCAGTGGCTGAATTCACATCCCCGGAGGAAGCGTGGGGGTGTTGGCGATTTAAAAAGGAAACGCTACAAGAGTATTGTGAATCCGCAGACGTTACCATGGATGATAAATATCTTTCATGTAACCCCATTGAAATTCAATCAGAATTTTCTAATGCACCACCGGTATCTGATCCAGTATGTAGATACAAGACAGTTTATTTAAACGGTTGTGGTGGGTCAGGAAAGATAACTCGTGCAATTGAATTATTTCGTCGGTCAACCATGATTGTGCTAACACCAACTCACAGACTCGCCAGAGAGATGATACAGCGAGGGGTAAATGCCCGTACATATCACAGTTTTTTTCGATGGAAGGGTGACAAATGGACTCCTGAGCGTATGGGTGATAAATTCATTCCTGAAATCATAATTTGGGATGAAATATGCACAGTGTCATTAGATGTATTACAAACATTTCTCGAGTGGTTGTTAAACAAAAACACAAAAGTCGTCATGTGCGGTGATCACGGCCAACCACCACCATTTGTCGGTGCATCTCCACATGAATGGCTAAAGCGTTTTGTAGACTACTATGAAAAAATTACCACTGATTATAGATCACTTGATGAACAATTACGAGAATTCAAAGTGCTAATTAGATTACAACCGGATAGAATCAATTGCGAAATAGCGCGTGAAATAATTTCAGAAACTCCCATGAATGATTTTTGGGAAACGTGGAGACCAAACGATTTGATAGTAGCAAGTAGAAAAATAGTCAGAGACACACTTCAGATGAAGTTATTTGAAACGCATAAAAAATTATTTACAACGCTTCCAGTACCGTTATGTTATAGGCCATCGGATACACGAAAACAGAACATTGAAGTTGATATTCCAGGACAGCGTGAAAAACAAATTCTCGTGTTAAATGATATTGTGCTGGTTGATATCAGCGTCGTCGAAGATGCATTGCGTGCTGATAAATCCCCATGGACGTTAGGTTACGCAGCGACAATACACTCTTCACAGGGATTGACTATCACAGATACAATGGTTTGGATGGTGGATAATCACATCGAATGGTCGAATTTAGTCTATCTTGAGGTATCCAGAGTACGAAAAATAAATCAGCTTCGAAGAATTGTCTTGACAGAGTCAGGCGATGATGACACCACAATGGATGATGCTAGCATCGTTGATGTTAAAATTATTGATAAAAAACTCTCCGGTTACAAACAACAAGACAAAAAAAAAAACAACAAGAATTTGACATTGATGCTGAATTAATAATTACGCTGAAACAACAACAGAATAATCACTGCGCGAGTTGCAATTGTATAATGCGTTAACAGTATTCGGATAAAGATCCTCGCCAATTTACCGTAGACAGAAAAAATAACAGTCTCGGTCATGTCAGAAACAATGTGATGTTGACTTGTCTTGAGTGCAACAGACGCAACGGCGCTAGTTAAGTCCCCGCGGTGGTAATTGAGTATCGTCAGGAATCACTTGTAATTGTTCACGTGTAAAACCCCGCTGAGGGGCAGTTGAATCCAATTTATAGATTGGAGGTCTACCAGTTGATCGTGTTATAGTAGATATCTTGTGTGCAGTAACACTCCAAATAGGATCAGTAGCCCTTTTTCTGCCACCTTCAAGCTCTCCTGGTTCGTATAAATATCTCACGGAGACATTACTACCAAGAATTGGTTGGGAAACGCTATAATCTTTTTGTGAAATTCTTCAAATTTCCATTTTAGGTATAGACTTCTTTTTAATCGCGTTGATAGGTTTCATGTTGATTGTTCTAGTAATCTCATTATTCAGTGCGGTAATCACAGCTGGTAATCTTTTGACCCATTCACGGGATCGCTTTTCTTGAATGAATTCTTTTGCGTATTGATATCCAAATAACCGCTCAGCAAGAGTCCGATTAAATCGTTCTACAATTGCCTGATCGCGATGTAACGCAGTATGTCCTCGTCTGATGGTGACATTATGATGTTTCATTGTTGATAAGACTACACCCTGAAATTCCTTGCCAGGATCAACTTGTAGTAGATTTGGCCAACGCAGAGGACCCTTTCGATAAATCCTTTCAAATGCAGAAGCTACTTCAGGTGATGATTTTGTTTTTAACGGCTCTGCTTGTTTGTATCGACTCGCAACATCAACTACGGTTAGCGCGTATTTGTAACCGTTGTCATGAGGTAAAAATAATATATCAGCCTGATGAACTTCATTAGGGACAGTCACATCAAAATGCGAGTAATTAATTTGTTTAGGCAGTGGTAGATAAATTTGCCATATCGCCTGTTTGGATAACCAATTCGCCGCAGTGGTTTTTTTTCACTTTTGCATCGTCGGCGAGTTTATTGATTGCAGCGCTACCCCTCCAGTATCCTTTTGGAAAATAATAAATAGATTCCATGTTGTTATTAATTATCAGCACCTAACATCAAAAGGCTTTTCATTGCCGATTTTATCAAAAATGAAGCTAATTTTTCTTTGAAGGATTTATCAGGAATAGCATTTAATGCATGAATTAATTTCACATCTGCAAGATGTCTGTGTTGCAAATTGCTGCTTTTATAAGCAACATCATGAAGGTGACAGGCCTTATCAATAGCGTTTATTGGTTCTTCAACACGTCGATGTTGGTTTTGATCATCAAGTCTGATATCAAGTCTTGTTCCCGGTCCACAATAACTATACCCTGGAAGGCGTTTTTCTCCTGAATACTTTGCCCATGGGGTTCCAGGGAGTTTAGTTAGCTTGGCTGCGATATCTCCTCCTCGTTTTTTTTTAAAATCATCATTTCCTGCAGATCTCAAAGACACAAATCTAAATTTCTTTGTACCACATTGCACGCATTTACCAGAAAGCGCTGATCGGTTATTTTTAGTTGTAATCGTCGTCAAGTCACCTGTGCCAGTACGCGTTTTACACTTCACACAATATAGATCCATAATTTATGTATAAAAATATGGATATAATTGATTTTTCAGCGACTAAAGCAAGAGAACCGGTTAAGCATCATGCAGCGCTACCAAACTCTTTCCGGATGATTATAATCGGGCCATCTGGATCCGGCAAGACTCAATTGTTGCTCAATTTAATAATGAGATAGATGAAGTGGGATAAGTTGTATTTAATTGCCCCTTGAGTAGATGATCAACGATGTTATGAAGTGTTAAAGGATTTTAATGAAAACGCTTCAGAGATTGCCGGTGAGAGAGTTATTGAATTTATAACCGATATTGACGAGGCAGCATCAGTAGAAGATCTTGATGGAAGAATTAACAATTTAGTCGTATACGATGATGTAATGTTAGATAAACAAAAACATCCTGCTAGAATATTTTCCCGAGGCAGGCATAAAAACACCGACGTGATATATGTCACTCAACGCTACACTCAGATTCCAAAAGTGATAAGAGATAACTGTAATATTCTTGCTGTATTCAGTTGATACTCATACTCTTAGAAATATTTGGCAGACATGGTGTTCTGATCTGGACTTCAATCAATTTAGAAATTTCTTTAGTAATGCTCAGTCAACCTCGTACGGATTTGTAACAATAAATTTACATGATCCTCGGACACGATAT
Source organism: Unio delphinus (assembly GCA_029339505.1). Classification (NCBI taxonomy): domain Eukaryota; kingdom Metazoa; phylum Mollusca; class Bivalvia; order Unionida; family Unionidae; genus Unio; species Unio delphinus. The sequence goes on along the minus strand of JAQISU010000226.1, from coordinate 3,602,138 downwards.
TGTATCGGACTTGATCAACGTAAAAAAATTATTAACCCATAGCAGCAGAGAGGGTGAATGACAACAACGTTGCGACAAAAATTGATTGAAAAATCGCAAAGTTTCCGTTTGTTAAATGGAGACATTTTTTGGGGGGTTAAAATATGAGATTTCGTTGGAAGGCTCTATTTTTTATTTTGAGGACTCAATCTATTTTTTGTCGGAAAAGGTTGTAGGGTTCACCCTATCTGCTGCTGTTCCAGGTCCATTCTCTTGACATGGCCGAGCAAGCGAAGGCGCCTCTCACTGAGAATGGCGAACATGCTGTTGATGTTGGTGAGTTCTAGATCCTCTGTGTTTGGTACTTTTTCTTGCCACTTGATATTCATAATGCGCCTCAGACATCTCAGGTGGAAGCTGTTGAGTTTCTCTCTGACTTGCATAGGTGTTCCATGTTTCACTACTGTAGAGGAGTAAGCTGAACACGCAGGTTTGGTTGACACGCAGTTTGGTCTTCTCGGTGAGGTTAGGGTTGTTCCATACCTTTTGGTTAAGTCTGGCCATCACTGCAGCTGCCTTCGGAATCCTACCATTCACCTCATAAGCTGGAGATGTTGGACCCGAGGTATGTGAAGTTCTCGACAACTTCCAAGTTGTATCCATCGATGGTGACAGAGGGAGGGGAGTCTGCATCGTGCGCCATGACGTTTATTTTCTTCAAGCTGTTGGTCAGTCCAAATTCCTTGCAAGCGTTGGAGAGGCGGCATACCAGCTGCTGCAGTCCATCTTCCGTGTGGGATGTCAAGGCTGCATCATCGGCAAAAAGCAATTCACGGATGAGTACCTTTGTGATTTTAGTCATAGCACGGAGACTGGCGATGTTAAACAGCTTTCCGTGTTAGCCCTTGTATGGATGTACACTCCATCGCTGCATCCCTTGAAGGCATACTGGAGAAGGATGGAGAAGAATATGGAGAAGAGAGTCAGCGCAAGCACACAGCTTTGTTTGACTCCGCTGATTACTGGGAAGGCCTCTGATGTTGCGCCATTGAAGCACGCTGTGCTGTGCATGTTCTCGTGGAATGACATGAGGACAGCAAGTAGACATGGCGGGCAGCCAATCTTCTGCAGGATTCCGAAGAGTTCACTCTAACTGAGCAGGTAAAATGCCTTCGTCAGGTCTATGAAGGCAATGTAGAGGGGCATCTGTTGCTCATGACACTTCTCCTGCAGCTGACGTAGTGAGAAGATCATGTCTACAGTTGACCTGCCGGCTCGAAATCCACTTTGGGACTCTGGGTAGACGCGTGAGGCTAGGATCTGCAAGCACGCCAAGGCAACACGGGCGAGAGCCTTTTCAACAACACTGAGGAGGGAGATGCCCCGGTAGTTGTTGCAGTTGCTACGGTCTCCCTTGTTCTGGTACAGAGTGACGATGTTGGTATCACGCATGTCCTGTGGGATGTATCCCTGTTCCCAACAGAGGCAGAGAAGTATGTGTTGCGGTTGGAGCAGCGCTGGTTTCCCACTCTTGACTTCAGGCGGTATGTCGTCACTTCCAGGAGCCTTCCCATAGGCAAGGCGTTCTATGGCTTTTCCGAGCTCTTCCAGGGTGGGCTGTGTTTCTAGCTCCTCCATGACAGGCAGGTCTGGAATGGCATCCACGGCAGTGTCGATGACGTTGTTTTGGATTGCATACAGCTCGAGATAGTGTTCAACCCATCGCTGAAGTTGTTTGCTCTGGTCTTTGATGTCTTCACCTGTCTTCGACTTGAGGGAGACAGTCTTTGAGATGGAGGGTCCTGTCGCCTTCTTGATGCCCTCATACATTCCTCTTGCATCCCCGGTGTCGGCAGCTGTCTGTATACTGTTGCAAAGGTTAAGCCAGTATATGTTGGCACAGTGACGGTCAGTCTTCTGAGCGTTGTTCCTTGCATTCCTGACTGCTTGCAATGTTCTTGGGCTAGGTGTAGACTTGTATGCCAGGAGGGCTTTCCTCTTTGCCTCAGGCACGGACTCCATCTCTTCCCAGTTTGCCTTATACCAGTCTGCATTTTCCGTTCCCTCTTCTCGTAAGATATTATGGCTGAGTTGTACACAGAGTCACGGAGATGGGCCCACGTGGAGTCAATGGTGTCATCAGGTGTCACTTTGGTGAGAACTTCGTGCACTTTGCTGATGAGCTGCTGTATTTTCTCTGGATTACTCGCACAGCAGGTGTTGATACGAGGGTGACCCTTCTTCTTGGCATGGTGCAGTTTCTTGGGTAATATTCTCACTTTACTGACCACAAGGGAATGATCCGTGTCGCAGTCGGCACTGTGGTAGCTGTGGGTGAGGAGGACGCTGGCCAGTTCTGTACGCCTGGTGATGACAAGGTCTAGCTGGTGCCAGTGTAATGAACGCGGGTGTCTCCAAGACACCTGGTGGATCTCCTTGCATTGGAAGAATGTGTTGGTCACACATAGGCTGTGGGAGCAGCACATCTCCAGAAGTCGCTGCCCGTTCTTGTTGATCTTGCCCCTTGCATAAAAGCCGAGACAGGCGGACCAGGCCTCATGGTCGGCTCCCACTCTAGCATTGAAGTCTCCTAGCAAGTACAGGAGCTCGTTGTTTGGAATAATGGATATTGTCTGATCCAGAGCCTCATAAAACTTGTCTGTCTCCTCGTGGGTAGAGCGGAGGGTTGGAGCATACACGCTGAAGATGTGGACCGGGCCTAAGGATGTTGAGAGCCTTAGGGCAAGGATTATCTCAGTACCTGATGATGGAGGTTCGATGAAGGCAACTAGCGTGCTCTTTACGGCAAAGCCTTTACCGTGATGCCTAGGTTCATTCGAGCGCTTCCCGTGCCAAAAGAACATGTAATTGGCTTCCCTGATGGTGCCGCTGTCAGCCAGTCGTGTCTCATGGAGAATGGCAATGTCGATGTTCAGTCGGGAGAGTTCTTTGTCAATGACGGCCGTCTTCCGTGTATCGTCGATCTGTTGTAGGTTATTGTTCAGGACACATGGTCCTTACGTTCCACGTCGCAAAACGAAGAGCTGAAGTTTTATTATTTATTATTTTAGTCTTTCATGGTGCGAAGTTTTGTGGCCCACTTGTCGAGATGGTTCTTTAAGCTCCACGCACGCAGTGAAGCAGGCAGGCCATGGCGGAAAGCATCTTACTGACTGGGGGCTGCCCAGCTTAAGGCGAGCGGTAGCTGTCCAGTGATACCTGAAGATCTCTCCCACCATCAGAAGTAACCTCTGACGCCAAGCTCTACGTCAATCGAGCTTTGGCTTAGAACCGGTAAACTGCTACTTCTCGTGTTGTGCCGACGTCATGCGACGATGATGGAATGTCCTCTCCAGTGGAACTACGAAGCCTGGGCAGAGTGATATAGAGAATCAGCTGTTGTCCCTGCAGCAGATCCCCCTCTCCACGCAGCTGGTGGGCCTAAGGGAACTAGAAATGTCGATACAGCTTGGCATCAACGGCGTCGCAGGAGTTGCCATAATGACATTGAGGTCAATGTCAGACCGCCTTAGGGACTCCGTCTCCGGATTTTTTTGGGGGTTTACTCCCTTAGCCTTTCGTATGAGTGTGTATAGCCTCAAGGCAGCAGATTTTAGAAATCAGAGTTTTCCTTTTCCTAGATGAGCTACCATCCAAGGTTTACGAGTCCCATCTACCCGAAGCGACTGGTTTCAAGGCGCCAGTGGCCCGCCTTCACCCCTTCTCCTGTTGGTGGATAACGTGGTCCGCCGGGCTTCAAATCTAAGCCACTCGTGAAGGCCAGGAGCTGGATAATAGCTGACAGAGGAGATCAGAGACGCAAGCCGTATGGGAGATTTCTGGAATGGGGCGCTTGTCTCCCACTCCCTCCCCGGCAATGTCAACCTTAGACCACACACCCTGTGATAGTTTCGCCTATTACTAGACTAGTTTACATTTGTCGATATAACTGGTATCGCGTACCATTTTTCCACCTATTATTAAAACTTGACAGATACCAATGATAAAACATAAATAAAAGTGCAAATAGTTCTGCTTGTTAAAGATTACATTAGTGAATATTAGATAATACTGGATGTTCATGTGCACTAATATCAATAACGGTGGGTTTCAAGCAGCATTTAAGTATTTTAGCTTCATTGTAAAAAATCTGAAAAATATTAAAATCAAAAGGTTTAATCAATAGTTTATATCAATATTTATCTCTCTTTAAATTAAGATTTAAATATCTTATTATCCTTGTGCAATTATAAAGAAAAAAATGTCAATGTTACCATCTATACTTGCATGTAAAAGCTCCGAAAGTGTAATTTAAATAACAAAAATTACTTACCATTTCTCCAGTCACCATACAATTTTAAATTAAAGTATGTCAGGCAGAAGCTAGACAAAATCTAAAACTGAAGTTCCTAAACTTTCACCGAATGAAATTGACGGGACGCAATTATTAGGGATCATCAGTATAGATCATGATTGTGGAGAGCGAAGTGATCATATCTGAATGAAAACGTTTCAAAATACTTTTAGTAAAAAATACAATTGGTGATCATGATTTCTCTATAAGTGGTTAATTCTACAATTTATATAATCGATTGCAAAGATATTAAGTGGTCTACAAAACATCTCATCCAACGAAGTACTCGCATCTTTTTACGTGGCAATAGTTGTCATGTCTGAAAGTGTTGAATTCACCACTGAAAATCTTTCCGAGTTGAAAAAATGTTTTAAATTTTCCGTATCATTCACAAATAAAACCGGACATTTGATTCATTAGTAACTACATGTGCATATGTGGAAGCACTATCTGGCTGTTGCTCTCTATAGAAACGGAAAGAGGAGAACAGTGCTGTACGGTAGTAATATATATACCTGAAACCCGCAGATACATATTCTGAATTGGTTTCCTTCCAATAAACTTTAATGTTCTCTAATATAATTTGATGTATGCTACTGTAGCTGGTCTTTCTTGAAATTTGGCAAGTCGCGAGATATGTTCCTTTTTTTCAGCGGGAATCGAATACGGCGATAGGTTGCCTTGTGCGGTACATGGGCCTTGGTCATAAGCTCATCTGTGTTCTCGACGAGCCTTCATTTATATGCATGTTAATTTGTTAGCCTGGTGCATATGCATTTGGGACGGAGTGCATGCTCCAGACTTCCAACAGGTCAGGAGATGGATCGCGTCTCTGTATGTATGTACCTTCACCAGCATGGATCTAATTCGGCAATTGGTTGTCTTGTGCGGTGGATTAGCATTGGTATTAGCTCATCTTTATTCTCGACGAGTCTTCATTTATACGCATCTTAATTTGTTAGACAGGTGCATATGCATTTCCGATGGAGTGCCTGTTCCATACTTCCAATAGGAAAGGAGTTCGATCCCGTCGCTGTACTTTTGAGGTTGAAGACACAATAAGTGTTAGCCTTTCTTCTCGAAGAGAGTTGTACGGTCTAAGGTCATCCAGGCGCATATACTTATATAATGTTATACTCGCCTGCATATCTGATTAATTGTGGTGTTCATCACATGTTACCCGATGTGGATGATATTTTGCGGTTATAGCGTCATCTAAAGCCCTAAGCCTTCAAAGCGTACAGTTTTAAGATGTAATATCAAGCCTACCTTCTCTTAGGAAAGTGCCACCGACGGTACCCAATTAACCTTCCAACTATACTTGCCTCATGGAATGACTCTTTCGCATCAGCACACCACGTCGGGTATTGGTGTATCACTTATAGCCAACTTATTTCAAGGATACAATAACCACCAACGGCCTGTCAAAACAAAATAACATCCCAGCGTCACCCAAAGTCTCAAAGGGTCTATGAAAAAGTTGCTGCTGCTGTTTGACTTATATTTCTTTGTCAAAAAATCAACGTTATGCTATTACTGTGGCAGTTGAGAAAACTGTCATAATAAGCCATGAGGTGATTTCTAATAGGTAAGGAAATTTACCTTCTAATTATTATACGGAAACATCATCAGTTCAGTTTCAGATACTCCGTACAATTTTAGAAATGTTGATAAATATTGAGGTGTCAATCTTTCAAATTGTAAAGCGTTTTTAGTATCTAAAGCAACTTAAATCTCGTCGATCCTAACACTGTCCTTTTATTAATTTTCTTTTTCCCAAGGATGAAATGAGAGAAGTAACAAGGAAATATTCACCAATAGATAATATGATGATCTGAGACAGAAGTAACGAATTAGATAGGTGAAAGTTATTGTAAATGTATTTCGGGAAAACATATTAAATATTAATTGTATACCCAAAGTTCATATATGCATGAATCTTTATAAGCAATAAAACCTGCTTATTTGTAATTCTTGCAATAATAAACATTTTTTAAAACACTAATTTTAAATATGCGCTCAATTTTTGGGCATACAATTAATTTAGGAATTGGCTTTTATTTCTAATGAAAATCTGTTGTTACGTATCATTCTTTTCAACAAACCTGACTGTAATAATTCGATGCGCTACCATAAAGTACATGCAAACGATGCCAACTGCCAGACACAATACAATAATGCAAATTAAGGTAAATACGATCAGAATTTAGCAGTATGAATGTTGATATATCCTCATTTACTAATATTACTCATAATATAACAAAATAAACTGGCACAAAGAATAATTTTTTTTGCAATGACAGCTAAAACAAACTCACATAAATGTTTATATTTGCCTTTATGCACAACAAAACAATAATGAATTTTACGAAAGATTGAATATACGCATTGTCAGAAATATAGGATACAAGAGTATATGCATTCAGTCTCTCTCTCTCTCTCTCTCTCTCTCTCTCTCTCTCTCTCTCTCTCTCTCTCTCTCTCTCTCTCTCAGAGATGCCACTATTCATTATGAACAATATTCTACAACATCAACATATCTGGCTGTTTCTGTGGAGGGGCTATTCTTGGGGTAGAAGACTGTGTCCCAGTAAACGCTAGGCTGATCCCAGCATTACAGTGTAGTTTGGGCTCATCCCGGCTCAGGTAGAATTTGTGCTGGGCTGATCCGATGATTTGAGTGATTCATGGCTGATCCCATCATCAAGTGAATGTATGCTAGGCTGATCCCAGCAGTATTGTGCATTCTGGGCTGATCCCAGCTCAAGGATAATTAGTGCTAGGCTGATCTCAACATTAAAGTTTAATATGAGCTGAACCCATCTTCCGTAGACTGTGCTAGAATGATCCCAGCATTCAAGTGTTTTCTGATCGGATCCCTACTGAAATAGACTATGTGCTAGGTTGATGTATTATAGGCTCATCTCATCTTAACTAAATCTATGCTAGGCTGATTCCCACATCAGAGTGTATTCTGGATTGATCCAAGATTCGTGGAATAGAGCTATGAAGAAAATATTCTTATTTGTTTAATATAAAAAACTGTAAAATAAATGAATTAAACGAGCATTACCTTTACGTTATTACTATAGCTTATGAGTATCCGATTGGGTAAAAATATCCTATCCTATGCCAGCCCCATGCGCATTAACAACGTAAGGGCACATCTCGCAGTGTATTCCTTAATGGGTGGTGACTGGGATGATGGCAAGCCCGCACAAATCGATAAGAAAAGTTTGACTACGAGACTCAAAATTTATTGTCTGTACCTTTGAAAAGGCAGATAAGTGAAACTCTACACTCATTGCATATTCGTTTGAAGACAAAATACCCAGAGAAATGACTGATCAAATGATACCCTTTTTAAGCGTGCAAAGTTACATAAGATTGTGTAATTTTGATGGCTGTTGGAATTCCAGTGCCAGTGACAACTATTGAGAATAGTTCTGTCATTGTCCTTCCTCTTTGTGATCCTTCAACAAGCCCCATCAAAATAGCAAGTTGGAGGCTTATAATAATTTATTGCATAATTCCCTGTCTCCCTCTCGTTTTCAAGTACATGTGCAACGCCCTTATCTAGTGTTCGCTACTGACTAAGCCATATAATTTAACATTGCATCATCTTACCACACCACCGATTCATCCCTTAATCATTATCAGACATACTCTATTGCAAAACTGGCCATATGTACCTAAAGTAATTCAAGCTCATCAAGTTGTGCATAAACTATAATTTCATAAATTATCAATTATTTGTTCCAGTTTTTTTTCTTTTCTGTTTGTTATTATTATTATTATTATTATTATTATTATTATTATTATTATTTAATTAAATGCAATAAAATAAAATTGGAAGAGAGAAAGATTTAAAGTACTCCAGATAATCTATTTAATGATTGTAGAAACTTAAATAAAAATATTAATGATTTTTATGTCATTTTTATATATCACAATATTTCAGGTTCCAAATGGAAGTTCCTGATTATTATGATGTGGTGTCTGTTAGGCTAATGAATGTACTGGACACAGCAAAACTGTCGGAGGAAATTAGGTGGAAGCGAATTGAAATGTGCACACAGCAGGAGGAGCTCGTTACATTATCTTATCCAAAGAATAAATTAAAGATGCATATCTTCGGGAGTCAAGGTGAGGCAACTACTACCTCAGGGTTAAGATCCGATGTTGATGTTGTTGGTTGTTGGAATAAAGTAACAGTAATAGAAAATATGCAGTCCTGGGAGCCTTATTCTAGAGCATATCTCATGATTATGAATGGCACCACACCGTCAGGATATATCAAGTTACAAAGGGTATTAGATGATATACCATTTCCAATATATAACCTACAGAGAGACATGCTAATGTTAGATAGGCATGGTCGATCGTGTCTATCCAATGATATCATACACAAGGATATCATACATAATGTTTGGGATACTAATATCATGGACCTGCCATGACAGTAAGAAATGGCTTAACGTATGATTTTGTGTTTGCTCTAGGAAGCCATTCTTGGCCCTATACAGCATCAGAGTGGATAACACGACACAGAGAACACAACTGGCCTTCACAAGAAACAATTGCCATCATTCAACAATCAGGGACATTTTTTGTACCAGTAGGACACAAATTAAGCCCTGAAAGACACCTTGAATGGAGAATTTCCTTATCATATGGGGAGAAAATACTTGTCTGGCAATTCAACTCAACTCAATACAAATGTTACGTAGTATTAAAAATGATCAACAAATACTACATCAAGAAAAGGTTTGGGGAAAACGTGTTGACAAGCTATCACTGGAAGACATGTATGTTTTACATGATAGAGACTACACCAACAGTTCTATGGCAGCCCAAAAATGTACTGCGTTGTATCGATCTGTGTTTGATGAAGGTGTGTACCTGGATAGAGGATGGCAATTGTCCTAATTATTTCATACCAGCGGAAAATATGTTTCTGGATAAATTGAATGGTCCTGTGCAAAGAAATCTGTGCAATATTTTACACGATTTGTTGAGACAAAAGGGAAGGTATCTTATTATGATACCCTATGATGGGATTGGACAGAAGCTGAATATCGCTTGTCAGTCTCCTATTACACAGATTAACGATGAAATGGAAAATATTGCTGTGTTTACGTGTTTTTCAGTTAGCGTAACATTGAGGCGGATACGCAAATCTTGGTTTGATCTTTTACGTGATGGTGTTCAGAAAGATTCACCTTTATTTGAAAGACTATCTTCTCATGCAGGACGAGAGGAGATTCGCACCATACTTCAGAGATTTTATTGTTCCAACCTTGGATCCCATCTGGCCTCTCATAGCTTGAAACAGCAAACCATCGACCAGGAAGGTTTAGACATGGCTTACGAATTTCTCCTGTTGGGCTCTGCATCAGATGTTGCATCTGGAAAACTAAAGCTGGCCAATTTATATCTACTGCAAAATAATGGAATACTGGCAGAAAAAATCCTAAACAACATTGAAAAGAACTACACATTCCTAGTATCAAATGTAGCAGCAGAGGCAGTCAAGGATCCTATCTGCCTTAGAATTGTGAATGAGAATATTTCAACTGCAGATGTAGTAAGATATTATTCGGCCTTTCCAGTGCCTTATCTACCCTCCGAAATGTACTGTACACACAGAGCACTCATCCCAGAGATGTTCCGCTCTACAGGATCATACGAAGGCTCTTTAAATCCTAAATTGGACTATTGGCAGTCATGGGCCGTAATGGATCCTAAATTCTATCTTCATTTTTTACAGCATCAGTGTTATCATCAGCAGCACAAGATCACTCATAAGATGGTTGCTTTAAGCAACATGATCTGGGTCATCCGACATGAACAGCTCGAGTACAATGACACTGCCCTCAACTTGCTGGCCTACTGTCTGAAAGAGGATGGGTTACTGGTTCAATCCTACGCAGTTCTTTCCAAGTCAATGAAGATGAAGAATCACCACAATGCAGCAAAGTGGCAGATAGCTCGTCTAGTAAATACTGCTTTCAAATGGCTTTGTGGTAGACATTAACACGAAGTGATCAAATGATTGTAGTCCTTCAAATTATATCCCAAATGAAGAAACTATAGAAATATGGTACATTTATATAAGGAAATAATTTCTGATAATCGTTTCCTCTTCAGAAATTTCGTATTTGTAGAATCAAAGAAAATATATGTAAAATAGCCAGTGTACTAACTGTAAAGTGTTTCCTAATAATCATTATAAATTCTAATTTGCAATTATGCTTGCAAAATGTTGCAAATTACATTAAGCATTTATCATTAATATGCCTTTGTGACAGAAAAGTAGTAAGGAATGCAAAGTACATCAGTAAAGTATTGTATTTACTAAGGTGTTTATATTATATCATATCTGTCCTATTATATTATGACAAGGCTTTCTTCCCCAAACATAGATTTGTAACAATAATTTTATGTTTTTAGTAATCATCATTTATTACTTTTCTCGGTGAAAAATACTGACAATTGGTTTTAAGACAAACTTGATAGTTATTTTCAGGATTTAAATGTATACAATCCAAAATAGTTTAAATATGATGAAACGTCTGATATTGAAACGAACGGTTCCGTTGAACTAGGTAAGGATGGGCTGCTCCGAGTATTATTTTTAATTTTAAGAGAAGACCCACCCTGGCTCGTTTTGGTCAACAATTGAAGTTGTTATAGAGATATACAAAGCTCCCTCAGAGCCCGCAGTAACCGATGGCAACATTTAAAGTACTGAATACACAAAGGCGAAATTCATATACACAAAAATTGATTACCATTCAAAAACAGATTGTCATTTATCAAAAGAAATTCAATATTTAAAACGTCTTTCACTCGACCAAGTGACGGCCAATTTCATCATTTGACTTAGTGTTATAGACTTTCCTCCTGTCATGTGTTCCTACTTATCTGTATGATGCTTTTTCTGGACTGGTACTACAGTTCACCTCCAGTCCATCAACTTCTTCCTCCGTTCTCTACTTGTCTCATCTCTCAGAGACCGGGACCAATTGCACTAGGGTATTTCTCTGTTTTCTACAGCTCCTCTGGTTCCTTAAAGCTTCTTGTACGAACATAAAAGGACATTAGCAGTTTCATCTAGCTATCAAGACTCACACTACACAACAATTTATCATCATATAAGACATTAAAGTCTTTGGTCACGCATTCGTGCACATCAAAATACCCATACTTAACTTTCTGATATGGTGTACACAGCATCAACTGATTATCATATATATATCAAAATATTTAATTACATCGATATACAAAGATTCGCAATCTTATAATACAGAACAATATCATATAATTAGACGCATTTCTGTACATTACACTTCTACAAAGGGTACACATATATCCACATATCCATGCGCTGATAAATCCTTACACGTGATATTCCAACAAAGAAGTATACACAAATAGTCATATATCTTTATTAACTAATGATTCACACTGCAACCATTATACAAAATTATAATTAAATTCAACATTTGCAAATCTAGAATATCACATAAATAAATGCACGAGGTTACTACGAATTAGCCAAATAGCGAATTATAATATTAATTCTTTACATAAATATTGCTTATATCTTAAAATATGCATTTAGATCAAACACTAAATGTATCAAACACTAAAAAGTATCAAACCCTACAACTGGATATTCTGCAAACTTACGATTATATTAATGAAGTATACATTCTGCACTCTGCACATAATTAAAGTACAATTACTCACCGTAATAGATAACAACAATGGAGCAAAATAGTCGCTGACCTGTATGAAGCTCCATTTTAATTCCCAGAATAACAACGTTTCCCGCCAATTTCGAATAATGTCAGTGTAGCTTATATTCCCATTATATTTCCCGCAAGATGGTTTAGCGACTACTAACGTTTAGTTCTCAAGATACTATATTTAAGTTTGCGATTCCATTGGTGGCCACTCCTTGCTCAACTCTGACTGGATGTCGACTCACCCATGATTTACATAATTAGCAGACACTGCTCCTCCTCCGTAGTCTGTCAAGCGTGGATTTACGACACACACTTGATGTCCCTTTGATACCAACACAGCAAATTCATGTCACTTAACTGTGAACCGCGCGCCGCTAAAATAAGGCGCCAGTTGCGAGTTCCTAAGGCTATATTATTAATACTGGCATGACAACTCATTGTTCGCAATGCTAGCATCGTAAGATTTATCTCACGGAATGATTAGCCTCAGAATCTAGCATATATATGTTACAATTTGGTTATTGTTCCTTACAACGTGTCATATATTTTGTTATAAAAAATTGTAAATTTCTTTACATAAGAATAATTCATCAAGAGGAGAATATGTATTTTTAATCCTTCAGATCTAAGCTTTGTGCAAAGCCAGTCAGTTGCAAGATTAAATTACACTTGTCAGTAATTATTAGAATTACGTAAATGCATAAACTGGAAGAATTTTATGTGGTACTTGTAAACCAACAATTTTGATGTCTATCATTTTGTAACGTCACGTGCACTAAAACATCCCAATTTCCTGTGCTTAAAACACACAGTTTAGTTCAGTATTAAAAAGCCATTTCTATACAAACAATTCAAGGAGACGTTCATGGTTTGTTATCTGTTTTCCCATTAGTAAATGATTGTAATGGTTGCATAATGCTCTTATTTTACTTCATACTGCAATTGCTAGCTAGTAAAACATTCAGTAAATTTTTATATTAATAAAAGTAATCATCAAGTAATGTCATGTCTTTTACAGAAAAAAAAATCTGCCATAACTTTCCATGAGGGAAATAGGTCGATGTCTAAAGTTAGATGGTGTCAACATGATAATGCCCTGTGTCTGACTTCATTTTTCAACTTGTTCAACCTGACAAGAGAGGAAACTAATAAACATTCACGTAAGTAAGTAAGTATATATGTATGTAGGTAGGTAGGTATGATAAGTAAAAAAGCAGACCTAATATTTATACATTTAAAAACAATACATGCATACATTTGAATTTCTCTTTTTCATTCGAAAAGAAAAATGACCTAAAGCTATACAGGATTACAATAAAGTAAAACTATCTGTCAAAATTCGAAATGAATTTTGGCCCAACGGCAATCGCTCTCACATAATCTTTCTGCAATGTCTTCTAACAATTTTAGATAGATAACCTCTTTTTTGACGTTCTTAAAAAAATGAATGAAAAAGCACAAGTAAAGGATATCGATGTAAAGCGTTGGCTGAATCTCATTATTCTGAGTGTTAGATTCCCGAAAGTATACCCTAGCATACATATTATCCACCCTTTTCTCTGAAGTGATTCACTTCATTTAATAACATCTAAAACACTATTCTTTAAAAAAAAAGTTTTTATATTGATTCCTAAATTTCGTTTCACAAATTAAGCAACTCGTTTATTTTGTTTTTTTTTCCCCCAAATGTGTCAAAACGATGACAACGTTAGTAATAAACAACATAGAAAAAAGCAGATGTTGGACATATGGGTTCAAACCGAAGACAACATTATCAATAAGCATGACATTTAGAAAAAGCTGGTGTTGGACCTATGCAAATTCTCTTACTCGCATTCAGCTAAATAAATATAAACATCAGCTGGAGCAAATGTCTTCCCAATAGCTGTAAGGTTTTTTCCGCCATTCGTTTTGCCATTAAAAATAAGGTCCTTTTTTCAGTTGATCCTCATCCAGATTACCAAGCGTGGCATTTCTACAAGCACCCGAAGCATAATACATGTTCGATTTTAGTGTAAAGGCTATCACTATTTGTTGTGACGAGGATACAGTTTTAGGGGGTTTCATTTTACTAACTTTGTCCAATACACAATATGAGCTTTACAATCTATAACAATGAGTCTATCCCACTGAACTTCATTTAATATAGCCCAATTTTCAATAGCTTGGTTTGTTTTGGCAAGAAGTTAAAACTACCTCGGCTTTGAATCATTCGGAATCAAGTCGTTACATTTCTTTTTGTCCGACTAATAAGCATCATCACGTATTAAGTCAATAAGTGATAATCAACCTGAAAATACACAGGTTGCTTAACTGACTGACAAAAGCTTTGGTGATGTCTTAAGAATCCTTTATAGGACAGCCACTTAGGCTTATTGGCATAGGTAAAGTAGATGAAGTTTAACAAGCCAATTCCTTTGAATATGGATACATGAGATAGATGGGTGTTACTTTGAATAATATTGTCAAAACAATCCTTAAGAAAGATAACTCTCATATTCCATATCAGCAGTACTGGTTCTTGGAAGCTTGACTTATATAACATGGAATACTTGAATTTTGTAGTTGCTGGAATGGTAGAGTTATTAATTGTTTAAACGGCAAAATGTTGAAATACACATAAACTTCAAGAGTAAAACTGAATAGAGGGAGCTAAAACTATGACCATCATCAGTAAAGAGTTAAGCGAGTGAAAAATATAACTTGAGCATTGAAATAGATACTGATTTAACTAAATTATAATTACAAAAATTAAATGCGGCAACAGCTTTGTTTATTAAGTCTAGCAGACCACATATGCAACTGAAAACCAATATTGTGTGTAGTCTCGTATATAGCAGACCACATATGCAATCGAACACCTACATTTTGTGTAGTCTCCATATATATGATGCATAAAGATAATTCAAGATTTATATTTACCTATTAAGGAAGAATCGTTCCTAATGTTTTCAACTTTACAAGTGTGTGAAAACAATTACAAACCCAAAGTAGCATTTCTTTTGACTACTGACATACTTGTTGTGGTATCTAAAATCGGAAACAGATGTCATTATGACTTCAATCTAAATTATGTTTGCAACAAATGGTAGTGTTTATGTTGTTATGAGACAATGCTCTTAAAATAACACGAGTGAAAGCAGCAAAGTTTGTAAAACGCAATAATGTGATAGAAATTACGTAGTCTAGCTATGAACAAAAATGTCGTTGACGCAGCTAAAGACAGTACTGCAGGGCTGCTTCCAGGGTGGCAGAAGGAGAGGTAGACTGAGAATAAAGTGGACTGACAACATCACAGAATGGACCAGGAAACGTTCTGCGAAGACACGGGCATTGGCACATGATCGAGACAAGTGGTGGGAACAAGGTCAGATGTTCAGTAGCACAGTGCCTCAAAGACCACACTAGGTCAAGAGACTGATGATGAATAAGATAATGATTGTTACTCTTAGAAAAGGAAGATAAATTGTTTAAGAAAATTGTCAAAAGTAAACACTTCGTTTGTCTTTATAAACTATTTGTCCAATAAACACTTTAGTCTCTGTAAACACCGTTATCCACCAAGTGCCCCCCCCCCGTATTTTAGTTTTGCTTTGTTCACAAAGTGCCTTTTTTATGTTCATTTTCCATCCCCAACCCCCGCTTCTCTTGTCCCTATTGTGTCCCATATTACTACAATGGACTGTCACCACAATATTATCGGAAACGTCAGGTTTTTTTTACAATGGCAGACGTTTAAACTAGTGATTTTGAAGAGGAGACGATTGATCCTTATGTATTACCACAATCATCCCCGAAATAAAGAGATTTAATTTTGTCGTGTCTATTTAGCGTCGAGTCATTGTGTTCCTGTGGGAAAATAAATAATTTCTCGTTCTTCATGTGGACGAAAATTTGCTAGTCATGTGTTATTACCAACATCAAAGGAAATAATTTTAACACAAGAAAAGGTATGTCAATTATTGGAAGTGTCTCAAAACAATTGAGAAAATGTTTCAACATATTCAAATGCAGTTTATATTTGTCCTGAAACTGTTATTTTTGTCATCAAGTTGTCCATTTGAATTTTATTGGTCATCAAAGTTGTCGATTGAATTCCATGTTTCATCAAATTGTCGATTTGATTTCAATCTGTTAAATCCTTAACTTTTGTGCAATTCATACAGCTTGCACAGAATTTATTATCACGAACCTTCATTTTATCATTGTCAGAACTGTAGAGTGTTTCCGGTGAGCGTGAAAAGGTATTTCGTTGTTCCATACTCTTTCCGATTTACCAAGTGCTTTCTTGGGCCCCAATGACAACTCGGAATGAGAAGATACCAATATTTAATGCAAGTGTCATCAATACGCTACAGCGATCGTTCAAAATTTCTTCAGTACAGTAGTCAGTTACTTTTGAACATTTTTCATGAAAAGAAACCGAATTTCCACAAATTTCATGAGTGAAGTGTGCATGTCTTTGAGTAAAATGCCTCAAATTGCTTAAGGATGCTCTCCTCACTTGTTTTCAAGACTGAACGAGAAAAAACAACCCAAACGTATGCACGAAGCAGACAGCTGAGACCAAGACGGTATGCTATCTTCGCAGTGGAAAGCTTTCCACTCATGGTACCAAGATTACTCTTCAGTCCCTTTTGATTTTACAAGAATAAGTGCAGATAGTATTATTAGTGAGATATAGACATTTTACCACATTGATATGGAAAACTTCAAGATTTGTTTGAACTACTGAAGGAAATTTCTATTTATGCCCATTGTTGTACCTAAATAATGTCATCCAAGGAAAGACATAGTAGATAGTTAATTTTCAGTTAAAAAGCAAAGCTGAGCTGTGTATCTAGAAGGATCTTCATGCTGTTAAAGTTTCCATTCACCTTCTTACAGCTTTGTAGATAGAAACATATCCAATATTTTCCAATTAAGTTTCATTTATAATAAGACAAAATATAATAACTAAATGAAAAATGGAGACACAGACGTGTGCAATACTTAGTGTGCCACTATCATTAGCACCTCACCTTACAGAGAAAGTTGCAAAAGAACAATTGTACTGTTCTACATTAGGTATAATATATTATACATGTAATAGGTATTATTAGGTATTGTCAAGTGCCAAATTTTTCGTCAGTGACATCCAGTAATTAATAAGTAGGCTAGCCGACAATTAATTATCTTGGAGTAGAGTTTGGACAAAAGAATGTTAGTTTACCTCGGTCAGACTTTAACAATGTTTAGAGTGGAAACGGACTGGCTGTTTGACACGCTTAAAATTACGAGTTTTTCACTTACAAGCTGACAAAATGATTAAGTCAAATGATAAGGTGACATTTCGATCCTAAGTGGCATTTTTGGCATCTTGACAGACGGTTTTCAAAAGGTCTGCAAAAATAGCGTTTATGCCGATTGGTCAAATGTACAGGACAGAGGGTTGGGTCGAAACCTCGAATTGGGAAATATATTCTCCGAGCTAATGAGTTTAAATCAGTCTTCTGGAAGGCGCTTTGCAAGAAAGCAGTGTTGAACTACTATCATTAATTCCGGAATAAAGGCTCCGGGGGTAATTTTACAGCAGTGCCTTCGTAATTATAAGCTCAGGAAAGTCCGCCGGGAAAATCAAACGGTAGAAGCACGTCAGAAACACAAGGTATTTAACTCAAATTCACCTTTATTATGATGTAATGTATATGCTGTTTATCTTTGGCATAGATGCATAATGTATCGATACTACGTTACAAATAGTTCAGTATTACATTGATTTAATAACGTACTTTGATATGTTTCTTTGTTACAGATGCATGATATGTTCATATTTTGTATGAATAGTCGGTTTTACAGTGATTTAATAATGTATTTTGAATTCTGAATTAGCATTTTTTACCTTATATACTTAGGTAGGTAAATTGGTGATGTAGAAAACCCGCCGTGTACATTTATGATTGGAACGTGTTACATTAATTTGAATTTAGCATATTAGTAAATATGGATTGTGTGTTATGATATATTGCCTCACTTTACGTAATGATTTACGGGAATATATGACTTTCCCGAATTCTGATGTCGATAATTAGCAGTATAGCTCTATTGATCGGAAGACCTGGATAGTAATTGTTAGCCGTATAAATGATAACACTGATAGTAAGATCTGATTTTTCGAACCTGGAAACGGACTTACTATCTCAACTCTGAAAGTAACGAGATACTTAGGGCGTTTTACCCTTTTCTTTTACAAGGAAAAATAGTTTGTTTGAAGAAAGAGCGAGGGAGTCGAAATTCAGAGACGGAAAAGAAGTTGGAAGACAGAGTTGTGTAATCTCGCTTACAACAAAAGGGCAAGCAAGTCAAAAGACAGAGTTGTGTAATCCCGCTTACAACAAAAGGGCAAGCAAGTCAAGACGAACACAGAAGAGAGAAAGAAAGAACCAGTCGTCGAACAAGGTCATTTTGAATCACCCAACAGTCTAATGTTAAATGAACATTCGATTCCTTGATGAAATTTACTCTCAGTATTAACGGCTAACTTCATTTATTTTCATTAGTGTTTGGATTCTTATGAATGTATCCATTATTTTAAAGCTTCAGTCTATGTATTTCTGAACTAAGTGTATTCAGAAACAGAGAAATTGTAATTCACAGTGTCATTCTCTTCTTAATTGTATTTTTGATTAAATTCATATTTTATCTTTACGGGGGCTCGTGTATTGTCTTGTTCAAAGTACCATCTCAGATTACTATATTCACTGACCGGGCAGATTATACCGTAGCGATCATCTTCTAGATAACGCCAATTAGTGGGAGGCGGTCTTCAAGTGTTGTTTTCCAAGTTGCGCAATACCTCTGACCAGGCCTTGTGCAATATTGTCCTAATGACACTTTGATAACCCGCCAGCACCACGTTACAGGTATTATGTATATATTAGGTAGTAGGCATTTCTTATGTATTATGTATGTATTCAGCATTATTTATGTATGAGGTATTCTATATTTTGTATGTAAATGTATTCAGTATTAGCAAATAAGTGGATATTAGATACTCTCTGTTTATTATCAGCCAAGTTCCAGATAAAATATAAATACTCAAGTATATGTAGTCGAAGAAACAATGACGAATAAAAATATGCAAATAATCAAATTTTCAAACATATTTCCAAAGCATCGCCTTGGTATTAAAGGTATCCCGATATTCATGCACTCAAGTGCAATTTACTTACTAATAAGAAACTTTATCATCAGCAAATTAAACACTGGATACATGGTTCAAGAGTACTAATATGATGACCTACTGTACTTAGGGCCTCAGGTGTCATTAAGTTTCCTCCCAGTAAATCGAGCCTTTGTGTAAATTTATTGTAATACGATGACCTAATATATTTAGGGCCTTAGGTGTCATTAAGTTTCCTCCCAGTAAATCGAGCCTTTGTGTAAATTTATTGTAATATGATGACCTACTGTACTTAGGGCCTCAGGTGTCATTAAGTTTCCTCCCAGTAAATCCAGCCTTTGTGTAAATTTATTGAACAAGTTCCAACTCAAACAACCAGAATACAGAATCGATATACTAGTTCATATATCCTGAAATAGAAGTTGTAGATATTTCAATTTCTGTTTGAATTATGTCTTGCACCTGAATATCAAAGGGTTTGAAGCTGTTATGATCTACACTTACATCTTTGTACACTCAAACAAGGTCCGACATTTCTGTAATAATAAGAAACATTATCAAAAAAATTAAAAATGGCGACATGACTAGCCAAACAAGTGAACATATGTAGTGACCTTCTATATTCATCGCCACTGTTTACAAAAGATCATTGGTTGAAGTAGTACACTCAAGTGTAGTTTTCTCTCTGGTTTACTTTAATCTGAA
This sequence comes from Unio delphinus, assembly GCA_029339505.1. NCBI lineage: Eukaryota > Metazoa > Mollusca > Bivalvia > Unionida > Unionidae > Unio > Unio delphinus. Next base: position 3,582,184 of record JAQISU010000226.1, on the reverse strand, counting down.
AGTCACATGACACATCCTCCAGTGAATTTGTTTGAAAACGACTTCACACATGCTTCTGCCTTCTGATCGATAAATACAAAACACAACATGGCTGAAATATCTGTTTTGACCTAGTCTCTATAAAGTGGTAAGTTCGCGTCCTTTGCATTTTTCGTCCAGTTCGTCAGGAATGGCAGTATAAATGCATAAAATGCAGTTTGGTTAATCTCGGTACAGCTATGGTTCTGTTAAATAGGTGTTGCACATCTTGGGCTGGATGGGAGAGGATTATTACATTTCAACCATAAGGACATACATTTCGAACCCATGACATTTCATCCCTAAGGACATTTCGACCCCATGACACTTCAACCCTGAAGACATTTTGACTAAATGACATTTCAACTCCAAAGACAATACAGACCCCAGGAAAATACGACACCAGGTCAATTTAGTGTGTGTATGCGTGGTGTTACATATATTTGATTTAAATAATTTAAATTTAATTGTCAAATTCAAATTTGTCATTTTGGGTTTGAAATTCATTAATTTGGAAATATGTATTCTGGAAAATTCATGCTGACGTAGACTCAGTTTGTAAACAATAGAGTTGACCTAATTTCTGACCCTGTTTCAGACAGTGTTAAGAAGCTTCTAAAACGATTGGCTAAATATAGGGACATCTTTTTCTTTTTAGTTCTTGGGGGTAAGAAGTGACTGATTTTCTTATCTATGTCTTTCCTTGCGTACGTTTTTAAATGATCATACGTTTGTTCTATGACCTTCTATGAACTTCCTTAAAATCACGTGATCATTTATTTACGTAAAGAACAGGTATTTGAAGCATTGTCTGGGATAGAACAATTCAGTAGATTTTCTGGGCTTTAAGTTAATAGTTGTGTTTTGAGTTATATTGGAAATTGTGTCAATTCGTTGGAGCATGAGGAAATATTTTATTTATTTGGTAAAGAACATGTGCTCATAGATTTCATAAAAACAAGAACTGCATCACGTGACATCGTCAGCCATTTTGGATTACATCGTCAAGATTCGAACCTGGAACTATTAGAACATTTATTTATCAGGACTTTTGCAATTCCATTAGTGGATTTTGTTTATGGATTCTATATTGGATTAATGTTGGATTTGATTCTCTATAACCGTAAGTTTATTTATGTTCTCTTATACAACATATGTACTTAATAAATTCATTGTTAAAGTTTTTACAAGCTTGTTAGTTTTCACTCTTTCTGTGTTGCTGCTTATTCGAGCCTAAGCACGTAACAGTGGTCATAGAATAGTGCAACACGGCCGATGAAATTTTTGTTCTATAAACAAGATCAGTTAATACAATGAAGATGTCTGTGTTACCCATTGAAATTTAACAGACACGGTTAAAATATTTGTTACTGTATGCATATTGGAAGGATTTAAACTGGAGCTAGACATTAGCAATGTTAATGGTTAAAAAAGAAGTAAGTTCGTTTATGATATATAATTAAAAGAAAAATACGTTGCAGTTCTAGTACCTTTTTAACAGATCTTCAAAACTCGGTTTAGAGAGATATACTAGCTATATTATACAAATAAGTTTTAAGAAAGAAAAAAATGTTTAATGGCTCAAGTCATTCATACCTCGCTAAGGTACTAGTTACACTAATCAATTAGTAATGAGGCCCAAATATATCCGATCAAAATGTCACAATATAATCTTTATTTCATATAAATCAATCCAAAATTTACACACATCTATACCAGACACCTTTATAAAAGCTTAGGATAAAAACTGGTATGGAATAATATATTCGGCTCTATTATACTAATATAAAGTGTGTGGTCATGTATGACATTGACATCTTTTTTTCTTCAAATAAATTAGCGCTCAGTCATTAACTTACTAACAGTGACTTTTATGAATTGTTGACATCGTTTTTCGGCAACTTAGCGGTTTGTTTTGATTACGATTATCACAAGTTATATTCTAGGATTTAAGACCGCAGTACTGTCGACATTTTGTTTAATTGCAGTAATCAATTAATTGCCCAGTGGATGACCTTTAGCGACGTACTAATTATTGTTTTAAATCTTCTCGGCTCTTTTTTATTAAATTAAAATTTACAGTGTGTGATATGTTTGATTTCTTTTTATTCAAATGAGAGTGCTCTCAACAGCTTAATAAAATTGAGTTTAAATTTAATTAACTGTTGAAATATGTTTCGGCGCTTAGCAGTGTGCCGGCATCTCTTCCCGACATAACTGAATATTTTTCTGATTAGTGGGAATGACCATAAGCAATGTGCTAATTATTGTTTAAGAAATGTATGAATTGCGTTCGAATTGTCCAATGGCTTGGGTTGAAACGTCTTTGGGTCGAAATGTGGGTACCGTTGGTATATGGCGCTTGTACTTAATTCAGCTTTGTGCTAATAAAAATAAACCATGATGTTATTGCTGCGGCCATATTTTTTCGGACAAAGCCGCTAGCGACGCAAAGTAACACTGATGCTGGCAGCATTTTGAAAGTTATAATCAAGCTATATATTCTTTTTGAAAAGTAATTGTTTTTTAATGTGGTGACTACTAAGCATTGTTGCTATCGCTCATATACAAGTGATTCGAGATACCAGAAAGATAGTGTTTTGTTCATTTGATTTGGAAACGGTTTTCCAAAGCCTGACAATGAGAGAGAAATGCCAACGTGTAACAGAATTGTTACCGAGAGGAGGGTGGATTAAATGAACAATACAAACACAATTTGTGAAAGAAAATATAAATTTATGTAATAAATTATAAATGAAAAAAATACAGATGAAACAACACAATAATTCATGCACTCAACCCACAATTAAACTCACAACCATTCACAATACATGAACAAATTAAATAACAATACAAAAGGAATCACAAATGTAAAGGGATCTCTTGGATTATACACAGATCCAAGAATCCTTTACGAAAGTTAAATAAATGCAAGTATGATTTACGAAAAAAATAAACACAAACGACAAACTATCTATCGCACGATGGATTGCGATAACTAGCACGATCATATACTTGTATTCAATCAAGTTGCTAGCTTTTATTGATATCTATGTGATCACTTGAAATATTATTGCGATCTGACATAAACATGCAAATACAACAATGTATTAAATTATATCACAATTTCAATACACCTATGTGTCTCCCCTGTATAACCGCACGATTCAGCAACAGTTGAATCGTCTCCCAGTTTCCCCGAGAACCGAGGGTTGACCAATACTATTATCGGACGTTTCCCTACACGGATCCACCACAGTTATACGTTCAGACAGCATACAACATCTACCAGAACCAACGGTTCCTCACTACCCTAGATGTCGACCCGGACGTTTTACAACTCTAAGACAGCTCCGACACTCGGACTTCTAGCTTTCCGGATATTTACATGTTACACAGATGTTGACGAACAGACAGTTCGACACACAGACAGATACTTCAATTCCGTTTGCACAAATTAACGGCACAAGCACATTCAGATATTTATACAGAGATGTTCCAGAACAAACAATAGATGTCCCACAACAAATCAGACGATATCAAAGACGTTTATCAAAAGATGGTATCAGATGTGTTAACAGCTACGGTATCAACGATGTTATTAGCAGCTACGGTATCAACGATGTTATTAGCAGCTACGGTATCAGATACATTGTAACAACTACGTTAGCAGCTACGGTATCAGAGACGGTATCAACGATGTTATTAGATGCGCTATCAGTGATGTACTTCTACGGTATCAACGACGGAATCAACGACGGAATCAACGACGGAATCAACGACGGAATCAACGACGGAATCAACCCTTTGGCTGGAGATTTGCAAGACGAGGTTATCTATCCTTTGATTAGATATTTGGGTTCCCGTAAATAATAATGAGAAATCCTTCGCCTTATATACTCTCAATAGGTGAACATAAATCACATCGAGCTTGCCGTGCACCACGTAAAACGAGTATTTCGGATTTCATGTAAATTACAAATTGGCACATGCAAATCGTTACACGCCACTTAATCACCCCAGGTAATGCGTGTACGACGTAATCAAGAAAATGGTGAGTTTCGTTTGCAATTCAAGTACAACAAAAATCAGTTCAAATTTTCGCCTAATTCTGTGACAATACCTCCCCCCTAAGAATAAAAATGTACACATTTTTAAAACTAACACAGAATAGAAGAAAAATAACTACTGATGATATCTTACAACATTTACACTGGTTATACTACAAACTGGATTTTATTACTGGGCAAATTCATACAAATTTCCCATCATGCCCTACTCAAGTAGTCTGCGCCTATATTTTCAACTCCCCTTATTGACATTGTCGCTCTGTCTCTTGATGTATAACTTGAGCATGTTTGCATGGAATGTCTTTACATTACCGTCCATATCAATTTTATAGTCCATGTCACCTTTTACTTCTTTAACTTCATATGGACCTTTCCACTGGACTAATAACTTATTCGAACTCGTTGGAAGAAGCAATAGCACCTGATCTCCCACAAGAAATTTCCTATTACGCGCTCTGCGGTTGTAATACTTGGCATATCTGCGCCCCGATTTAATCAATTCGTCACGTGCCATCTGGCATGTACTCTCAAGTTTATTTCTTAGATCTAACACGTACTGGTAAGTCGTTTTTATTTCCTCGTTCGCGACATCACCAGTCCATAGTTCGCGTAGTATCCGCATCGGGCCTCGAACTGTTCTACCATACAACAGTTCAAAGGGCGAGAACCCTAAACTTTCCTGCGGTACTTCACGGTACGCGAACAGAACAGCGTTTAAATAACGGTCCCAGTCTTGCGGACGTTCCGCGCACATCTTTCTCAGCATGCTTTTCAGGGTACCATTAAACTTCTCTACCAGTCCATTGCACATCGGATGGTATGGGGTAGTGTTTAGCTGTTTGATGGACAACAGCCTACTTATTTCACCCATGAGGTCAGAGGTGAATTGGGCACCACAATCAGTGAGGATTTCCTCTGGCACCCCTACCCTACTGAAGATATCAACTAATGCTTCAGCTACCCTTTCCGTTTCAATAGTTGGTAACGCTACGGCTTCGGGGTATCTGGTTGCGTAATCAACCAGAGTAAGTATGTACCGATTCTTTCTTTCGGTAACCGGGTGTATTGGTCCTACAATATCTACTGCCACTCTTTTAAACGGTGTATCTATTAATGGCATTTGTCCTAAGGGCACCCTTGTGACCCTTCCCTTACAAACGGTTTTCTGACATACGTCGCACGACCTACAGAACCGTGTGACATCGCCATTAACACCGGGCCAGTAGAATTCAGCGACTACCCTGCTAGTGGTCTTAGCCTTACCTAGGTGTCCTGCCATGCTTGACTCATGCGCCACCCTAAGTACTTGAGATCTATATCTCTGGGGTACGACCACTTGCCAATACTTCTTACCCTCCCGAGCGCTAAACTCCCTATGAATTAATCCGTTCTTGCGTACGAATCTAGAGCTACCCCCACGCTTGCAATGTTTAATCGCGCCGGACGTGATTTTCTCAACAATTGTTCTGATGGACTCATCACGTTCTTGCTCTTGTTTGAAATCATCACGGGAAATTCCTGAGATCGATTCAGGGACTATTAATTTATGAAACGCGGATTTCTCTCGCCGTGTTTGCGCTCGCGTTTCGACTGCCTGAGCCAAAGATATTTTAAAGTCGGCCATAGTTGGAAGACGGGAACCTTCAACATTACCGATCGTCAGATCGTAAATAGGATTGTCCATACAAAGGTCATCAACAGTTCCCGTTAAGAAAGGTGTTTTTACTGTGATCCTTGCTACGGGAATGCGACCCATCGTCTGATCAAGCAACATACATGGGGATTCCCACCCGAGCATTTGGTTATCCTGCACGAGACTACGTTTGATCACTACGCCCGTACAACCAGTATCACGCAATACCACGACTTCTCGACCGTTGACAAACCCTCTCGCGGTTGGTACGCGCGCTTCAGGAAATAAACACGTGCCAAGCGAATGAATACAAGGTTCTACCTGTACGATGTTATCAGTTATACCTTTACTTTGTATAGCCACTGCTACCTTATGTATAAGTGCCTTTCTTTTAGGACAGTCTTTTTGAACATGACCCAATGCATTACACAAGAAACACCGCACACGCTGAAAAACTGGATTCCCAACTGACCTTTTTACCTCAGCTGATTTTACAGGCTCCCTAGGCATAGGTCTTACAGACTGGTTTCCAGACTTAAAATCTTTTAAAACCACGTTCTGAGTTCCCCCATGAGCTTCGGCAAATAAATCGGCTTGCTTAGCCATATCTTTTACGTTTGTGAAGACTTTCTCCTTCAGAAATTGATCTAATTCTCGCCCAACTGTATTAAATAATTGATCTCTGAGCAAGAAATCAGTCAACCCTTCAAACGTTTTCACCGCTTTGCCGCATTCAATCCACCGCTCAAAATAGTTCGCAATTCTGACGGTGAACTGACCAAAGGTTTCTCCCTTATCGGGCTTGCTATACCTGAACTTTTTTCGAAAACCTTGTTCAGTGAGCTCGTACCTTTTGAGAAGTGCTTCCTTTAGGACGTCGTACTTAAACACATCGTCCCTAGGAAGTCGCGAGTATACATCCAGTGCTTTACCTTTTAATAAAGCACTCAGATGCAGCGCCCAGTCATTTTGACTCCACTTCTGGTTTTCGGCATACCGCTCAAACCGATGAAGATAACTATCTATGTTATCTTTTTCATCGTCAAAGGGAGGTAATTTGGGGCCCCTTAATTTGCTAAAGGCAGAATCGTGTTCTCTTCCAGATGTCGCTAATTCTACCTTACGCTCATGATCCCGTTGTTTTGCTCTTTCTTCTAACTCTAACATTTCTACTTTAGCTAGTTTATCTAACTCTATTCGCTTTTGCTCCGCTTCCATTTCCCATTCTATCCTGTCTTTTTCGGCCTGCTTCTCTAATTCTATCTTTTCCTTCTCTAATCCTATCTTTTCCTTCTCAAATTCTATCTTTTCCCTCTCAAAGGCCCATTTCCTATCTTCGGATTCCCTTTCTAATTCCCGTTTCCTTTCATCAGATTCCCTTTCTAATTCCCTTGACCTTGCCCTTTCTTCCCTTTCCCGGGCTTGTTCTTCTTGAATAAATTTCCTTAGACTTTCACCTTCATACCCAAATTCTTTGCCTAAGGCAACCAAGTCCTTAAGGGATGACATGACAATGACAATTGTAATATGAATATAGATATATAACCAAACCAATACTTTGAACACGTTTATACTGGACTCACGGACCTAGGTAAACTAGACAAAAATAAACTCCAACTAGAGTATTATCTTAACAGAAGGTCACGCTCGAATATAAACATTAAATGTATACCTTCACAAAAATGATTGACAGTTCACTTAATCCAACGATCCCACTTCTGACACCATTGTAACAGAATTGTTACCGAGAGGAGGGTGGATTAAATGAACAATACAAACACAATTTGTGAAAGAAAATATAAATTTATGTAATAAATTATAAATGAAAAAAATACAGATGAAACAACACAATAATTCATGCACTCAACCCACAATTAAACTCACAACCATTCACAATACATGAACAAATTAAATAACAATACAAAAGGAATCACAAATGTAAAGGGATCTCTTGGATTATACACAGATCCAAGAATCCTTTACGAAAGTTAAATAAATGCAAGTATGATTTACGAAAAAAATAAACACAAACGACAAACTATCTATCGCACGATGGATTGCGATAACTAGCACGATCATATACTTGTATTCAATCAAGTTGCTAGCTTTTATTGATATCTATGTGATCACTTGAAATATTATTGCGATCTGACATAAACATGCAAATACAACAATGTATTAAATTATATCACAATTTCAATACACCTATGTGTCTCCCCTGTATAACCGCACGATTCAGCAACAGTTGAATCGTCTCCCAGTTTCCCCGAGAACCGAGGGTTGACCAATACTATTATCGGACGTTTCCCTACACGGATCCACCACAGTTATACGTTCAGACAGCATACAACATCTACCAGAACCAACGGTTCCTCACTACCCTAGATGTCGACCCGGACGTTTTACAACTCTAAGACAGCTCCGACACTCGGACTTCTAGCTTTCCGGATATTTACATGTTACACAGATGTTGACGAACAGACAGTTCGACACACAGACAGATACTTCAATTCCGTTTGCACAAATTAACGGCACAAGCACATTCAGATATTTATACAGAGATGTTCCAGAACAAACAATAGATGTCCCACAACAAATCAGACGATATCAAAGACGTTTATCAAAAGATGGTATCAGATGTGTTAACAGCTACGGTATCAACGATGTTATTAGCAGCTACGGTATCAACGATGTTATTAGCAGCTACGGTATCAGATACATTGTAACAACTACGTTAGCAGCTACGGTATCAGAGACGGTATCAACGATGTTATTAGATGCGCTATCAGTGATGTACTTCTACGGTATCAACGACGGAATCAACGACGGAATCAACGACGGAATCAACCCTTTGGCTGGAGATTTGCAAGACGAGGTTATCTATCCTTTGATTAGATATTTGGGTTCCCGTAAATAATAATGAGAAATCCTTCGCCTTATATACTCTCAATAGGTGAACATAAATCACATCGAGCTTGCCGTGCACCACGTAAAACGAGTATTTCGGATTTCATGTAAATTACAAATTGGCACATGCAAATCGTTACACGCCACTTAATCACCCCAGGTAATGCGTGTACGACGTAATCAAGAAAATGGTGAGTTTCGTTTGCAATTCAAGTACAACAAAAATCAGTTCAAATTTTCTCCTAATTCTGTGACACAACGTGCTTTATCATTTTAAAGCTAGCTGTCATCGTTAGAAACAGCTGTTTTTGTATTACTGTTTCTATCAGTACATTCAGACAATTATAATGTCAGACAAAAATTATACACTTTTTTAATTAAGAAAATCTGTTATGCACATAGCATAAATATATGGCATGAAAATAAACATAAATTTTTCTCATTTTTTAAAAACTTTGTTACCATATCAGACATGAGACTCTGAAAAAAGGTAATGGAATCACTAATGCATATTACCAAAACAACCTACATTGATATATTTCTTGAATAATTTAAATATCTTGAATATATATGCCAAGTTTTGAAGAAATGATGCAAGAGCCATATTTAATTAAAACCTTTTATACCTATATGCATTACGAAACATTCACTAAGCAGAGTTTAAATTGATGCACAAAGTAAAATAAACAGAGTAACTATCTTACATGAACATTCCTCTTTCTTTACATGTTTAAAACATCAATCACATATAACAACATTTCACTGAGATAATTTAATTCTTGGCAGTTCCCTTGGAATTTTTATCTCGAAGTATTCAGGACATATGTATTGGTGATGAAACTGATATCCCTGTCTTTCGGTGCATTGATAGTCTTGGAGTCTGTTAAGAACAATAATACAATTAATAATTAGAAGAATAACAATAGCAAAAACAATTAGTAACAGTAGCCATGCAGTTATGTCAAAATGACCAAGATTATTTCCAATAAAAATAATGAGTAGCAGGAATAACAATAGGAAACAAACACCAGATAACAGGAACGTTTATTACTTATATTTCCATTCAATTATGACAACATTACTGGGATCATTTGAGATTAAAATAATATCAATACTGAAAGGATAATATAAGCACTGGAACAATAATAACAACAATAATAAATTGCACTCGTAAATTTGAATCTTACCGTATTGGTGGGTGTAATGGGTTGCCTTGTTATTTCAAACGGTACATAACCGTACAAGAATGTACAGTTTTAAATCAAATACATGTCAAAGTCACTTCTGGTTTGGATGATTAATGTATATATAAAAAATACCGCAGACAGGAGAAAATCGACATTTCTGTTATTTACAAGACCTTGTATACAAAAGAGTATTAAAAATACAAGATACAAAATGCACGACACAAAAAACTATAACGATCGTAGTCAGCAAAACAAAAAATACCCTAGGTTCCGACATGTATATTATTTGTTTTTACTCACCTTTTAAGCAGTATGCTTCTTTTCCCGTTCTTGGTCAGGCCTCGACATTCTAACCATCGCTGTAACTGAATATTAGAATGCACATCTATATTCGGATGAATAAATTAAGCGCATGTACATCGTTTTCATTGCAATAATACAGAAAGTATTACTGGTAGTCATTATGCTGGTACGCCTTGTCCGAAAAGCTATTTTTAGAAACTGATGTCACTGCGTGTGACGTATCAAAGAGGTATAAAGTACAAGCGCAAAACAATAGCGCTCTGTTGCGCTCTGATTAAATGGAACAGACAGTGGACTATATTAGCTTTGCTTTCAGTTGAATTGAAAAATGATATGTAGACTGTTCTACACCAGGGAATTTGTCCTCTGTATGGAGGAGGTTCGTTGCTCTGATACATTGTATCCAAGTGTTACGGGACCAATCATGATTTATTCAAGTACATGAACACAACCTTTCACAGTCCCTTTTCAGACTATAAAAAGGGATCAGTAATCATAATGTGGACCAACACGGTTGAATCCGAAAGTGATCTGGACTATCTACCTTTCCCAAGTTAATATAAATAAATCAAGTGATGTCAACACAGAAGAGAGTGAAAAGTTATTCCTATTAGGGTAAGTTTTTACAACTATATTCATCTGATCCTTAATAATGCACGAGGACTTTAGTCTTCAGTAACGGTATATTCAGTATTATGAAGAATTTGAATGAGTGAGTATATTACAAAAATCTTTATCGACACTGTGCGTGATACTATTCATCGGACGTCATTTGAAGTACAATATCAGTATCGACAAATATGCTCAGGTCATATTTTGACATATCCTGGGTCTCTATTGTATACTCGAGTAGTGGTTCTCCTAGAAACCATTTGGGTTCTTTTTGGTTACTTCGTTCTCTACATTAAGGGCTAGCTATCAGGTTTAAGCAAAATATCAGTTTCACTTTATAGAAGATTTCCACATTAGTCATGAATTTTACATCCCGGTAGTGTCGTCACAAGCCACGGGCGATAATCCTCCACGCTTCATTATCATCTACATCTGCATGTGCTAAAATTGTCTGCTTTTCTACGAGTACATACACAAAACACGTCATCGTCAACACACACAATTTAATAATCTCGAACGAATCATTTCATCCATCGATAAGTGACCGTGTTTCAAAAAGAAATTTTAAATCGCTCTTACAGTTTGTGTGAATGACTCGCAGTATTAAATTCCCATAAGAAACGTGTGGAAACACCATGCCATTCTAACTATTATAGCGAAAGAACACCGTTCTCGTTTTGTGGATTATATATACACGTTTATAACGTTTGGTAATCTTTGCGATGATATTCTTTAAAATCGTTCAGAGTGCTTAGTATATATAGCTGAAAGATCGTCGATATATATTACCAAGGTCTTTTTTCCTTATGGTCTTTCAATTTTAAGTATTAGAGACGTGCAAAGGAAGTAATGAATGTTGCAAAAGCAAAGGATAGCTTGCATGACAATAGGAAGAAAATGGAAAGGAAGAAATGAACGAAGAAATGAATCAATAACCACAGATTTATAATACTACGAACACAGAGAGAAACAACGAATTAGATATCTGATAGATGATTCTTGTTGTAAATGTATTTTGAGAAATAATATTAAACATTTATCTTGTACCCAAGGTTCATATTTGCATAAATCTTTTTAACAAAAATCTGCTTATTTGTAAACTTTGCAAAAATAACCAATTTCTTAGAACTATCTTTGTCACTTAAACATTGCGTTTAAAGTTTATGCATAATATTTTTTAGAAATCGGCTTGTACTTAACTATGCCTCTCGTTATTTCTAATGTGAATCTGTTGTCACTTGTCATTCTTTTCCACAAACCTGACTTTAAAAATTGGACGGCCCACAATAAACTTTTGTTGAATAGGATAACACGAGTCAGATTCGAATATCGAGTGAACTAGCATCAATAAGTGTTTGATAATTATGAAGCAAATTAAATTATCTGTTAACTAGCATCAATAACCTTTAGATAATTATCAAATCCATTCACTGTTAACTAGCATCAATAACCTG